>JACEEZ010001618.1:95000-285000 GCA_016584305.1 Chionoecetes opilio | reverse complement strand
TCAGAATGAAGAACTTCCACTGCTGTCTGAACCTCAAACAGCTTCAGCCCTGTGCTGTAGTTGGCCATTTGAACTAATCTGCGCAAAAAAATAAGTTACATGTGTTGATAATAATGTGCTTAGTAACAAGATAAAGAAAATACATTGCCTACAAATCAGTGAGTAGATGATCAAAGTCAGTGATAAGAAATAGCATCAATACATGTGCAAGAATAACAGGGAGTCTTCGGCCTTACTTTTCAATGACCTGGACAGCTGTGGTGGACCTTTTTGGCAGTTCCTCCCCCAGAAAGAGGGTGGAGAGCCTGCCAATGGCCTGCAGCAGAGAGGACAGGTCACGAAGAAGGCAATGGAGACGGGGACACTCATGTTCTGCAGAGATATTGAGTCTACGCTGTCCATCCTGCTCCACCATGTTGGACTGCAGGCTGAGGTAGATCTTTGTGGCATCATTCCAGGGCTCATACTGCAATGAAAAGTAATAAGCTTTAAGCTATTCATTTCAATTAGTTTACTTTTCTTTCTAAAACTAATTTCCGAAATAAAGCCCACATCACTTTTTTTTTCTTTTTTTTCTTTCTTTTTTTTCTTATAGTGACGCCTGTGATTAGAGGCTCATGCCGTCCCCCTGTGTCCTCCGATGCACTCGCAGTCGAAGGTAGAGTTGATAGGCAGGGCATGTGGGTGTTCTTAGGCCACTCGACGGTGCAGAAAGGTTTTGGGTTTCTTCGGGGATCGAACTCAGGTCACCGAGAACGCCAGTCGGAGACTCTAACCGCTCCGCTACCGCCTCCCCTGCCTTTCTTTAACCCTCTCGTGCTCCAATAATTTTTGTAAGTCATTTTTCCAATATCTCGTCCGTTGGGAAGCATTTGGGGCCTCCCTGCTCGCCTTCCAAGCCTGGCTTAGTAGGCAGTTTTCTTCACTTAGAAACTCATAAATACCGTAAATGGCGGCGTATAAGTCGACCCCAAGATTATAAGCTCAAGATTACGGGTTAGGCCTATACTTGTCGTATAAGTCGACCCCCAAAATACGGTAGGCTACTGGTAGGCCAAAGTTTGAATGTGGATAGGCTACGGTAAGGTATACGGTAATCTGTCGCAAAAACACATAACACCACACTGTGGATATGTGATTACAGACAAGACAGTCACACATATATATTGGCATGCCTCTTAGTAAATACTACACATACAGGTTAGGTAGCACCACTGTACGTGATGCGGCAACAGTGCACTGCCCTCCAGGTATACCATGTAACCTTAGTCGCTACACAGCAGGCGGACCGCTAACACCAGCTCTCTGCTGGTGGTCCCGCTTATCTCTGTTCTCTATAAATAAACACCTACGGAAGTAATGCTCGCTTTTCCCTCGGGTAACCTCCCCACAACCACTCCGGTTAATCACTGCAACACGAGCAACACACACACTTATATGAAGATATGAATCTTTACCATAGGTCGGCCTCTTGTTTTCACTTGAAAAACACCCTAGTCCCCTGATAGTAGTGCTACATACTGTATATTATAGTAAAACACAGTAATACCGAAGACTGGACTGCACTTACCAGGGCCCTCTGACATTTGCATTCGCTAGTGTTTACACTTTGTGTATCAGCTGTTTCCATCAGCTGTGAGTGGAACTGCCGCTAATCGTCTTCTCCAGTTGTCGCTTTTGCTCTGGAAGTGGCGCATATTGTAGTTGTCTGACTGGAGTTACGGTAGTTGGTGTACAGCGATTGTTAGTAGTGCTGTTCCACTTGTTTGACACTCGGTGGTATAGCTTCGCATTTTATCCTTGCCGTATAAGTCGACCCCTAGTTATGGAGAGATTTTTTCAGGCTCAAAGAGTCGACTTGTACGCCGCCATTTACGGTAGGCACATGTTATACGTATATCATTAGATTTACAAGGATTTATCTATAAAGTGACTACATAAAAAATCCATTATATAAAAAATGTAAGGCATCTTTTGCTACAAAAATTAACCTAAAGTAAGAAGAAAAAATGTTCCCAATATCATAGCTGATAACTTCTATCATGAACATTTTACGCGCTACATTTCATTTGAATAGTCTTTTTGTGAACTTTACAATGATAGTATTGCCCTTTTGATATGTGAATTAGATCTCGAAAGTAAATTAACACTGAACTCAACATGATATCTCCGATGGATTGAGTCCCCCCTTCGCCTCCCTCTCACTGTCTCCAGTCTCTATATATTCAACATCACTTTCACTATCAGTTATGCATCTTTCTCTTTTAGACATGTCTAGTTTCGGATCTGAATAGAATTCCCTGAATATATGGAATGATATTCTGTGTTACAACACCACCAATTCACTTTGCATAAACACAACTTGCATAGAAAACGTATGCAATGTGTACAGCAACACGAGTTATCCTACGTATAGGAAACAAACTGTACAGAAAATGGAGACACAGCACACATAGCCTGCCTGATGGGCAAATACTGACATTTATTTTATGGTCAGCCTATTGTGGGAAGAGACAATGTTACCAATTATCATATTTTATAGAACTTATGCTCTTCTTGGACTCACCAAAAATTGATGCACTTACACCAGAAACTTCTTTTTTTACAGCCCTCAATTTTTTGATGCATTTGTGATGTTTCGCATGAAGATATTTTGACGCATGTGTGCATTTCGTGCTCAAGAGATGACGTGAAGAATAGGAGTCATAGAAGAATAAGTGAAGATGCTGGTTAACTCTTGTAATAGTAAAGTAAAGGTAGTAGTGTAAGTAAAAGGGTCTTCTTAAGCAAGGCTACGGAAGGAGAAAAGGGATAGAGTTTGCAAATTCAGCATGAGAGTAATGGTACAAGACTGCAAGAGATGCACCACAGTGGCAGAAAGTGAAACGTGGAAGACAGTTAGAGGAGGGTTAATGAGTTGAATAGCTTTTGTTTGGATCCTATTCAGTAATGCAGTGTGTGTGTGTGTGTGCAATTCACCCACACCTTGATTACTTGCTGGACACGCAATCTCAGGCTGTTAACCTCCCACAAAGAGCTTCAAGCTCATAGCGACCAATCTCTGGGTAAAGTTGGGACCTCACACACCACATATACCCCATTCCCTTGCTCAAGGGGAACAGTAACTGCCCGTGTTTTCAAGGAAAGACTTCAAGCCATAAGCTGGGGTCAAACCTCAGCATGTTAAGTGACACACATATAGCCTTAACAAAGTGAACCACACAGGTAGTGTGTACTTAACTAGCTGTAGAATACAGGACCTAAGCTATAGTTGAATGGTCCTGTCTCCGTATCTATGTTTATCAAGCTTTTCCTTTAAATTATGCACACTTTTTGCCGCTATCACCTCTTCTTTTAGTCCACTCCAATCCTGATCCTCCAATCCACTCCTAATTTCATTATCTATACTTCTGCCGGGAAAACTTTACTTCTTTGACTCATTCAAACATCTTCCCTTTCTTAATTTTTCCTTGTGTTTTCTCAAATATTCAGCCTCTTTTTTTCTTTGATATAGGTATTTTGTCAACCTTTTTCATGTCATTTATCAGTTTGTATAAGTAATTGTCTCCTTTCTCTTCTTTTTTCAAGTGTTGACAACTACGTTTCCTTTAGTCTTACAACGTAGTTATGATCTATCAACTCAGGCACCATATTAGTTCAAACTTGCAATCCTCAGTATTATTTTCAATATTCTTTAGTTTGAGAATAGACCACACATTCATTTCAGCAATTTTGGTCTCATCAATGTGGTTATCAGTGGCTGACACCATGGGGCAGCATGAACCTCAAATTCATAGGTGTCACTCAAAAAATTATCTGCCTTGTATGGGGTAGAACCAACCATCAGACCCCCTGAAAAGAATAGCCCATATGGGGAGGCGGTAGCAGAGTGGTTAGTGTCTCCGAGTGGCGTTCTCGGTGACCCGAGTTCGATCCCCGATGAGATCCAAAATCTTTCTGCACTGTCGAGTGGCCTAAGAACACCTACATGCTGCCCATTAACTCTACCTTCGATTTTGAGTGCATCGGAGGACACAGGGCATGAGCCTCTAATCACAGGCGTCACTATAAAAATCCTGCCTGCGCCACCACAGGTGAGGGCCAACCAGTTTGAGCGTCATCCGGTACGTGTAGGCCATACGTACAGATGACGTCTTTGAGCGTCATCCAAAAATAATATTTTAAAATATTTATTAAAAATCTTAAAAAGCGCGCAGTTGACGTGAGATTCACTTGACCGTTGGAGCGAATTACAATATATTATATTAAAATATATTTTGTATAATATAATATTGTATAATATTATATTATACAAAATATTTAAATTAAAAAAAAAAAAAAAAAAAACTACGCTATCTTTCACTTCGTTGTATGGCTTTATTTTTGAGCGAATTACAATATATTATACTTCATTGGAAAGGAAATTTATTCAGCTATGTCATGGAATGTAGAAAAATCTTCTATGATGATAAGTTGATTTTTTGCATATTATTTTTTGCCGCAAGGTTTTTTTTTTTTTTTTCACTTCTAACTCGAGGTTTTGTAAGTTATTTTCACGCTAGCGTATTTTTTTAACATTGTATGATATAGGAAATGATCTTAGCTTAAAAACGAAACATAATTGAACTCGATACCTTTGATAGTTTAGTTTCTAGACGCGGTGGAAGTACAACTTTTTTCCCGCGCGTGACATTTCGGGTGACAATGGGTTTACGTGGGACAACAAAAAGTGAATGACAATGGTGACGTGAAAGGGTTAAGAGTTTTTACCAACACTGGCTACAATGCTATTAAAAAGCAAAAGAATCTGTCTCTACAACTCCGGCCTCCGACCCTGACCGCATGACCCTGGTTTTATATAAACATTCCTTTAAGCATCAAGATGTATATATAGTACACTAAGATTATATAAAACTACATTACAATGCTCATGCCTGAGTCTGATGAGGAGCATACCACTAAGGTGAAGATTTGGTCTGGCAGCAGTTCAGCAATCTTGGTGACTAACTCAAGGTTCCTGGTGAAGAATGAGTGCCACTCGGACACATCCTCCCCTTCACCCAGCTCTCCATAGTAGGCATTGTTGTTCTCCAAGATGTCCTCCCTTATCTCATGATCGAGCTCTTCCAACTCTGCCTGTACAGAAAAGAAAAAAATAATTGGAGATATGATGATTGCAAAGATGATGTTTGTCATAGTCATTGTTTTAGGTGAAATGACACATTGCCTCCTGAGCACAGGCCAATGCTAGACAGACATGGTGAAGATAGTGGTTAAAAGGTTAGTTATTGCATATCCTTCATTCCTCTATGCCATGCAAGGACCTGGGATCAGATAAAATTAATCCCTTGGCGTTACCATAATTTCTTCCCCAGGGATCCAGTATCCTTGCAATGCCATTCACACATGTTTTTAGGGTTTGATTTAGGGGTTGTAGACTCATCCCTTCTGCATCATATCCCTCAGGTACTCATGAAGGCTTTTTTGAGCAAAGGGGAGTGACTGCGTAAATCCCTATAATCGTTCCTATTCACAAAATAATTGCAATTATTTTCAAGGTTGTGTATTTAGTTGAAATAAGTTTATAATCAAAGTCTGTATATATTCATAACCTGTTTTTATTTAAAATGTTGAAAGAAATTAAGCAAATTTCATTTCATACTGACATTTTCATATACTGTTCCTTTAAAAATGTTAATTGTTAATGACATGTAACTGAGGAGCATTTTCATCACTGTCTTAGTATTAAAAACATTCACATTTTCGTATCAATTCGTATCCAAGACGGTGCTTGGACGACATAAACACGGCTCGGCAGCTGACAGCCTACACGCTGGTTCCCGACCTTTGCTTTACTTTGCCACCTATTTTACGTGTTTTGGGATTACATCATACAGTACTATATTTCAAGATGTCAGCTCCATCACACAAGGGTGTCTCCAGCAGGAAGGGAATGAAATTGAAGAGCCTGAGCCTGCAGGAAAGGGTCAATAAGACAAAAAGACGACTTTATGCGACTGAGGATATGCCGAGTGTAAGCAAAGAGATGCAGTTATAACAGCAGTATGCCGAGATACATTATTTTTTGCCGACTTTCTGTTTACATGTTCACACAAGAGGTTGTGAGGGCATGATATGCCGAGTGAAAACCAAGAGATGCAGTTTAGGGGAGGCGGTAGCAGAGTGGTTAGCGTCACCAAGTGGCGTTCTCGAAGACCCGAGATCGATCCCGAGTGAGACCCATAAATCCACTTGAAATCTTTCTGCACCGTCGAGTGGCCTAAGAACACCCACGTGCCCTGTCCATTAACTCTACCTTCGACTGCGAGTGCATCGGAGGACACAGGGGGGCGGCATGAGCCTCTAATTACAGGCCTCACTATAAGAATCCTGCCTGCGCCACTACGGGCGAGGGCCAACCATCACAGCCCTCGAGTGAGCCTCCAGGGCCTACCATCCCACCCCTGGAGCTCACTGCCTACACGCGCTATAGGCATAGATGTATAAAAACAAAACAACAACAACAACAACTTTGTCTTTGCCTTGCCGAGTTATATCAAATTCCGAGTTATACAGTGCCGAGTTATAAGGGTTTTACTGTATATATATATATATATATATATATATATACAGGTTGACCATCACTAATCCGGCAATCAATATTCCGGTTCCATCAGTTTCTCGGCATGGATTTCGGAGCGCAGTTTCAAATTTCCCGGGTTGGCGCGCCAATGTTTTCGGGAGGCGCCGTTTATGTTTTGATCTTCTTCTTCTTGTGACCTTTTCTGCTTAGTATCGCATTGTAGGTCGTCTGTCAAGCTCGAGCTTGAGCGCTGTACCCAGAATCAGCTGTATGCTCACGCTTCTGACAGCAAACAGGCATTCCTTCTCATTTATTTGCCGTAATTGTTAAAATCTGCTGCTGTATTTTACATCATGGATTCGGCGAATAAAAGAAGTGGCGTAAAACGCAAACATCGCTCGTTGTCGATAGCAGAGAAAGTTGAACTGTTAAAAAAACTTGACAGTGGCGTGTTATGATAGCGAAGTGTGTGTGAAATGTGCGGCATTAGGTCTTCAACAGTCTATGATATAAATAAAACAGAAAGAAAATATGCTAAAGTTCTTTACTGACAGTGGATAAAAAAAACAGATGTTTGTAAGGAAGTCAATGACAGAAGGAAAAAGTTCTGATCTGGACCAAGTGCCGATAACCTGGTTTAATCTTCGTGTAAGTGAAGGGAAAAAACAGCATAGATGTAAAAAAAAAAAAAAAAAAAAAAAAAAAAAAAACTAAAAAAAAAAAAAAAACTTTGTCTTTGCCTTGCCGAGTTATATCAAATTCCCAGTTATACAGTGCCGAGTTATAAGGATTTTACTGTACATATATATATAAAATATATATATATATATATATATATATATATATATATATATATTAGGGTGTCCCAAGAAACCGACGTGTATCGGACACACTCCAGCACGTTGCCCTTGTTCCCTGTCGTGACAAGTTCAATCAGGAAAACTTTCAGCTTCCCCTCTCGTCTTTTACTGGTCGCGCATTTCGTTCAGTTTTCTGCTCGGAGTCAGAGAGTGAGGTAGTTGTCTCGTGTGTCGTTGTCGCGTGTGGTGTCCTTTGTGTCGGTTTGTTTCTCACTACATCTATATTACAACTATCTTAGTGTGTGAACTTAGTTGTTTTAAGTGTGTGCCTGCCGTATCCCTTGTATTTCCATAACTATAAATAATGTAGCTAATGCCTATGTATGTATTAATCGATGTAAAATCAAAAAACTGTATTCTGGTCTCTTTTGTGTTCCCAGGTCTAACGTGATGGCGTGTGAAAGACGATCTACGGACGTGGTATGGCTACTGGAGAAGTCCCCAACATCGTCATTCCCGGGGAATCGTCTTCCGTCGAGAGGCGAGGTTCTCCAGGTGTTTTTGTTCCACCACAAGATCCAGAAGGAGGTTCTTTTTGCTGCAGCAGCTTCTACCGCTGAGAAGGTCTTGGAAGTGTGGCGACGTGCGAACATTCCGACGTCGGATGTGTCGTGGGTGAAGAAGAAGATCCTCAAACTGTACGAGGAGTACGGCGCCTTGGCGAAATCCAAGTCACGGAAGACAGAGACGGAAGAAATGAAGAGATGCATCTTCAGAGACAGCCTCGAAGACATGTTCGACATCGCGCATTCCAAGGCAATGGAAGCGAAGATCCCTGAGGAAGACAAGGCGTTCTTGGAGGCTCAGAGGGAGGACCGGCAGAGCTGCTCGATGGCTGGCGTGGACGAGAAGCTGAAGCGAGCGACTGAGGAGAAGCGACGTGAGAGACAAAGGATGGAGGAGATGAAGAAGAAGGACGCGGCTGCTTCGTCATCCACTCTTGATCGTGACGTGGCTTTGGACTTGGAGTCTTCTACTACATCCTCATCGTCCAACGAAGAAACCGAGGACGACGACTTCAAAGCTCCGACACCAGCTAAATGTCCACGTCGTCGACCTCCTAAGGAGAATAAGCTCACCAAGGAGCTGACCCTTGCTTGGGAGCACGACAATCTGTCCATCCGTGCTGCGACATCCTCCTACGCCACTGCTGCAATGAGCCTCGGCCACGACATCGAACATATCACTGTGTCCCGTTCGTCGATCCACCTGGCCAGAGTCAAGAACCGCGAAGAGATTGCCATGTCTCTCTCCTTCACGCCTGAACTCCCTTTGGTCCTGCATTGGGACGGCAAGTTGTTACCCAGTCTAGCGGACGGAAGGTCATTGGAGGAGAGGGTGGCCGTCTTGGTGTCCGGGGAGGATGCGGAGGAACTTCTGGGTGTTCCTGTGTCTGCAGACGGGACAGGACAAGCTGTTGCGGAAACCGTCTTGAAGCTGGTGTGGGAAAGCAGCTTGGAGGGCAACATCATTGGAATGGCATTCGACACGACAGCGGCCAACACGGGGATGGTTCAAGGAGCGTGTATCAGGATTGAACGTGCACTGGAGAAGCCCCTGGTGTGGTTGGCATGCCGCCACCACATCCTGGAAGTTGTTCTGAAGGATGTCTTCGAGTCTTGCATGGGTCCTAACGCATCTGGCCCTAACATCGCCCTTTTCAAGAGGCTCCAGAATCGTTGGCCTATCGTTGACCAGAGCCGACCACAGCCCGTGACACCGACCGCTCTGTCATCCGACGAAGAAGCTCACCGCCTTGAGATGCTCGGTCACTTGAAACGTCTGCATCACTGTGGGAATCATCCACGCGAAGACTACAAAGAGATCATCCTGCTCAGCGTGGCCTACCTCGGAGAAGGAGTCCCTACATCCTTCCGTGCTCCTGGTGCTTACCACATGGCCAGATGGATGGCCAAGGCCATCTACGCCGTGAAGATCATGCTCTTCCATGACCAGCTGGAGATGAGCAGGCGGGAGTTGGCGGGGATCCGTCGAGTTGCGTTCTTTGTGACCATGGTCTACGCGAAATACTGGAATGAGGCAATGATTCCGTCCTACGTAGCCAAGAACGACCTGGACTTCATCACTGACGTGAAGAGGATCTGCAACGATGGGGTTGCGTCGGTCGCGGAACGTGCCATGCGGCGCCATCTCTGGTACCTTTCCGAGAACCTGATCGGACTGGCCATCTTCGATGACCGCATCAGCCCGGAGCAGAAGGCGGAGATGGTAGAGGGGATGAAGCGTCCTTCGACGACCAAGACCAGCTGGGGAGGCGGTAGCGGAGTGGTTAGCGTCTCCGACTGGCGTTTTCGGTGACCCGAGTTCGATCCCCGAAGAAAACCAATACCTTTCTGCACCGTCGAGTGGCCTAAGAACACCCACATGCCCTGCCCATCAACTCTACCTTCGATTGCGAGTGCATCGGAGGACACAGGGGGGCGGCATGAGCCTCTAATCACAGGCGTCACTATAAAAATCCTGCCTGCGCCACCACGGGCGAGGACCAACCATCACAGCCCTCAAGTGAACCTCCAGATCCTACCATCCGAGCCCTGGATCACCACTGCCTACAGGCGCTATAGACACACACAAAAAAAAAAAAAAAAAAAAAAAAAAAAAAAAAAAAATCCACGGCGCCCCGAGTCGAAGACACCAATCAATCTCAACAGGCCGCTTTCCGCCTTCTGCTCAGTGCGGTCGATGCAGGTCTTGAAAAGTCTACTAGGAGGCCAGCAACCGACCTTCCTTGAGCTGAGTCCTGAAACATGGAACACGGATTCGTGTTTAGTGTGTTTTAGTCTTGCCACCTATTTTACGTGTTTTGGGATTACATCATACAGTACTGTATATCAAGATGTCAGCTCCATCACGCAAGGGTGTCTCCAGCAGGAAGGGAATGAAATTGAAGAGCATGAGCCTGCAGGAAAATGTGAAAGTGCTGGCAAGGATGGATGCAGGTGCGTCCATGCGTGCTATTTGTGCTGAGTTTGATATCAAATCCTGCACATTCTACCCGTTCACTGGTAAGTGTAGTTTTGATGCTTTTACAGTACTGTATTTACATTTTTTTTAATTTTCTTTTTACCCATATCAGTGGATGACTTTGCATAACTCTGCACATTGAATAACTCGGCAAAGGCCAGAGCCCCTATCGTGCCGAGTTATAAGGGTTTTACTGTATATATATACAGGGAGGTCCCGTTATACGAGCATTCGATATACGAGAATCCGATGATACGAGATGTGTAAATTAGGGTCTATTTTCAATATACGAGATCGAAAATCCAATGATACGACATTCAAACTGGGGTGAGTAAAATTATCAAGTTCAAAATGTGCGCCCTACCACTCCTGGGCTGGACAAAGGGGGATTTGGTTGACCCCAGTGAGGTCATCCCTAGCAAGCCGTGACCTGAAGGGTAATTAAGCATATGGCGCGGCCTGACATTTAGGGGTAATTAGCAGGTGTGCGGCCCCAACCTTGGGACCGCAGTCAGGTCACCCCTAGCAAGGCGTGACCTGAAGGGTAATTAAGCATATGGCGCGGCCTGACCTTTAGGGGTAATTAGCCAGGTGTGCGGCCCCAACCTTGGGACCGCTACACTATCTTCTCTTGTATCACGCTGCGTTCCCTACATTATGTCTGTTTTGCTTGTTATGCATGTTTTATGTTTAATTAATGTGCAGTTATGTTATTTTGTGTGCTATTTTCTCTTTCAGAATGCTTTTTCTACAGAATAGGTAGTACAGTGTGGGTAATATAGACGCTGTGTGTTTGTTGTGTTTGCTATAGTTTATTTTAGCTTGAAAAACATGTCTTTTTTTTTCTTTTCTTTTTTTCTAATTGATGGGGTCCTGGAACCAAACCCATATTTTACCATTAGTAATGTGTTTCGTTATACGAGATTTCGCTTTACGAGTATGCCAGGTGGAACCTAACTGCTCGTATCTTCGGGACCTCCCTGTATATATATATATACAGTAAAAGCCTTATAACTCGGCACTGTATAACTCGGAATTTGATATAACTCGGCATGGCAAATACAAGTTGTTGTTTTTTTTGTTTGTTTTTTTATACTTTTTTTTTTTTTTTTTTCCCACCTATGCCTATAGTGCGTTTAGGCAGTGAGCTCCAGGGGTGGGATGGTAGGCCCTGGAGGCTCACTTGAGGGCTGTGATGGTTGGCCCTCGCCCGTGGTGGCGCAGGCAGGATTCTTATAGTGACGCCTGTGATTAGAGGCTCATGCCGCTCCCTGTGTCCTCCCATGCACTCGCAGTCGAAGGTAGAGTTAATGGACAGGGCATAGTGTTGCAGTAATCAAGTGCTCAAGTGATGTAAAATTAAGTTGTACAGTACTGTATACAATACAGTACAGAGTTGTGATTATAAAGTGATACCAGTGTTAAAATGCGCCTGAGTCCCCCTAACATCTTCTACATGTTACAACAAGGCTTCCCTCTCCTTGGATTACATGCCTGCTGCTACCCGTGCATTGGTAAGTGTAGTTTTTATGTTTTTACAGTACTGTACTTTTTTTTTTTTTTTTTTTTTTTTTTTTTTTTTTTAAACCCATATCAGAGGAGGACATTGCATAACTCGGCACATTGAATAACTCGGCAAGGGCCAGAGCCCCTATCGTGCCGAGTTATAAGGCTTTTACTGTATATATCTTTTTTTTCTCTTTTTTTTTTTACATCACAATGGACTGACCAAGGGCACAACAAAAAGAGGTAACACAAAGTCCGCTTAGTTGCCAGTCCCTATTCAGAAGACAGTAGAGAATAAAAAAAGGGAGTTGGGCCAATTTAGTTCGGGAGGTGTCTTGTTACTCTTCTCTTGAAAAGATTTAAGTCATAGGAAAGTGGAAAAATAGTGACAGGAAGAGAGTTCCAGAGTTTACCAGTGAAAGGGATGAAAGAGTAAAGATATTGATTAACTCTTGCATTAGGAAGATGGACAGAATAGGGATGAGAATGAGTAGAGTCTTGTGCAGCAAGGCCGCGGGAGGGGGGGAGGCATGCAGTTAGCAAGTTCAGAAGAGCAGTGAGCATGAAAATAACAGTAGAAGATACCAAGAGAAGCAACATTGCGGTGCTGATTTAAAGATTGAGGACAGTCAGTCAGAGGAGGGGAGTTGATGAGACGAAAAGCTTTTGACTCAACCCTGTTTTGGAGAGCTGTATGAGTGGATCCTCCCCAAACATGTGAGACATACTCCATACATGGGCAGATAAGGCCCCTGTAGAGAGCAAGCAGCTGGGAGAGAGAAAAAAAGGATGCAGACGCCACAGGACACCTAACTTCTTAGAAGCTGTTTTAACAAGAGATGAGATGTGATTTTCTAGTTCAGATTTTTAGTAAAGGATAGTCCAAGAATGTTCATTGTAGAAGAAGGAGATAGTTGAGTGTCATTGAAGAAGAGGAGAGAGTTATCTGGTAGGTTTTGTCGAATAGATAGGTGAAGAAATTGGGTTATTGAGGCATTGAACAAAACAAGGTTTGCTTTGCCCCAATCAGAAATGATAGAAATATCAGAAGTTAGGCACTCGATGACATCTCTCCGTGAATCACTTAGTTCCTGTTGAGTTGGACGTCTAATAAACGACGTTGAAAAATGCAGGGTAGAATCATCAGCGTAGGAGTGGATAGGGCTTTGAGTTAGACTTAGAAGATCATTAATGAATAATAGAAAGCGAGTGGGTGATAGGACAGAACCCTGAGGAACACCACTATTGATAAACTTAGGAGGAGAACAATGTCCATCTACAGTAGCTGCAATAGAACGGTTTGAACGGAAACTTAAGATGAAGGTACAGAGAGAAGGATAAAAACTTAATGAGGGTAGTTTGGAAATTAAAGATTTGTGCCAGACTCTATCAAAAGCTTTTGATATGTCAAGGGCAACAGCAAAAGTTTCACCGAAACCCCTAAAGGAGGATGACCAAGATTCAGTTAGGAAAGCTAGAAGATCGCCAGTAGATCGCCCTTTACGGAAACTGTACTGACGATCAGATAGAAGATTGTGAGCAGATAGATGCTAAAGAAACTTCTTATTAAGTATAGATTCAAAAGCTTTAGAAAGGCAGGAAGCCAAAGCTATAGGACGGTAGTTTGAAGAATTAGAACGGTCACCCTTCTTAGGAACAGGATGGATGTGAGCAAACTTCCAGCAAGAAGGAAAGGTGGAAGAAAATAGACAAAGATGGAAAAGTTTGACCAGGCAAGGTGCAAGCACAGCAGCACAGTTTTTAAAAACAATAGGAGGGACTCCGTCAGGACCGTAAGCCTTCCGAGGATCTAGGCCAGAAAGGGCAAAGAAAACATCATTACAAAGGACCTTAATAACAAGCATAATATAGTGAGGGTGGAGGAGAAGGAGGAACAAGCCCTTCATCAACCAGAGTGGAATTTTCAGCAAAGGTTTGAGCGAAGAGTTCAGCTTTAGAAATAGATGAGACAGCTGTGGAGCCATCTGGGTGAAGCATAGGAGGGAAAGATGAAGAAGAAACATTGTTAGAGATGTTATTAGCTAGATGCCAAAAGTCACGAGAGGAATTAGATTCAGAAAGATTTTTATATTTTCTATGAGTGAAGAAGTTTTTGGTAAGTTGAAGTAAAGATTTGGCATATCTCTCTCTCTCTCTCCCTCTCTCCCTCCCTCCCTCTCTCCCTCCCTCCCTCCCCCCCTCCCTCCCTCTCCCTCCCTCCCTCCCTCCCTCCCTCCCTCCCTCCCTCCCTCCCTCTCTCCCTCTCTCTCTCTCTCTCTCTCTCTCTCTCTCTCTCTCTCTCTTTTTCTCAATCATTGAGGGCATACAATGTAGGCTTAAAATGACAAGTTGGAAACTAAGTTCAGTATAAAAAGGGTTAAAATGACCTCGGAAAATGTCAAAGAAGACAAAGAAGACCAAGCAGGCAGCATGGTCTTCTTTGACATTTTCCGAGGTCGTTATAGCCCTTTTTCCACCAAACTAGTTTCCAACTAGTCGTTTAAAGCCTGCATGCACCAGATTGAGACAGCGTTTCTGGAAATTCCTATCTCCCTTGCAATCTGGCTAATGGACTTGCCACCACTGTACAAAGTGACTATCTGTGTCTTCTTGACAATGGATAGTGATTTGCCAGAAATAATGCTTCAGTAGTCATGGGGGAAGGGGTAGAGGTAGGTGGGGTGATAGCCAAAGGTGGGCGCGTATGCTCCGATTTTGCATTCCGCGTTCCGGTGCGCACTACCAAAATTCAGTGCGCAGGAGCGCGGAGAGCAAAAATCTGAACTGGGAGCACGGAGCGCAACTTGAATTTCGCGCTCCTTTCTGGCGCTCCAATCGAAGACGACTTTTCCTTGTCAGCCTCGAGCCCGTGATGCAGGAGGAGAAGGACTATTTTTACCTCCTCCTGGATGACACTCCAGTGGCCAGGAGGCAGGAGGATCTGCATGAGGAACTAACCAAGACCTTGGACGGCTGGCAGCGGGCCCACAGCGAGACCCCCATCGAGAAGGACCTCTTCCCCAGCTACCACAGGGAGGCGTGGGTGAAACTTTTTATCAAGTACAACACCCCCCTCCCTAGCTCTGCAGCTGTGGAGAGGATGTTCAGCTCTGCAGGGGACATCCTGAGGGCCAAGAAGTCCAGCCTGACAGCCAGCAACTTTGAGGAGTTGGTTTTCATGCGTGGCAACATGGAGCTGCTGGGGTTCAAGGAGGAGGAGGACCAGGAGATGGAGCAGGAGGACTAAAAAGGACTGAAGGAGTGACCACAGACTACTTTAACTTGTGATTTTTTGTTAGACAGTGTATTTTTGGCTTGACAGTACAATTTTTTCATAATATATAAAGTAAATAATTTCTAGAAGCTGTTTTTTTATTATATAGCTATTTTTTGGGAGTGTTGAGCGCAGAGCGCGGAGCGCACCGGGCCGGCTGTGCGGGTGCGCAGAGCGCAGCCGCACCAGAGCGCGCCCACCATTGGTGATAGGGGGTATGGAGGTGCAAGGAGCAGACGGCAACCCTCTGCCTTTCATGCCTTAGGGCAGCCTGAGCGATTTGCAGCACTTTGAGGACTAACCTCCAGCCCAGTGAAATGCCAGATGCCAGACAAACCCAAGAAAATTCAACCGATATCACCGCAAAGAGCAAATAATCTGAAGACGTCTTTCCTGTCCTAAGGTTTTTTGCATCCCAAGATTTTTTGCAGTGACTGTATAGCTGATGAATAGCAAAGCAACTACCTTCCTTTGGTTAATAGAAGAAAAGATTCCTTGAGCCCTTTCTTGGCAAAATCTGACTTCACTGTCTCTTCCACGATGTGAGCGAAACTTGGGGCCAGATTGTCAAATGTTCTCTTCGGTGAAGTGTACTTCGTCACGTAATTGGTACCGTCAACATTTTTTGAGCCACGACGGATATCGTCGCATCGCAGTGAAGGTAAATAAACGAAGACCAAGCACAGACCATGTCTTCACCATTCCCTTCGCGGGCGCTGATCTCCTCTGTACTTTTCATCCCATTATCGGATAAGATAAAGAAATTTCAGTGACTTGTGTTACTCTTTACTTGTTTATTGACAAAATTAACCTTTGTGCATAATAAAAAGAGCGGTTTGTAATCTCACCGGGAGACACACACATACCACAGGCAGGGCTGGGCAGAGCGGGACCACTCAGCATCTGGCAGGCGCGCTGGCAAATGCGGGGCGGAGCGCGGCGGGGCACACTTGTTTTCATACTTTCGTATTAATTCAGTCACTTCCCTAGTTTTTGAGACACTAACTATTATTTCCCAACCAAGTTTCACTGATTTTTCTGAAGGAGATACATTGTAGCACAGCACAGACATGGCATAGTACTCCTTCCAGCATACCAACCTTACCGTGATGGGACTACACGAAGGGAAAAGACGTGGAAGGATTCAACGTTACCCTGGGTCCCCATGTAGCGCTGAGAACTCGTCGTGTAGTCCCGTCATGGGACGGGAAAGGCGACATTAACAATCTGGCCCTTGACCTCACCTGCCTAGGATTGCAGTTCCCTTGATCAAGCAAGGGTTGAATCAAACCTTAACTGCCTACACTTAACTGATCTACAAGAAAGCTTTAATGTTTCCATGAAAATTAATATGAATAATAATGAGAAAAAAACCCTGTAGACTTATAAAAGATATTTTCCTTGATACATTGCATGAAATTATTTTGTGGAGATAATTCATACATGGAGAATGAATATTTACCTAATCCTCTTCCATCAGCTCTGCCTATGACTATTCAATACAATCATAACATCTCTATGTATCAACATGAATTCTCCCATTCACTACGGTTGTCTCAGTCATGCATTAGTAAACTCACCTGGTTGTGGCGCAGCTGTATTTTGTGTAGTATTCCTCTCGCCAAAGATATCAACGCATCTGTGTATCTGGAAGAGAGTAGAACAGGATACAGTTTTCCAAAATACATAACATAAATTAATGGTCAATTGCATGAGCTTATTTCTTTTCAAAAAATGTGGGCTGACACCTGAAAAACAAGCAAAACAGGAATTGAATTTAATGTTACAGAAATTTGATGCTATTAATATACACTTAACCCTCGTTTTCCCGGACCTCCATTTCCTGGATATCGGATTTGCCGGTCAAAAACCGAGGTCCGGGGATATGTCAGAGTCCCGGACAAATGCCTGGTCAATCAATCAATCATTGGGGGCATACGCCGGGGGGCGTGTCGCCTCGCCCACCCTACGACGCCACTCCCGGGGGTCACCATGCGCGAGTTCCCATGCAGGCTCCTTTCCCATACCAAGCAGCTCTCGACAAGAAACATCAACTTGCCCCAGCCACGAGCCTTGTGGGCGCCCCCTTGGCCTCCTCCACGCCGGATTGTCTCTTACAGATACAACCCGATGGGAAGGATCGGTTTCAGGGTAGCGTGCCACATGCCCATATAGCCGAAGTTGGCGCTGACGAACTATGCAGGTAATAGGCCTCGATTCAGTCTCACGGTGCAATCGCTGATTTGACACGTAATCATCCCAGCGATACCCCATGATTCTGCGAAGACACTTATTACCAAAGGCATTGATTCGTCTCTTCAAGTCACTATTTAGTGTCCATGTCTCACAACCACAGAGTAAGACAGGGATCACAAGCGACTTGAAGATCCGGATCTTTGTCCTCCTGCACAGGTACCGACAACGCCAAATACTCCCGCTGAGCGAATCCATAACACCGTGGGCTATGCCAATCCGCCGTAAGACTTCTTGACGTGACCCGCCGTCATTATGGACTGTGCTACCAAGGTATGTAAAACTTTCCAAGATCTCAATGTCCTCGCCACATGCATGAACAGACTGTACTGCTTCATCTAGTAAGTCTCCAAATACCTGGACCTTGGTCTTGAGCCAGGAGACCTCAAGTCCCAAAGGCTTTGCCTCCTCGTGCAGCGCCTCGAGAGCCATCACCAAGACCTCCAGCGACTCAGCAAAGATTACTGCATCATTGGCAAAAACAAGATCAGTGATCTTGGTGTTGCCGACGGATGCTCCACAATCACTTTGATCTACAACCTTGTCCAATACCCAGTCCATACAAGCGTTGAAAAGTGATGGGGCAAGGATGCACCCTTGCCTCACTCCTGTATTCACAGGAAAGAAGCTGGATACACCTGCCCCACACTTCACAGCACTCTCAGTCCCAGAATACAGACGTTATCAAACCAATAGTCCTTGCAGGAATCCCTCGAAGTCGCAGAAGATCCCAGAGTGACTCACGATGCACTGAGTCAAACGCCTTCTTGAGATCAACATAGGTTGCAAGCATCCCCTGTCGAAACTCACGTCGGCGTTCCACCAGGATACGAAGCGCTAGGATACGGTCCGTTGTTGACTTACCAGGCGTGAACCCAGACTGCTGAGGTCTCTGATGCTTCACCAGATGACTGCGAATTCGTGTCAGCAATAGATGGGCAAGCACCTTGCCTGGTACGCTGAGCAGTGTAATACCGCGGTAATTGTTGCAGTCCTGACGGTCCCCTTTCCCTTTCCAGATAGGGACGACCAGCCCCCTTTTCCAGTCAGGAGGAATGGTACCTGATTGCCACACGGCAGTCAGGACAGCATGCAACCCGCGGATCATGGCCTCACCCCCAGCTTTGAGGAGCTCCGCACTGATATTACAAACACCAGCTGCCTTTCCACCCTTCAACTTTGCTACAGCCTCTCTGACTTCGTCAAGAGAGGGTGCGGTTTCGTCAATGGGAGGATCGGCATCCACTGCCTGTAACCCAGTGGTGTGAAGCTGCTCAGTTGGAGGGTCCACCGTGAACAACTGGACCAGTGCTCCCCCCTATTAGTCCAGGAAAACGAGGGTTGTGTGTAATTGATTGAATCTGCGGGCCTTGGTTTGAATTCGGGCTAGGACAGTCGGTGGCCAGCCCAACCAGCTGTTTATCCTTCCTTTTGGGGTTGGTTGATAAATGGGTACCTGGGGAGATCTGGGGAAGGTAACTGTGATTACTGGCATGTCACACTAGCCCTGTGTTCCGGGGTAACGGGTTCCTACCCATCACAGGCTCAAAGGCTAATGCGACGGAGATGAGCACCGAGGCCATGCACAGCATAGCGTATGCCCCCTTCTTTACTTACCATTGTTGATGCAAACAGATTACTTTACTCTTTTTACAAATTACTCTGTCTTAGCTTGTGTATTGAAAAAAATAATTATTTCTTTTCTTTTATACAAAAGGCCTTCTTCCAAACGTGTGGGGTGGCACAAAACCCAGACCAAGTAAAAAGAAAAAAAAATCATACAATTGGCCTTTTCCTAAACAAAAGAGGTGGTAAAAAACAAGTGGCAAATTTCTGCTTCTTGTTTTCATGGGAAGTAAAAGTGTGTGTGTATGTGTGTGTGTGTATTCATCTAGTTGTATTTTACAGGGCCTGAGCAACGCTCGTATGGCCCCGTCTCCATATCAACATTCTTATCATTCATCCTTAGTCTTTAGTGTTGGCCGAAACCATCACCCTGGGAGGGGGGTCACAAACCCCCGGCTAACACCCGGTACCCATTTACTGCTGGGTGGACATGGGCTCGGGTTTTAAAGGAAACAGCCCATCTGTCTCCTGCTCCGCCCGGGGATCGAACCCGGGACTTCTCGGTTGTGAGCCGAGCGTGCTTCCCCTACACTACGGAGTACCCTAAGTGTGTGTATTTACCTAGTTGTAACATACAGGAAAAGAGCTATGCTCGTACTGTCCCGTCTCCAAATCTACTATTATCCAGTTTGCCTTTGAAGTCCTGAATACTTCTTGCATTAATCACTTTTGCATGAAGGTTGTTCCTTGTGTGTGTGTGTGTGTGTGTGTGTGTGTGTGTGTGTGTGTGTGTGTGTGTGTGTGTGTGTGTGTGTGTGTGTGTGTGTGTGTGTGTGTGTGTGTATATTTACCTAGTTGTAACATACAGGAAAAGAGCTATGCTCGTACTGTCCCGTCTCCAAATCTACTATTATCCAGTTTGCCTTTGAAGTCCTGAATACTTCTTGCATTAATCAATTTTGCATCAAGGTTGTTCCAGGCTTCTATGCTTCTATACAGGAAGCTGTATTTTTTTATGTCCCTCTTGCATGTTGTCCTTTTCAATTTCTTCTCATGACCTCTTGCACTTCTATCGTCCCACACAAACAGATCTTCTCTATCAATGTTTTCCAGACCCATTGATGCTCTATACACTGCTATAAAATCTCCCCTTTCTCTTCTTTTCTCAAGAGTTAGGAGTTTTAGTCTTGAAAGTCTTTTCTCATATGATAAATCTCTCAGGCTTGGAGCCATTTTTGTGGCTGCTCTTTGTATTCTCTCAATCTTCCTTATATCCTTCTTTTTATGTGGTGACCAAATCACTGCCACATATTCCAACCTTGGTCGAATCAAAGATGTTATCAATTTCTTAATCATCTCTTCATCCAGATATTTGAATGCCATTCTTATATTCCTCAGCAACTGATATGTATCTCCTGTGATCTTGCTTATATGCTTCTCAGGTGACAAATTGTCCGTAATCCATACTCCCAGATCTTTTTCGACCTTTGTTTTGATAATCCATTCATT
The DNA here is from genome assembly GCA_016584305.1 of Chionoecetes opilio. Taxonomy (NCBI): domain Eukaryota; kingdom Metazoa; phylum Arthropoda; class Malacostraca; order Decapoda; family Majidae; genus Chionoecetes; species Chionoecetes opilio. Next base: position 264,464 of record JACEEZ010001618.1, on the reverse strand, counting down.
TCCCATCGAATACTTTCCTCTCTGTCTCTTTTTGCTACTGCCCACTTCCATCACTTTACACGTTTTAGCATTAAACTCCATTTTCCATAGTTGACTTCATCTGAAAATCTTATCTAGATCCTTTTGTAAATCCTCAGTCCTCTTTACTTTCTACTTTTCTTAGTAATTTAGCATCATCAGCGAATAAACTCATATAACTGTTCACTCCCTCTGTCATATCATTTACATAGACCAAGAACATCACTGGGGTCAATACTGATCCTTGAGGAACTCCACTTATCACACTGCACCATTCTGACTTCTGATCTTTTATTACTGTTCTCATCTCTCTGTTGCTCAAAAAGTCTTCCATCCACTTCAGCAAACCACCCTTCAATCCTCCAACATGTTCTAGCTTCCAGAGCAGTCTCTTGTGAGGTACCTTGTCAAATGCCTTCTTTAGGTCCAAGTATATGCAATCGACCCACCCCTCTCTTTCCTCTGTCACATCGATCACTCTCGAGTAAAAGCTTAATAAATTCGTTGTACATGACATTCCTCCTCTAAATCCAAACTGGCCACCTGCGAGTGTGTTTGTCTCTTCCAAATATTTCAACCATCTGTCCTTCACACACACACACGTCCTCTGTCCTACACACTACTTCTACCAACTGAACTTCTACTGACTGACATTTGATGCCATGAGAAGAGAATACCTCGGTTCTTCATAATTTCAGTTGTATTTTATCATAGTTAACCATATCAGGTAAATACAGGCATAATTTTAAGCATGAGACCTTCATATAGAATGGAATTTTTGCCTTGTTAAAAAATAAAGACTATAGGTTCCTGAGCCTGTTGTGCACGATGAATGTTGTGCTCAGCAAGGTAAGTTTTAATGGGAAAAAAGGGGTTGGGTAACTAGATCCTCCTGACCGCTCAGTATGTATGTATGTCATGTATCGGACGTAGGGGTTTTAACAAATGATATATGCCTAACATTAAGTCCTAACAGTGATATTCATGGATGATATGAGGAATTGTAGTGACACATGCCTTAAACAACTTAAACTTCCTGTCCTAGCCTGTCTTTATCTAACCAAATCAATTCTCCAAGATGTCCATAATCTGTATTTTCTCAACTAGGGGCAGCACCTTCCTCTTCTTCATGATGATATTAAGTGCAAGTTCTATCTATATATCCATCTATCTATTTGAATCCATTTCTGACGCCCATTCCTAAAAAATTTCCCAGTGCAATGGCCACGACAGAAGAGTCTGCATATATTCCTGTCCTTACGTTCCCTCCTTGTATTCTTTAACCCTCTCATTCTTCTCTCGCCCCTTGCTCTCACCTACTCCAGCATTCTGTCCTGCCATATCACTGGGGTTCGTCTGCTAGTACCCACCGCATCTACTACACTCATACATATACATTACAGGAACTACCACGTGTAGGTCTCGCGGCCTCTTGTAGCTTCCTTATTTTATTATTTTATTATGTTCACAATTTTTTCACACATTTTTGCCACTACATTTGTTAATGATACTGGCCTGTAATTTAGTGGTTCTTCTTTGTCACCTCCTTTGTGAATTGGCACAATATTTGCTCTTTTCCAATCAAGCGGGACTCTGCTCTCCTTGAGTGAACTCTCAATTACACTATGTAACTTTCCTGCTAGTTGGATACTGCACTCTTTCATTATCCAGTTCGACACTCCATCTGGACCCGGGGCTTTTCTCACATCTTGACTGTCCATTAGCCTTTTTACTTCTATTACGTCTACTTTTATGTCTTCCATTATATTTTCTTTTGCTATTATATTTTTCGTTTTAATTTCACTTTCTCTTGTAAATACAGTCTGTAAGCACTTGTTCATCACCTCAGCCTGTTGTAATGCATCTTCGTACACTATGCCTTCTACCTTCAGCTTATCTATTCCTTCCTTGTTTTTCATTTTTCCATTTATATATCTATAGAAAAGTTTCGGTTCGTTCTTACATTTTTTTATTATATTCCTCTCATAGTTACTTTATTCTTCTCTTCGGATTCTTACATATTCATTTCTAGTTGTTTTGTAGTTCTCCTAAAGGTTGATACCTCCTTTTTTCCTCCAACTATTCCATGTTTTTTCTCTTTCTAATCTTGCTAATTCACATTTTCTGTTAAATCATTCATTCTTTTTCTTTTCTCTGATAACTATCCTTGGAACATAACTATTTATTCCTTTGGTGTAAATTCGGATGAACTCATCCCATTTTTTCTGGTTACTCGTTGCTGCATGGAAACTACTCCAGTCTGTCTCTCCGAAGAATGTTCTTAATCCGTCAAAGTCTGCTTTTCCATAATTATATCTTCCTTTCTTGTGTTCTTCTTTTCTCCCCTCTTTTTTGCTATCATTTATTTCAAATTCAATAAGTACATGGTCACTCTTTCCATGTGGGCACTGATAATTCACTTTACTAATTACTTCCAGTTCTTTCGTCAATAGTAGGTCTAGTCTTGATGGTTCTTCGCTACCTCTGAATCTTGTGTTTTCTTTAATCCACTGAGTCATGTGGTGGGTGGTGGGGGGTGGGTGGGGTGGGTGGTGGGTGGGTGGGGTGGGTGGGTGGGTGGGTGGTGGGTGGGTGGGTGGTGGTGGGTGGGTGGGTGGGTGGGTTGGGTGGTGGGTGGTGGGTGGTGGGTTGGGTGGTGGGTGGGTGGGTGGTGGGTGGTAGTGGGGTGGGGTGTGTGTGTGTGTGTGTGTGTGTATTTACCCAGTTGTACATACAGGAAAAGAGCTATGCTCGTATTGTCCGTCTCCAATCTCTATATCCAGGTTGCTTGAAGTCCTGAATACTTCTTGCATTAATCACTTTTGCATCAAGGTTATTCCAGGCTGCTATGCTTCTATAGCAGAAGCTGTATTTTTTTATGTCCCTCTTGCATGTTGTCCTTTTTCAATTTCTTCTCATGACCTCTTGTACTTCTATCATCCCACACAAACAATCTTCTTTATCAATTTTTTCCAGATCCATTGATGCTCTATACACTGCTATAAAATCTCCCCTTTCTCTTCTTTTCTCAAGTGTTGGGAATTTTAGTCTTGAAAGTCTTTCCTCATATGGTAAATCTCTCAGGCTTGGAGCCATTTTTGTGGCTGCTCTTTGTATTCTCTCAATCTTCCTTATATCCTTCTTTTTATGTGTGTATTTTTGTGTTTTTATGTGTGTGTGTGTGTGTGTGTGTGTGTGTGTGTGTGTGTGTGTGTGTGTGTGTGTGTGTGTGTGTGTGTGTGTGTGTGTATTCATCTAGTTGTATTTTACAGGGCCTGAGCAATGCTCGAATGGCCCCGTCTCCATATCAACATTTTTATCATTCATCCTTAGTGCTTAGTTTTGGCCGAAGCCACCACCCCGGGAGGCGAGTCACAAACCCCCGGCTAACACCCGGTACCCATTCACTGCTGGGTGGACAGGGGCTCGGGTTTTTAAGGAAACAGCCCATCTGTTTCCGCTCCGCCCGGGGATCGAACCCGGGACCTCTGGGTTGTGAACCGAGCGTGCTAACCACTACACTACGGAGTACCCAAAGGTGTGTGTGTGTGTGTGTGTGTGTGTGTGTGTGTGTGTGTGTGTGCGTGCGTGCGTGCGTGCGTGCGTGCGTGCGTGCGTGCGTGCGTGCGTGCGTGCGTGCATGTGTGTATTCATCTAGTTGTGATTTACAGGAAAAGAGCTAAGCTCATACTGTCCAGTCTCCAAAGCTACTATTATCCAGCTTGGCTTTAAAGTCGTGAATATTCTTGACATGTACTGCCTCCTTATCTAGGTTATTCCACAGTTCAATTGATCTGTATGGGAAACTATATTTTTTGAAATCTCTCTTGCATGGGGTCCTCTTCAAGAGAAGAAATGAATATTCCTGGATTGTCATATGTAACTTATGGTTGTTAAAAATAAAATAATAATAATAATAAATATATGTTAGTTAAAAAATGAGGATACAATAATACTTATAAAAACAAAAAAAATTTGGATCACAAAAATAACTTACTGAAGGATGTACTGAATACACTACAAGGATGACTATATGAATAAATTAATGAAAGTTATAGTGACTGGCCAACTTTGCTAATACATACACTGATACCTTGACTTATGAGTGCCCCAACTTACGAGTTTTCCGAGTTACGAGCAGTCGCTTGGTCAATTTTTTGCTTTGAGTTGCTAGCCAAAATCAGAGTTACGAGCGATTTTTTTATTTTTTATTTTTTTTTATTTTTACGAGCGAGCTTCAGATACGCCACCGCTAGTTGGTGCAGCGAACGCCACAACATCCACCCAGCATCCCGCGTCTCACTCGTTCACTTCACGTGGTTACCTCGCCGTGGAAGCATCTCTGTTGTGTTGTGCTCACACAGGCGAATGCAAATGGCGGAGGGTGAGTGCAGTACGTTTAGCGGCAGTTCCAACCACAGCTGTTTCCAACAGCTGATACACAGAGTATAAACACTGGCGAATGCAAATGGCGGAGGGTGAGTGCAGTACGTTTAGCGGCAGTTCCACCCACAGCTGTTTCCAACAGCTGATACACAAGAGTATTAACACTGGCGAATGCTAATGGTGGAGGGTGAGTGCAGTACGTTTAGCGGCAGTTCCACCCACAGCTGTTTCCAACAGCTGAAACACAGAGTATAAACACTGGCGAATGCAAATGGTTGAGGGTGAGTGCAGTACGTTTAGCGGCAGTTCCACCCACAGCTGTTTCCAACAGCTGATACACAGAGTGTAAACACTGGCGAATGCAAATGGCGGAGGGTGAGTGCAGTCCAGTCATATAGGTACAGTAAAAAAAACTGGGTGGTTTTTTGGGGGCTGGAACGAATTAATGGTATTTCAATTAATTTCAATGGGGAAAATTGATTTGATATACGAGCAAATTGAGTTACGAGCTCGATCAATCAATCAATCAATCATTGGGGGCATACGCCGGGGGGCGCGTCACCTCGCCCACCCTACGACGCCACTCCCGGGGGTCACCACGAGCGAGTTCCCATGCAGGCTCCTTTCCCATACCAAGCAGCTCTCGACAAGAAACATCGACTTGCCCCAGCCACGAGCCTTGTGGGCGCCCCCTTGGCCTCCTCCACGCCGGATTGTCTCTTACAGATACAACCCGTTGGGAAGGATCGGTTTCAGGGTAGCATGCCACATGCCCATATAGCCGAAGTTGGCGCTGACGGACTATGCAGGTAATAGGCCTCGATTCAGTCTCACGGTGCAATCGCTGATTTGACACGTAATCATCCCAGCGATACCCCATGATTCTGCGAAGACACTTATTACCAAAGGCATTGATTCGTCTCTTCAAGTCACTATTTAGTGTCCATGTCTCACAACCATAGAGTAAGTTAGGGATCACAAGCGACTTGAAGATCCGGATCTTTGTCCTTCTGCACAGGTACCGACAATGCCAAATACTCCCGCTGAGCGAGTCCATAACACCGTGGGCTATGCCAATCCACCGTAAGACTTCTTGACGTGACCCGCCGTCATTATGGACTGCGCTACCAAGGTATGTAAAACTTTCCAAGATCTCAATGTCCTCGCCACATGCATGAACAGACTGTACTGCTTCATCTAGTAAGTCTCCAAACACCTGGACCTTGGTCTTGAGCCAGGAGACCTCAAGTCCCAAAGGCTTTGCCTCCTCGTGCAGCACCTCGAGAGCCATCACCAGGACCTCCAGCGACTCAGCAAAGATTACTGCATCATTGGCAAAAACAAGATCAGTGATCTTGGTGTTGCCGACGGATGCTCCACAATCACTTTGATCTACAACCTTGTCCAATACCCAGTCCATACAAGCGTTGAAAAGTGATGGGGCAAGGACGCACCCTTGCCTCACTCCTGTATTCACAGGGAAGAAGCTGGATACACCTGCCCCACACTTCACAGCACTCTCAGTCCCAGAATACAGACCAGTTATCAAACCAATAGTCCTTGCAGGAATCCCTCGAAGTCGCAGAAGGTCCCAAAGTGACTCACGATGCACTGAGTCAAATGCCTTCTTGAGATCAACATAGGCTGCAAGCATCCCCTGTCGAAACTCACGTCGGCGTTCCACCAGGACACGAAGCGCTAGGATACGGTCCGTTGTTGACTTACCAGGCGTGAACCCAGACTGCTGAGGTCTCTGATGCTTCACCAGATGACTGCGAATCCGTGTCAGCAATAGATGGGCAAGCACCTTGCCTGGTACGCTGAGCAGTGTAATACCGCGGTAATTGTTGCAGTCCTGACGGTCCCCTTTCCCTTTCCAGATAGGGACGACCAGCCCCCTTTTCCAGTCAGGAGGAATGGTACCTGATTGCCACACGGAAGTCAGGACAGCATGCAACCCGCGGATCATGGCCTCACCCCCAGCTTTGAGGAGCTCCGCACTGATATTACAAACACCAGCTGCCTTTCCACCCCTCAACTTTGCTACAGCCTCTCTGACTTCGTCAAGAGAGGGTGCGGTTTCATCAATGGGAGGCTCGGCATCCACTGCCTGTAACCCAGTGGTGTGAAGCTGCTCAGTTGGAGGGTCCACCGTGAACAACGGCTCGATCAATGAACGAATTAAACTCGTAAGTCAAGGTAGCACTGTATTATACTTAAATGATTTATCAAATCAAAGCCACATTTTTTCCTTTCTACTACTACGTATTACCTTTGACGCTGCCCAAGGGAATGGCCCCGACAAGTCTCTATTTATTTTTCCTCTCATGTCCTACTATCAATCATGTTAAAGTCATGTTACAGTGTGTTATAGTCCAAGGCCTACTCATTCCTTCATTCCATACTGTCATGGTCTTAAGGCTGTTATGCATTAATGCTGCCCACCTGGTGATCCCTTCTTGCTCCTGTGAGCCCTGAGCCTTGGCCGAGAGGTGGTCCAGAAAGATGCTCCACACATCCAGGCAATTAAAGTATGCTTCAACGCAGTGCTGACGAAAAGTGTAGCGGAACAGGAGGGCCAGGAACTCCAGCACTGGGAACTGGGAGTTGTTCTCAAACCTTCGCAGGTGAACACTAACAAACAGCCTCAGGAACTCAGAGAACTTGTCAATGTAGCTGTTGAGAGAGAAGAGGTAAGACAACAACAAAATATCATCACTTACTGAAACTGGTATCCAACAGGCAGTTTACTATAGTAGTGCAAGAGTTGCATATATGATACAGAAACAGGGTTAATGTTTTTAGCAAAATGCAAGATCATGATTGATCTGCAAGCTCATAGTTGTCATCTCCCACCTCCATGTGTGAATTGCTGTGATGCTGAGGTAAATTTTCATTCCTGGCAAAGAAATTAACCCTCTTCCTCCCCTCATGAGCTATTACATAAAAATAAAATAAACAAATAAATAGAAAATAAAATAAAATAAATTAGAAGAAAAAAAAATCGACCCTTTACATATACTAGAATCAGAATGTATGGTAATTATCATCATGTAGCCATTTCCCATGATGAACCTTCATGATTGAGAAAATGGTAAACACCTGTCAAGGCAAAAGCTACTGAGTAAAATGGAAACTACTGCAAGTGAGGGGAGGTTATGACACCATGAATGCCAGTGATGATATTTCATGATATGCTATAAATCAGTCCTAGGGATGAGGTAAGGTGGTGGGTTCATCAATGGAGTCCTTTCTTTACTCTAACAATCCATAATGAAGCAGTACCAAAGGCCCCACCTGGGATCAAGGAGCTGGAGGCGAGAAGTCGTGTTGGGTTCCTCCCGCACCAGCCGCTGTAAAAGCTGGAAGGTGTTGCGGAACATTTGCAGAAGGAAATCTTCAAAGTCATGTGGCACACAGTTCTTGCTCATGATTTCATTGATGGCACCCATCGCCAGCACGCCGAGGGATTCCCCCGACACACAGCTCTTCTCCAGCAGACCATTGTGGTGGCGGTTGTGCTGGTAAGGCAGGAAAGGGCAGGACAACTTTTTATATAATATTGACTGACATATTCCTGGGGTTCAGTTAATTCAATCTTGTTTCATGAGGAAGGAAATAGCTTTCAAAACCTGCATGAGTAAGCTCACATAGTCACATTTGTACCAAACCAGTCACAAATGGTTGATAAAAAGCTATGCATATTATTTGAAGTAAATCAATTCTGGGGGTTGCAAAATAGGGTCCACATCTATCAAGAAAGTGATTATGAACCCAATTAATTTCAGGCATTTTAAACACACTCATTCCATTTAATCATATCAATGATCACTTAGTAGCATTTTTTTTTCTCTCTCTCTCAGCACTGTTAGATCACATGGGTTACTTGCACTATTGTTAAGGTGCTTATGGATTAAAATCTTTGCAAATGTCATGTACTGTGCTATGCCAAGTCACACAAAACCTGCATTATCAGTGTATGAGAAGTAACTCTGCTGTTGATGGCCACAGGTGATGTGCCTTGTGAAATCTGTCGCTAATGTGGGGCAAGGCCAGAGGTATCAGTTACTACTCGGAAATTTTATTTTTAGCCACCAAACAAAGTTCAGGTCTTTGGAGTTTGGAAGGGGTGGACCAATCCTCTTTCTGCCTCCCTTGAGTCCCTGAGTAGTACAGAATTTCAAAAAGAAGAGTGGAGCCACTTCCTGACCTAGGAGACAACTTGTTTTTGTTTCAGGGGATGAAAATGATTACAAAATAATTTTGGAATTAAACTAACTACATTTTGATTAATTGTAAGGGTGCTGTTGATTACAGTATTACAGTTTACAGGGGTGAAGTAAATCACGGCTCTGAAAGGTAATAAAATTTTATTCCTGTACACTACCAACAATGAAGGCACTATATGACACCAATGCAGGGACATTAACATTGACAAAGAGGTGATGTATGAGAGGGCAGAATGAAACTCCTTAAATATCTTTAAGAATGTAAGTATCTAGGACACTCTTCTGTTATGTCAGGTCTTGAGATGTTCCAGAGATGTTCCTCATTATACAATTTAATCAATTCAAGAAAATAAAAATCCTTACCAGCTGGTTTTCCACATCACCTCATTTGACTTACCTGCGGGTCTGCTCCAAGTGAGGCAAAGAGGAAGATGGTGTTGAGGAGGTGAGGCGTGATAAGGGACGAGAGGGGAATCCAGGAGAAGAGATGTGTGAGGCAGTTCAGGGCCAATGATGCTATTGTTTCACTCTCTGGGTCGAGAGGAGGCAACACCCATCCCATGCGCTGGGTGGGACCACTTTCCAGCGAGTGAAACATGTTGCTCAAGAGACTCCCTGCAATGTTATCATCTCTTCAGTATCAGGTCATGTGGACTTGCAATAACTACCCATTAATTACCAGTGTCATAAGTCTTTTACCTCTCTCCAACACATCCCCTCTCTGTAGCAGCCCACACACTTTCTACATTATGAGAAGAGATTGAAGCTATTAAATTTACACTCACTCGAGAGATGCAGAGTAAGGGGCGATCTGATAGAAGTTTTTAAGTGGATAAAGGGATATAATAAAGGAGATGTAGGAAAAGTTCTTATGGCTAGTAACCAGGATTGAACAAGAAGTAACAGATTCAAACTGGAAAAGCATAATTTAAAAAAGAAATAGGGAAAAACTAGTTCACAAATATGGTGGTAAATGATTGGAATGGACTCAGTAGACTGATAGTTAGTGCGGAGTCATTAAGATACTTTGATCCTATCTAGACACTTTGCAAGTACCAACTACAAGGTTATTGACTATACAAAGCGCCACCACGCCAGGACGAACTTGGTGGACTCGAACCGCTGACCGAATGCGCAGGGACGCTACACACGCAAGACAACAGCTCTACCAATCGAGCCATCCTGACGGGTGCGGAGTCATTAGGGAGCTTTAAAAGAGGGCTAGATAATTTCATGGATGGGGATAAAAGGTGGATGTAGGTAGTGTAAAGTAACAGGAACTACCTCATGTAGGTCTTGCGGCCTCTTGTAGCTTCCTTATTTTCTTACATGTCCACCCATAAGGAACACACTCAACTAAACTCATCCTTGCTTGGTTGTTGGGAGAGAAGTACCAAGTAATAACACCTAAGGCAGTTAAATGTGATAAAGATGATGCGGCAGTGCCAAGTCTTGAATACAAGATCTGCATTATTCTACCCAAGGATCAAAGGCTCACAAAACTCATATAATATCAAAACTATGCATTCCATACATGTCTTTCCCTTGTATCTTTTCATTTGATATATTTGCAGTCACCCATCACAAAACTATGGACACAATAAATATCGAATGCATTTCACCACAACTATTTTAATTTTGTGTGAGGAATTATTTACAATTAGCTACCTTCTGAACACACATGATGGCATCCAAGAAAGAAGCAGAATAAAACAACTTCACAGGAACTAAAACAAGATTTCCACGAAACTTGTCCTTTCCAGCCCATGAACAGTAAAAAAAGACAAAGAAGGTGTCTCAGCTCACCAGGCTACCAGTCCTCCACTCTCACGTTTTACAGCTGTCTTTTATGGCACACAAGGAATATGGACAGCTTTGCTACCCGTGTCTCAGGAGTGCATTGCATAGAATGACTGAGTCACCCACCTGTCTGTATTGGAGAGGAAGAGAGCCCTGAGCGACTTGGTGAATGGCTGTGAGAGTGAGTTGGGGAGGGTGGAGGAGTGGCTGTCACTGCATTCTTGTGTTTCTCCACTACACCCTCAAGCAGACCTGGAGACAAACTTATTGACACACACATACACACAAGTAAGGCAAAACTTTTAATCCTACGTATTATGTATTTCACATCTGATAAACTTCGGCGTCACTACATTATACTGAAAGACAATAGCAAGGGGTCTGAAGGAAATGTGAGTCAAAGGAAGTCACATGTTGCTGGTCCTATCTCGTTAACAGGACATCTTAAAAATTGTGGTTAACCAGTATTTTCTATGGCAGACTTGTTGTTATGAACATTTATTACCAGTAAGAAGGGTAAGCATGGTGGGGACCTGCTGGGACAGAAGACGTCTCAGCTCAGTCCTGCGGGAGTATGACAGCTCCTCTCGGGGACATGCAAGTTCCTCACTGATGGTCTGCAGAAATACAATGCACAGCAACACTGTGTCTGGACTTCGGGACAACTGAGGAAGAAATAAAAATATATTAATAGATACACCTTTTGAATATGAAGCTTTTGTCCATTATACCTTCTCCCATAGACCACTATATCTCTGGACTGTTCACGCGACAATGTTTTGAAATTGCAAGGCTGCATAGCGGCCTGCGGCCCCGCCCGACAAAGAGATATAGTGGTCTATGGACTATCATATAGACTGGTTTATCAGTATATATGATATACTGTAATCTTCGTTAATGTTTGTTCTATAATATTATCAAATAAAAAACAGTAAAACACGCTAAAAAAATGCCTTTACGAGACTCTGATTCACTTCAACTCTTCGCCACTTAAAACTTTGCGAGTCAACTTTTATCATGAAGGGTATCAATAGAAGCACAATTTTATTAGCTTTCCATTGATGTATTTCGTTTTCTGATAAATGAATTAGAACCATGCATAAATTAGCATAAAATAAATAAATAAAATCATCAATCGGGTAATTTTCCCGATTGAAGAGATTATTTATTTAGTTAACACTAATTTATACATGGTGCTAATTCATTTATCAGAAAAAGAAATATATAAGTAAATAAATAACATCATCAATCGGGAAAATTACCCGATTGATGATTTTATTTATTTATTTAACGCTAATTTATGCATGGTTCTAATTAATTTATTCGAAAACGAAATATATCAATGGAAAGCTAATAAAATTGCGCTTCTATTGATACCCTTCATGATAAAAGTTGACTCACAAAGTTTTAAATGGCGAAGAGTTGAAGTGAATGCATATTTCCTCAGAGTCTCGTAATGGCATTTCTTTAGCGTGTTTTACCGTTTTTTATTTGATATCATAGAACAAACATTTACGAAGACTACAGTATATCATATATACTGATAAACCAGTCTATATGATCCGTATATATATATATATACAATAAACCCTTCATGTTCGCGGGGGTTAGGGAACAGAGACACCCGCGATTAGCGTAAATCCGCGAGCATGACATTAGTCATTCATTTACCCATTTTTTTTTTTTTTTTTTTTTTTTTTTTTTACATCACAAGGAACTGGCCAAGAGCACAACAAAAATGGGTAACACAAAGCCCGCTTAGTTGCCAGTCCCTATAAAGAAGACAGTAAGAGAATAAAATAAAAACAGAGGGGTAGGCCAATTTAGTTCGGGAGGTGTCTTGTTACTCTTCTTTTGAAAAGATTTAAGTCATAGGAAAGTGGAAAAATAGAAACAGGAAGAGAGTTCCAGAGTTTACCAGTGAAAGGGATGAAAGAGTAAAGATACTGATTAACTCTTGCATTAGGAAGATGGATAGAATAGGGATGAGAATGAGTAGAAAGTCTTGTGCAGCGAGGCTGCGGGAGTGGGGGAGGCATGCAGTTAGCAAGTTCAGAAGAGCAGTGAGCATGAAAGTAACGGTAGAAGAGAGCAAGAGAAGCAACATTGCGACGGTGATTTAAAGATTGAAGACAGTCAGTCAGAGGAGAGGAGTTGATGAGACGAAAAGCTTTTGACTCAACCCTGTTTAGGAGAGCTGTATGAGTGGATCCTCCCCAAACATGTGAGACATACTCCATACATGGGCGGATAAGGCCCCTGTAGAGAGCAAGCAATTGGGAGGGAGTAAAAAAAATAATAATAATAATAAAAAAGGGGGGGTTGAAAACCCGCGAGTAATCAAGTCCGCGAGCCTTAAGCCCGCGAACATGAAGGGTTTAGTGTATATGAATCCGAGTGGCCCTCCGACTTCAGGCCCTTGTGTGACAGGCCGATATTCCGTGCGCAGTCCAGGTTTACAGTGGTCTATGCTTCTACACATAACTTGAAGGATGAGATCGAAGGAAGTGTGTGAAAACGTTGCAAAGGATTTGTAGATGTCTTTTTTTGTTGTTGTAAAACATATCACTTCCTGCAAAAAATTTCATTTGATGTAAATTGCATAGTTTTTAAAATAAACAATTTTGTGTTAAACTCAACATTCTATAAATTTCACTAAATATTCTAATCATATACTATTCTGGTATTAGATTCTCCTGTATCACTACATGTCCTAACATGAATTTGCCTGATGCAATTCACCCCTAGCGTGGAGAATGTGCCACCCGGTAGCCTCCAGGCTGGGTACTGCAGGCTCCTGCCCCCTACCAACTCAGTTGCCTGTGATGTCAAACTGCACATTTTCCCGCACACCTCCCTAATGTTTTATCACCTAGATATGTTATTGTTTTTACCATGATCTTGGCTTTCAGGTGTTTTCTAATTAAATATTCCCTTCTTATTTAATGTGTTTATGTCCCTATTTACATGATAATAGTATGGTTATAATGTATTAAAAGTATTGATTCACTTATTTTCAATTAGGAAATTCAGTAGTAGTGAAATCAAGTGGGTTTATAGGCGATAGGGGGTTGGCCCTCCAGAACCAGTTACTCTATGCTTCCTTTTCCCTATTTTGAACACGAGAAAATTTAATTCCATTTCCAATCTTTTACTCCATTCATCTATCTTGCTCAAATAATTCTGCAATTCTTCACAATTCTCGTGGTTTCTTATCTTCCTCATTAACTTGATCTTTGCATGATCTGCTAACATATATATATATATATATATATATATATATATATATATATATATATATATATAATATATATATATACCGTATTTGCCGGCGCATAAGACGCAGTTTTTTCCCTTAATAAGGAATGCAAAGTTCACCCTGCGTCTAATGCAGCCATATTAGCGAATGATGGTCGGGCAGAGAATGCAGAACAGCCAGTGGTGCATTACTAAAGGGGTCTGGAGTGATCTGTGTTTAGCAGTAGTTCACTGAGCACAAATTTGTAACTGTGTTATCAACAGTAATGCATAATACAGTCAAACCTCGATATAACGGAATAAAGGGGGTGAGGAGTGGTCCGTTAAAGCCGATTGTCCGTTATAGCGAGGGTATTTTCCCAGGAGTGGAAAAATATATGAAAAAAAAAAAAAATGTGAAATAAATGAGAAATAATCACACACAACCAGACTGTGTAGCTATGTTGGGAGGTAAACAGTGACTGGCACTACATGCTGAATTTGGTCCGCTCCTACACGTGAAATAAATGAGAAATAATCTCAAACACAACCAGACCATGTAGCTATGTTGGGAGGTAAACAGTGACTAGCACTACATCAGAGATTTGGCACACTCGCCTACGACTGTTCGGGACTGGTATTAGGAGAGGTAGTAAGTATCCAGGCTCGCTCATTACTGCTTGGTATGCTATGAAATTTCATTATTCTAGTTGAATGTAGACATATAATCACATTTGAATTGCTATTATTCATACATGAGTAGATATGAAAATACTTTCAAGGCGCTCATCCACGCCTGGCAGCGCGGCCGCGGCAGCAGCAGCAGCATCATGAGACATTATAATCACCCCAAAATAGATAAAAAGGAAGAAAAAGTCTCCCGTAAAGTGATGGGTTATCCCTAAAATGTTGATGCTTTCTCTCACCGTCTGGCTAGTCAAGCTCAAGCTCTTGTGAAAGGTAAACAAACTACGAGCCAGATTCAGCCGTGGCTTCCAAAGGTATTGCTTATTATCATGACTAATGCTCATTCTTATATATCATATGGTTGTGAAGTGCAGTTCTATACATGTGTTACTATTTAGGTCAGTGTAGCACTGCGTGTCACCTTAGATAAGGGTGATTTAGGAAGTTGAGGTGACAGGGAGACGTAGCAGCAGCCACGCCATAACACTAATAGTCACTATTTTAAACAATACACACCTTCTACCACTAAATCACTAGCAACACAGGCTCCTTCCTTATATATCTTAATATGTGATACATCAAAACTCCTTATAACCCAAGCATTCCAAAGTAAAATGAGAAAATAATACAATTATGTTGAGTTGACAATTCGAGCGGCGATAAGCGGTCTGATATGCAAAGAAGAAAGAAAAAAAAAAAGAAGAAAAAAAAAGAAGAAAAAAAAAGAAAAAAAGTCACGCAAATGGAGTCCGTTACATCCGAAGTCCATTACATCGAGGTCCGTTATATCGAGGTTTGACTGTACTAAGAAAAGGTTGGAGTTTAAGAGAAAACAAGAGCTGGGGAAACAAGATAGCGATTGTTGCTGCCAAGATGGCCGTGTCAGATGTAAACATCATCCACCCCCAGCTGCTGCTCTCCATTGTAAAATGTCTGATATCTCAGGTCTGCCGCTTCACCTGGGACACTCAATCGGCGACGCCCTCCGCTCACCCATCAGGGGTCATTACCGCTCAGACTCCTCCCCGCACCCATGGAAAAGACAAACATCCCGCATATTAGATGTCGCCTTAACCCGCAGTACCTCATTTGACTCGGGCCACACAAGTTGACACAACAGTTAGAAGGAGATGATAGAAGGGAGGCAGAAAATGGTGATGGAATTTTCGCTGGAATGAGTATTGTTGATAAATGGAATAGTGAAACAAAGAGCGTGTTAAAGTTTTATTTGAAGGAGTGTGAGCGGTGCGAGGGATGTGTAGGTAGTATCTTGGGGAGTCTTTCTATTCACACAAGGATGGAGAAAGGGCGTCGTGGCTTTGTAGTTTATTTGACAGCGAGTCATTGTACAACGTGGGGACAAGAGGTGCGCGGCGTGTGTGTCTCTGTGTGTCCTGTGGCTGACTGAATTACCTGGCTGGTGTTGCAGTTGAATCGGCGAGGACAAGTCAGGTCAGCGTCAGGTCACCCTCTAATCCTGGTCCCAGACAGGGGGGTGGCCTAAGCCAATGCAGGTGTGTATTCATCTAGTTGTCTTCATCTAGTTGTATTTTACAGGGCCAGAGCGACGCTCGTATGGCCCCGTCTCCATATCAACATTTTTATCATTCATCCTTAGTGCTTAGTTTTGGCCGAAGCCAGCACCCCGGAGAGCAGGTCACAAACCCCGGCTAACACCCGGTACCCATTCACTGCTGGGTGGACAGGGGCTCGGGTTTTAAGGAAACAGCCCATATGTTTCCGCTCCGCCCGGGGATCGAACCCGGGACTTCTCGGTTGTGAACCGAGCGTGCTACCCCTACACTACGGAGTACCCGTTCCGGAGTGTGTGTGCGTGTGTGTGTTAGCGCCGCTACAGTGGTAAGCAAGGTGGGATAGGAGACAGCATAATCCTTTGTACCACCTCGACCCCTCAATCCTCACCCTTGTACCTCTACGGATAAGGAAACTGTATGAAAGAGTGCTTGTAAAAAGGGTGCAATGGTACCTGTAGACGGGACAAAAGTCTTCCACATGGTACACCAAGACCAAGACCCATCACGGCGCCACACCGTCCGCCTCAAGGCCGAATCACACCATACCATCATGGTGACACGGCACCGTCTCATCACATCCGTTATAATTTCTTACATTCAAACAAATAGACGTGTTACACTAAATGGCGCGCCGCAGTCACGGGTCCAATACATCACTGTCCTGTCACGTAACGGTTTCTGGGGAAGAATATTTTAACGTAATGAGACTGTGCCGTGCTGATAATTGCCTGCCTTCACGTTCTCTCAAGGCTTTATGTACCCAAAACAGTGTCTTTTAGAGTTCAACTCCTCTTCTCAATCCAACAGAAGTGCTATTAATGCAAATTTCTTCAACCATAGCCTCTGAGGCACCATGTCTGCTTAGAGGGTGAGCAGGAACTGCCGAAAATGACGGAACTGTGACAAATAGTGTGAATACAAGGCACGGCTGACGGAACGCTGCCGTGATTGCAGAGTGTGAACCAGCCTTCACCTGTACCTTCCTGAAGAAGACTAATCAACCCTCGCGACTGTGATAGATTCATAGGTGTAAACCAGGGCAAATATCGTCGATTCCGACAACGGTGCCTTTCAACAATTACAACAATAACAACAAGGTAGAGATGGTTACCTTAAGGCGGCGTCACACTAGCACTTTTCCCGTCTATTTTTTTCAGCAACTTTCTAAAAACTAATATTTTTTTTTACTGCAAGCCGTCACACACACACAATCGTTCGCCTGCACTACCAGTCAGCTGTTCCTTCGAATGCAAACAAACATGGCTCCGACGCCAGGGCAGGCTATCACTGGTATACACTTAATTATGTGTATTAATTATCAATCGTAGACGACGAGCCAAACAAGTTAAAAAACGTGCATGGATACGTTCATGGCTGGCTCATCGAGAGAAAGAAAGCGTATATAAAGAAAGCAATATAGGCCACCCGCTTCAAGGCCTTCTTGGTGTACAAGTCATCTCTGTGGTCCCAGAGACAAGGGTAGCCTCGTATGCATTCAACGAGAATTCTTCTGAACTACGTGTCCACAGCATTTCGTCTATAATTACAAGTTGAAGTCTTGAAGAGTGAGAAACGAGTTTTGAGTGTGTCTTGAAAAATATACACAACAATCGAGTCATGCGAGAGACTGTTGGCTGTTATATAAAATCGGCTTTTAAATGTATCTACATGTGCAATAGTCACTTGAATATTTTTAATACTTTCAAATGTATTTAATTATAATTTGCAAAAAATTACTGATTTATATCGAATATCTTTAAAGTAATCACTATGGATTTTGATTTGACTATGAGAGTCGTCTTCAACTTTCCATATGAAGACGATCATGATCGTTTGACTGAGTCAGACGGAAAAACTAGACAGAACGAGAAAAAACCAACGGAAATCGTAAAAATAGACCGAAAAAGTGCTAGTGTGGCGCCACCTTTACAGTGTTACCTAAATAGCTTCGTAAATTTTTGTTATTGGGCAACCACCGATTTTGAGACTGAAACTTAGTCCTCCTGAATAGTTTTGATGTGTTTTGAATTAATCTGGCTCTCATTTTTGTCGGACATCAATGTTTGTTTACATGTGTGTGTGGGTGGGGGAGGAGGGGCAACCTGCCCCTCCAGGTTCGCCCCGCAAACATTGCTACGCTTCACACTGCCATATTATTGGTAATTTTAGCTTTTTCTCTAAATCATCTGTTACTAAACCAAACCCCACCTCTAACCTAACCTAATCTGATTAAACCTAACTTAACTTTCTGGCTGAAATAATGGTAGATTTTCGGTACTACGTGTAATGCCATTATTATTCAATTGCGCCATGGGAAATGGGGCTAAAAATACTCAGAATGAAGAATGCTACACGACGATGTAGATAAGAGTCCTAGGACTTTTGAAAGCCAACTACCAAAATAATACCAATATCTATACTGCAAATTTTCCACAAAGTCTAAACACATACCAGAAAAGCAACAAAGGCATACCTAGAACATTAAATCTAAGCTATATGTCATAGGTAGCAAAATATTAGAATATCAATTCGTGGGGGCATTCCTGCAATATATTATGACCGATTTTGGTTACTCTGTCATTCCATTTACATTTTAACTGGTATAGTTTTTCATTCACATTCACTGCACTGTGAATATTTTATTTAGGTACATGCTCATAATCATTTGCTTTCCCATACAAAACTTTTTTTTATTAACTTTTGATAAATTTACGCACAAAAAAAAAAAAATCCCCTCAAAAACACCAATATTTTTCTTTCTCAAAACCTCCTTGCAAAATAGGGGTGCGTCTTATGCGGAGGTGCGTCTTATGCGCCGGCAAATACGGTATATATATATATATATATATATTATATATATATATATATATATATATATATATATATATATATATATATATACAAACCTCGATTTCCCGGACTAATAGGGGGGGAGCACTGGTCCGGGAACCGCAAAAGTCCGGGAATCGCAGGTATAAAAAAAAAAAAAAAAAAAAAAAAAAAAAAAAAAAAAAAAAAAGTCCGATGCCATTACCCACCCCTGGACGTTTATCCTACTCTAGTATTTACTGTCCGGCAACCGACAATATCAACTACCCCGCCGCGGACTTTTACGTCCGCTGAGCATGCAGCCACCTGGCGGGAGGCAGCAGAAAGTGTTCAATAGTCTCAAGAGACGTTCCTGCACCAGGGGCAGTGGGGGTCAGGGGACTAACGGAGGCTGTGCAGGTGAACCGTGAGTGTCATGTGCCCAAATGTAAACAATACAAACAGCTGAGCATGCTGCCACCTGGCGGGAGGCAGCAGAAACTGTTCAATAGTCTCAGAAATGTTCTTGCACCAGGGGCAGTGGGAGTCAGGTGACTGACGGAGGCTGTGCAGGTGAACCGTGAATGTTGTGTGCCCAAATGTAAACAATACGACCGCTGAGCATGCTGCCACCTGGTGGGAGGCGCGGACACTGACCAGAGGTGACTGGAGACGCTCGGACCGCCGGACAACTTGGTCGATTTACGAACAGGACCACGCATTTCAACGTTAAAAAAAAAAAAAAAAAAAAAAAAAAAAAAAAAAAAAAAAAAAAAAAAAAAAAAAAAAAAAATTGTCCGAGACTGACATATCCCCGGACCTCGGATTCTGTCCGGCAAATCCGATATCCGGGAAATCGAGGTCCGGGAAATCGAGGTTTGTATATATATATATATATATATATATATATATATATATATATATAATATATATATATATATATATATATTATATATATATATATATATATATATTACTATATACTCCATTTGGTAGATCATTTATGCTAATCAAGAACATTATTTTGATTTGACAATTTTTGACTGTTTGACTGTTTGACTTTGACTGATTTGACAAGAACATTTGAGATTAATTATCATTTAGTCACAGCAACAATAGTTGCTGTGACTAAATGATAATTAATCTCAAAACTTCCTTCTATGAAAACTGTAGCAATAAGTAGGAGAGTGCCTTTGAATTTCAAACACACTTTTCAGCTCTTGCCCAAATAAGCATCTGATAAATCATAATCAAGTTCAGATTCAGGTTACAATACCATTGTAACCTGGTTTAATAACAGTACATCTTTTTCTAAAATCAAACAAAAAAAGCTGCAAAACTTGTACAAAACCTATCTAACCAAAGCAATTTGAATAAATAACTATTTTTTATGGATTTTTAGTTTTTTCTTTTATTCTTATTAAAAGTTACTGTTACTGGATTATCATTAACTTCCAAAAACTAGTTATCAAAATCAAGAGTAGAAAATTTGAGTTATTGGGTTATTTTTTTAAATTTTAGTTATCAGTGCCTAACACTGGTGGTTAGTCTAATGCATGGTACCAGTTAGGTTAAAAACGCATAAACTGTTTAAAACAGAAGAGTCTTGTGCTCTGCCTGTCACTTCCACCTGAAAAGGTGGTGCAAACCAAAGGAAGGTGGGGATGGGCCAGAAAACCATCTATAGGAGAGGTGACCCTAGATGCTAGCTCTTTCTCCCAATATCCTAAGCTAGGTAGCTATGCACAGCAAATCACAACCTCGCCCCTCTTGTCTTGCCTCATTGCTTATGATACTGCCACTGCCCTGATATTGTAACCGTAAAAAACATTTGGAGCGACAATACCCTCAAACATGCCCATTTAATGACTTATCTGAAGGCTACATTTACAAAATAAATGGAAAATACATATCACCATTCTTGTATCATTGAGTGAGCAGGAATTACTCACACAGCGAATTAGGGTGCAAATTCATAAAACTCAAATAATTCAATTCTCCTATAACTAATGCTCGTATATCACAATCATACTGTGCCAGTGTGCATGGACACATGTACATGGAGATCCTTCTGCCTTGGCCACCTCCTTAAAGTACAGTGGAAGACAGAGAAGTTGGCGGTGTCTTGCATCCGTCACGCTCCTTGACAAATTTTGTTTAATTCCCTCCCGGCGCTTCCTATGGGGAATGATTGAAAAAAAAGGTGTCTGGGATCTCACTCACGGCATTGACTTCCTGCTTGCAGTTTTTCAAATCATTAGACATTACTGGGCAGTGACCAGGACATATTGCTTCTTATCGTCAGTCCCGGCTCAATTACCCAAAACGTCACCAAAACATTTTGGGAAAGTGTTTTCGCTCAGTTGGATATGGGGCCTGAGCCACAGTTGACTGCAGACCAGATCACCCGTATTCACAGCTTATATAAGATCGGTTTTAGTTCAAAAGAAATTGTGAGGGAGACTGGGTTACTCAACGAAAGGTTGAGCGGCGGGTTAAAAAATTGCGAGACTTTACGGATGTAACGAGACACGCTCCTTACACACACTGTACCCAGTAACTGTGGGTTTATTGACTTTAATTATCTTGCTGTTTTGGTAGGAGATTTCACTAGCTGTCTTTTGATAATATTCAAAGTTTTCTTAGAAACTTTTTTCTTGCGTCCAGGACGGACAAATGCGTTAGACTTTCAGCAGTTGGCGAGTCTCGCAATTTTTTAACCCACCGCTCAACCTTTCGTTGAGTAACCCAGTCTCCCTCACAATTTCTTTTGAACTAAAACCGATCTTATATAAGCTGTGAATACGGGTGATCTGGTCTGCAGTCAACTGTGGCTCAGGCCCCATATCCAACTGAGCGAAAACACTTTCCCAAAATGTTTTGGTGACGTTTTGGGTAATTGAGCCGGGACTGACGATAAGAAGCAATATGTCCTGGTCACTGCCCAGTAATGTCTAATGATTTGAAAAACTGCAAGCAGGAAGTCAATGCCGTGAGTGAGATCCCAGACACCTTTTTTTTCAATCATTCCCCATAGGAAGCGCCGGGAGGGAATTAAACAAAATTTGTCAAGGAGGATGCAAGACACCGCCAACTTCTCTGTCTTCCACTGTAGTCGTCCAGACCCATTTTTTTTTTGCATAAATATGTCTAATGTTCATTCAAAACACCTAATCCACAAAAACTAATTCATTTCCACGCCTTATTTCTGTAAAAACACGACTTTTGTAAAAAGCGCAGGAAAAAAGTTTCATCCCTCCAACAGGCCCTCGAATATTATTGATGACATCAGAGGAGGTGTTCACCGAGAGAGAAAGAGAGAGGGAGATGCTGGAGTTCTTTAAGAATCTGCTATTATTCACTCTACTTCATCCCCTTCCCCCCAACATCCACCCCCGTTCCCACCCACATCTCCACTTTCAACACCCATCCCCTTCCCCCACCACCAGCATCCACCCCCTTCCCCCACCACCAGCATCCACCCCCTTCCCACACCACCAACACCCATTCCCTTCCCCCACCACCGAACACCCATCCCCTTCCCCAACCACCAACACCCATCCCCTTCGCCAACCACCAACAACCACCCCCTTCTCCAACCACCAACACCCATCCCCTTCCCCCACCACCAACACCCATCCCCTTCCCCCACCACCAACATCCACCCACTTCCCTCACCACCAACACTCATCCCCTTCCCCCACCACCAACACCCGCCCCCTTCCCCCACCACTAACTCATATCCCCTTCCCCAACCACCAACACCCATCCCCTTCCCTCACCACCAACACCCATCCCCTTCCCCAACCACCCAACCCCACCCCCTTCCCCACCACCAACACCCATCCCCTTCCCCAACCACCAACACCCATCCCCTTCCCCACCACCAACACCCATCCCCTTCCCCACCACCAACACCCATCCCCTTCCCCAACCACCAACACCCATCCCCTTCCCCAACCACCAACACCCATCCCCTTCCCCAACCACCAACACCCATCCCCTTCCCCAACCACCAACACCCATCCCCTTCCCCAACCACCAACACCCATCCCCTTCCCCAACCACCAACACCCACCCCCTTCCCCCACCACTAACTCCCATCCCCTTCCCCAACCACCAACACCCATCCCCTTCCCAACCACCAACACCCACCCCCTTCCCCCACCACTAACTCCCATCCCCTTCCCCCACCACCAACACCCATCCCCTTCCCCAACCACCAACACCCATCCCCTTCCCCAACCACCAACACCCACCCCTTCCCCAACCACCAACCCCACCCCTTCCCCAACCACCAACACCCATCCCCTTTCCAACCACCAACCCATCCCCTTCCCCAACCACCAACACCCACCCCCTTCCCCCACCACTAACTCCCATCCCCTTCCCCAACCACCAACACCCATCCCCTACCACAAACCCTATCCCCTTCCCCAACCACCAACACCCACCCCTTCCCCACCACAACCCCATCCCCTTCCCCAACCACCAACACCATCCCCTTCCCCAACCACCAACACCCACCCCTTCCCCACCACAACACCCATCCCCTTCCCCAACCACCAACACCCATCCCCTTCCCCAACCACCAACACCCATCCCCTTCCCCCACCACCAACACCCATCCCCTTCCCCAACCACCAACACCCATCCCCTTCCCCAACCACCAACACCCATCCCCTTCCCCAACCACCAACACTCATCCCCTTCCCCAACCACCAACACTCATCCCCTTCCCGCACCACTAACTCCCATCCCCTTCCCCAACCACCAACACCCATCCCCTTCCCCAACCACCAACACCCATCCCATTCCCCAACCACCAACACCCATCCCATTCCCCAACCACCAACACCCATCCCATTCCCCAACCACCAACACCCATCCCCTTCCCCAACCACCAACACCCATCCCATTCCCCAACCACCAACACCCATCCCATTCCCCAACCACCAACACCCATCCCATTCCCCAACCACCAACACCCATCCCCTTCCCCCACCACCAACACCCATCCCCTTCCCCAACCACTAACTCCCATCCCCTTCCCCAACCACCAACACCCATCCCCTTCCCCCACCACCAACACCCATCCCCTTCCCCAACCACCAACACCCATCCCATTCCCCAACCACCAACACTCATCCCATTCCCCAACCACCAACACCCATCCCCTTCCCCAACCACTAACTCCCATCCCCTTCCCCAACCACCAACACCTACCCCCTTTCCCCACCACTAACTCCCATCCCCTTCCCCAACCACCAACACCCATCCCCTTCCTCCACCACCAACACCCACACCCGTTTCCCTACCTTCACCCCAACGTACCAACGTCCGTCCTACGCACCAACATTTTTTACACATTTCTCGCCTAATGGTCTGATACGTGTGCAAACTTCTCTGGAAAGGCACAGCTTTCTTGCTGCACCAATCAAGGATGCAGTGTATACCATATCGCAAAAAAAATCGATCAGAAACACCCAAAATTCTTCAAGTACTATATTTATCTCTTGTGTTTACGTGCTTTTGGATTAGCGCGGGAAGAGGAGACCACCTTCAGTGACGTCACCGAGCCGTGGCGCATCGTCTGCCAGTTGCCAGCAGCATTTTCGAAGCTCGGGAAATTTACAGAATTTGATTGCGGATTATTCAAAAACAGCTGACTGGATGCAAAAAGTGACAACATATTGTTGATACACTCGATAATGGCTATACTCTAACTACACACAACCCTCGTTTTCCCGGACCCCCGTTTCCCGGATATCGGATTTCCGGACAAAATCCGAGCTTCGGGGATATGTCAGAGCAGTGGCGTACCGAGGGGGGGGGGGTCATGCAGCCATGCCCCCCCCCCCTTTGGCAAAGAATAAATTATAATAAATTATATATTTATTATACAACATATATATATATATAATATATATATATATATATATATATATATATATATATATATATATATATATATATATATATATATACACATTGCCCCCCCCCCCCCCCTTTTCAATTTTCAGGGTACGCCACTGTATCAAGAGTCCCGGACAAATACCTGGTCTTGTCCGTAAATCGACAAAGTTGTCCGGCGGTCCGAGCGTCCCCTGTCACCCCTGGTCAGTGTCCGCGCCTCCCGCCAGGTGGCAGCATGCTCAGCGGTCGTATTGTTTACATTTGGGCAGACGACACTCACGGTTCACCTGCACCGCCTCCGTCAGTTCCCTGACCCCCACTGCCCCTGGTGCAGGAACGTCTCTGAATAGTCTCTGAGACTATTGAACACTTTCTGCTGCCTCCCGCCAGGTGGCAGCATGCTCAGCGGTCGTATTGTTTACATTTGATAGCATCATAGGACATCATCAGGGTTCATAGTGTTCCCCAAGGGATCCTCGCAGCCCTAAAAACAACAACAAAGTGACGTAAAATTCCGCGGCAGGGTAGTTGATATTAGCGGTTGCCGGACAGTAAATACTAGAGTAGGATAAACGTCCGGGGGTGGGTAATGGCCTCGGACTGTTGCGATTCCCGGAGTTTTGCGGTTCCCGGACCAGTGCTCCCCCCTATTAGTCCTATTTGAGTTCCATTCCCTGCCTACAGGAACTACCACGTGTAGGTCTCACGGCTTGTAGCTTCCTTATGTTCTTAAATTGACCATTCAAAATACAAATAAATAAAATAATAAATAAATAAAAAACGTCACAAAATTCCACGCATTTCCCTATAGCCAGCAAAAGGTTGGATGGAACGAGCCAACTGATCCTTTTAAATACCTCAACATAACACTTGTCAGAGGGACACTAGTATTTTTTTTTTCATACTGTATTCAATTTTACTGTAGCAGTCCTGCAATACTTACAGACAAAACATTAGTGAAGAAATCTGGGTAGAAGTGTGGCCATGAAAGGCGGGCAACATCCACCACCAGTTTGACCAGCTTGTTACGGATGTAATACGGAGCCACCTTGTGATTCTCCAGCACAAACCTGTACAGGGTCGTGCGGATTTCCGTCCTCTCCTCCGGCATGAGTCCAACCCATTGTTTATTAATGATGTTCTGAAGGGGAAGACATAGGTCATTAATTTCATGTGAGAGAATCAGAGTAACAAGCTAACAATTAACCTATAAGTAGAACTGAAAACAGGAAAATATGTGATTATGAGATTGAAATTAAGTGAACAAAAGCCATAAGATGATTCCTGTGGATGCAAATACATTGCAAGAGTGAAATGTGGGGATATGTAATGCTAAAAACTGATTATAGAGTTTATAGAAACCAGTAATGAATCTTGGGGGTGGCAAGGTACAGGTGTAAAAGAGGGGGAAAGTTACTATTTCTGTATTGCATATAAGTTGATTCCACTATGGTTAGTGTATTTCAAAAATATCTTCCTAGTCTTAGAAATAAAATATAAAAAAATCATACAAAATGGCTTTCTAAACAAGTGGGGTAACGCACAATCTAAAATAAATTTCTGCTATTTGTTTTCATGGGAAATGACACTACCAGGAGAAGGATCCTAAATGTCTGCCCTCGTCACTTTTAGTCGCCTCCAATCACACCAGCGGAATAGACATTTACTTTACGCCCTGCATCTCAGGGCTGGCTATATGGAGAACCACCCAGGCTACCTGCACCACAGAGCAATCTAGACCACGGTGTAGAGGGGGGGGAGGGAAGGGGGGTTGCTAAATCCCCTACACCAAACTTTTGTGATGAATTAATGTAATTGGTTGGCATGTGTGGTCAATGATTTGGGTGACCAGTACTGAACACTGGGAATATGACCACACCTCATTCTGGATGGCCTCACACTCCAATATTGGTGGAGAGGTTAGCTACCAGAGCAGGTAAAACATAAACTGACCATTATTTAAGCCAAAAAAAAAATTAAAGGATGTGTTCTGTTGTTCCCATACTTGAAAATAAAGAGAAATTTCAATTATTTAACTTTGGTTTATGTCTTTCAGAATATCTGGGCTGACTAGATAACACATGCAATAAATAACACATTATGTAACCATAGCTACTGCTGAAATAGCACACCATTGTTTGCTTCCGTAGCCG
Organism: Chionoecetes opilio; assembly: GCA_016584305.1. Classification (NCBI taxonomy): domain Eukaryota; kingdom Metazoa; phylum Arthropoda; class Malacostraca; order Decapoda; family Majidae; genus Chionoecetes; species Chionoecetes opilio. The sequence continues at coordinate 237,695 of JACEEZ010001618.1, read as the reverse complement.
GTTTGAGTAAATGGAATTGAGTCCGGTCCTAATGGTGCAGTCACAAGCACTTGTATCTAGCAATATTCAAATGATGACATTTTAGTGCCTTGGTAAAGAATACTGAATAGACTTGAATCACAATGATTATATCATTTTCATTTCCCTGATATTCAATCACCGTTGCCAGTCCATAATTTGATATTCTTTTAACACTGAATTCACAATTATGAATTTTGCATAGCTACATAAATTAAGGGAAAGGACAAAGGTACTTTATTCAAAACTTCAAAAAATTTCAAGAATTTCTGATTTGAGCATTTACAACTAGGTCTGTAGAAAACTCTAATGAGGGCAAGGGAAGCTGTAAGGCTGAGGAAGGCAAAGGTGTCTTATTACCTCTAGGGTGGTGAGGCAGTACATGGAGACATAGGAGTTGTGTGTGTGGGCAAGGTAGTAGAGGCACTGCTTCCAGGCTCCACGCTGCTGCCCAAAGTTACCCAGGATAGTCTCTATGTCACGTTTACGAGTGTTGCTTGTCCCAAGGCCGAAGAACTCTGTCATCAGCCCCTCCAGAGCCATCAAAGAATCCTGGTCATGGGCCTGTTAGGGAAGGTAAAGTCTCAATGACAACAATGGGATGAGCTTGGTATTGATGGTTCAGGGATGAAAACATTGTAAGTGTTGCTGGGAGGAGAGAACTCACTCAAGTCAGTAATGGGAATTGTGGTTATATGTCAGTGACATTTAATGATCATGGTGTTCTATGAATATGAGTATCTTTGTACTGCTGTGTGTGTGTGTGTGTGTGGGGGGGGGGGGGGGGGGGGAAGGAGAGAGGAGGGAGAGAGAGAGAGAGAGAGAGAGAGAGAGAGAGAGAGAGAGAGAGAGAGAGAGGAGAGAGAGAGAGAGAGAGAGAGAGAGAGAGAGGAGAGAGAGAGAGAGAGAGAGAGAGAGAGAGAAGAATGGAAGACGTGAGAATGAGCTGCATGTAATGGAAAAATGAAAATGGAATTTACAAATGGAAAAATCTCCCGTGGCCACCCCCTTGTAGGAGTTCCATGGAAGAGGCATCAACTAGACAAAGATCACAATGTTTTCAGTATGTTCTCAACATTACAACTGCACGAAGTAATTTTTACTCACCATTGCTCCTGTGGACGCAGTGTTAGATTATGAGGAAATGGCCAGCTCCTGTGTAAGATGAGAAATTCATACATAAGATTTCACCAACAAATATATATGTACACATTATTGTACAGTGATGGAGAAATTGCATATATTATACACTTGTTTTTGTATACACAATGACAAGGATACTACTGTATGTAACACAATTACTGATGGATGAGATTGAATTAAATGAATCAATGTGATTCACTCCAAGTAGTGAGTAGCAGCCCCCAACTCATGTCATCTGCTCCTGGACACTGTTTGTTAGAACTAAAAAGAACACAAATAATAACTTCCATCACTCATAACCATAGAGATATTAATGATTACTGCCTCGTATCAGAATGTACTTTCAAAATATTCTCCCAAACTCCTTATCCTTCACCTTAAACCTGTTCATCTCTCGGACGAGCAGGAGAAGGACGAGCAGGAGGGGGACGAGCAGGAGGGAGACGAGCAGGAGAAGGATGAGCAGGAGGGGGACGAGCAGGAGGGGGACGAGCAGGAGGGAGACGAGCAGGAGAAGGATGAGCAGGAGGGGACGAGCAGGAGGGGGACGAGCAGGAGAAGGACGAGCAGGAGGGGGACGAGCAGGAGGGGGACGAGCAGGAGAAGGACGAGCAGGAGGGGGATGAGCAGGAGAAGAACGAGCAGGAGGGAGACGAGCAGAAGGACGAGCAGGAGGGGGACGAGCAGGAGGACGAGCAGGAGAAGGACGAGCAGGAGGGGGACGAGCAGGAGAAGGACGAGCAGAGGGGAACGAGCAGGAGGACGAGCAGGAGGGGGACGAGCAGGAGAAGGACGAGCAGGAGGGGGACGAGCAGGAGGACGAGCAGGAGAAGGACGAGCAGGAGAAGGACAAGCAGGAGGACGAGCAGGAGAAGGACGAGCAGGAGAAGGACGAGCAGGAGGACGAGCAGGAGGGGGACGAGCAGGAGAAGGACGAGCAGGATAAGGAGGAGCAGGAGGGGGACGAGCAGGAGGAGGACGAGCAGGAGGGGACGAGCAGGAGGGGGACGAGCAGGAGGGGACGAGCAGGAGAAGGACGAGCAGGAGGGGGACGAGCAGGAGGGGGACGAGCAGAGAAGGACGAGCAGGAGGGGGACAAGCAGGAGGGGGGACGAGCAGAGAAGGACGAGCAGGAGGGGGACGAGCAGGAGGGGGACGAGCAGGAGGGGGACGAGCAGGAGAAGGACGAGCAGGAGGGGACGAGCAGAGGGGGACGAGCAGGAAAAGGACGAGCAGGAGGGGGACGAGCAGGAGGACGAGCAGGAGGGGGACGAGCAGAGGGAACGAGCAGAGGACGAGCAGGAGGGGGACGAGCAGGGGGGGGACGAGCATGGGGGGGGACGAGCAGGAGGAGGACGAGCAGGAGAAGGACGAGCAGGAGGGGGACGAGCAGGAGGACGAGCAGGAGGGGGACGAGCAGGAGAAGGACGAGCAGGAGGGGGACGAGCAGGAGGGGACGAGCAGGAGAAGGACGAGCAGAGGGGACGAGCAGGAGGGGGACGAGCAGGAGAAGGACGAGCAGGAGGGGGACGAGCAGGAGAAGGACGAGCAGGAGGGGGACGAGCAGGAGAAGGACGAGCAGGAGGGGGACGAGCAGGAAGGGGACGAGCAGGAGAAGGACGAGCAGGAGGGGGACAAGCAGGAGGGGGACGAGCGGGGAGAAGGACGAGCAGGAGGGGGACGAGCAGGAGGGGACGAGCAGGAGGGGACGAGCAGGAGAAGGACGAGCAGGAGGGGGACGAGCAGGAGGGGGACGAGCAGGAGAAGGACGAGCAGGAGGGGGACGAGCAGGAGGGGGACGAGCAGGAGAAGACGAGCAGGAGGGGGACGAGCAGGAGGACGAGCAGGAGGGGGACGAGCAGGAGGGGGACGAGCAGGGGGGGACGAGCAGGAGGAGGACGAGCAGGAGAAGACGAGCAGGAGGGGGACGAGCAGGAGGACGAGCAGGAGGGGGACGAGCAGGAGAAGGACGAGCAGGAGGGGGACGAGCAGGAGGGGGACGAGCAGGAGAAGGACGAGCAGGAGGGGGACGAGCAGGAGGGGGACGAGCAGGAGGACGACGAGCAGGAGAAGGACGAGCAGGAGGGGGACGAGCAGGAGGGGGACGAGCAGGAGGGGGGACGAGCAGGAGGGGACGAGCAGGAGAAGGACGAGCAGGAGGGGGACGAGCAGGGGGGGGAGAGCAGGAGGGGGACGAGCAGGAGAGGGACGAGCAGGAGGGGGACGACAGGAGAAGGACGAGCAGGAGGGGGATGAGCAGGAGGGGGACGAGCAGGAGAAGGACGAGCAGGAGGGGGAAGAGCAGGAGGGAGACGAGCAGGAGGGGGACGAGCAGGAGGGGGACGAGCAGGAGAAGGACGAGCAGGAGGGGGACGAGCAGGAGGGGGACGAGCAGGAGAAGGACGAGCAGGAGGGGGAAGAGCAGGAGGGGGACGAGCAGGAGAAGGACGAGCAGGAGGGGACGAGCAGGAGGGGGACGAGCAGGAGGGGGACGAGTAGGAGAAGGACGAGCAGGAGGGGGACGAGCAGGAGAAGGACGAGCAGGAGGGGGACGAGCAGGAGAAGGACGAGCAGGAGAAGGACGAGCAGGAGGGGGACGAGCAGGAGGGGGACGAGCAGGAGAAGGACGAGCAGGAGAAGGACGAGCAGGAGGGGGACGAGCAGGAGGGGGACGAGCAGGGGGGGGAAGAGCAGGAGGGGGACGAGCGGGGAGGGGACGAGCAGGAGGAGGGGACGAGCAGGAGGGGGACGAGCAGGGGGGGACGAGCAGGAGGGGGACGAGCAGGAGAAGGACGAGCAGGAGGGGGACGAGCAGGAGAAGGACGAGCAGGAGGGGACGAGCAGGAGGGGACGAGCAGAAGGACGAGCAGGAGGGGACGAGCAGGAGAAGGACGAGGCAGGAGGGGGACGACAGGAGAAGGACGAGCAGGAGGGGATGAGCAGGAGGACGAGCAGGAGGGGACGAGCAGTGAGGGGGGACGAGCAGGAGGGGACGAGCAGGAGGGGGACGAGCAGGAGGGGACGAGCAGGAGGGGACGAGCAGGAGGGGACGAGCAGGAGGACGAGCAGGAGGGGGACGAGCAGGAGGGGGACGAGCAGGAGAAGGACGAGCAGGAGGAGGGGGACGAGCAGGAGGAGGGGGACGAGCAGGAGAAGGACGAGCAGGAGGGACGAGCAGGAGGGGGAATGAGCAGGAGACGGACAAGCAGGAGGGGGACGAGCAGGAGGGGACGAGCAGGAGGGGGACGAGCAGGAGGGGGACGAGCAGGAGGGGGATAAGCAGGAGGGGGACGAGCAGAAGGACGAGCAGGAGAAGGACGAGCAGGAGGGGACGAGCAGGAGAAGGACGAGCAGGAGGGGGACGAGCAGGAGGAGGGGACGAGCAGGAGAAGGACGAGCAGGAGAAGGACGAGCAGGAGAAGGACGAGCAGGAGGAGGAGCAGGAGGGGGACGAGCAGGAGGGGGACGAGCAGGAGGGGGACGAGCAGGAGGGGGACGAGCAGGGGGGGGACGAGCAGGAGGGGGAGACGAGCAGGGGGGGGACGAGCAGGGGGGGACGATCAGGAGGGGGACGAGCAGGAGAAGGACGAGCAGGAGGGGGACGAGCAGGAGAAGGACGAGCAGGAGGGGGAACGAGCAGGAGGGGACAAGCAGGAGGGGACGGCAGGAGAAGGACGAGCGGAGAAGGACGGCAGGAGGGGGACGAGCAGGAGGGGGACGAGCAGGAGGAGGGGGACGAGCAGGAGAAGGACGAGCAGGAGAAGGACGAGCAGGAGGGGGACGAGCAGGAGAAGGATGAGCAGGAGAAGGAAGAGCAGAAGGGGGACGAGCAGGAGAAAGACGAACAGGAGGGGGATGAGCAGGAGAACGACGAGCAGGAGAAGGACCTCCGGAAACCACAGTACCACACACGTCATGGGTAATCACATATAAAGGAGTATTTTGTGGTAAATAAGTAAGAAACGGCGGGGGTGTACGGTTTAAAGGTGCTATTTATTTTGAGGTGTTACCTATCTTATTTAATTATCCTTGATGAGGGCTGTAAAATCCACTTAAAATCTTTCTCTGCACCGTCGAGTGGCCTAAGAACACCCACACGCTGCCCATTAACTCTACCTTCAATTGCGAGGACATCAGAGGACACAGGGGGTGGCATGAGCCTCTAATTACAGGCATCACTATAGAAATTCTGTCTGCGCCACCACGGGCGAGGGCCAACCATCACAGGCCTCAAGTGAACCTCCTGGGCCTACCATTCCACCCCTGGAGGTCACTGTCTGACAGCGCTGTAGGCACACACACACATAGCAAAAAACTCGGGGATATAATGCGCGAAAGTCGGGATGGTAAGAATTTAGGACTCATCACGAAACTCGAGGATCGCGAAACTCGCATAGCGTGAAGCTCGGGATGGTACAGTAAAACCCTTATAACTCGGCACTGTATAACTCGGAATTTGATATAACTCGGCAAGGCAAAGACAAAGGTTTTTTTTTTTTTTTTACATCTATGCCTGTAGCGCATGTAGGCAGTGAGCTCCAGGGGTGGGATGGTAGGCCCTGGAGGCTCACTCGAGGGCTGTGATGGTTGGCCCTCGCCCGTGGTGGCGCAGGCAGGATTCTTATAGTGACGCCTGTAATTAGAGGCTCATGCCGCCGCCCTGTGTCCTCCGATGCACTCGCAGTCATAGGTAGAGTTAATGGACAGGGCATGTGGGTGTTCTTAGGCCACTCGATGGTGCAGAAAGATTTCAATTGGATTTATGGGTCTCACTCGGGATCGAACTCGGGTCTTCGAGAACGCCACTCGGTGACGCTAACCACTCTGCTACCGCCTCCCATAAACTGCATCTCTTGGTTTTCACTCGGCATATCATGCCCTCACAACCTCTTGTGTGAACGTGTAAACAGAAAGTCGGCAAAAAATAATGTATCTCGGTATATTGAAGTTATAACTGCATCTCTTTGCTTACACTCGGCATATCCTCAGTCGCATAAAGTCGTGTTTTTGTCCTTTTGACCCTTTCCTGCAGGCTCAGGCTCTTCAATTTCATTCCCTTCCTGCTGGAGACACCCTTGTGTGATGGAGCTGACCTCTTGAAATACAGTACTGTATGATGTAATCCCAAAACACGTAAAATAGGTGGCAAAGGAAAGCAAAGGTCGGGTACCAGCGTGTAGGCTGTCAGCTGCTGAGCGGTGTTTATGTCGTCCAAGCACCGTCTTGGATACGAATTCCGTTTTTTGTAGAAATTGAAAAAGAATTGGTTTCTGCTTCAAAAACACAACAAGCTTGGTAGGAGCCGAAATAATAATCAATGCAAAACATTGCAAACAATATCACAAAGTAGTATAACACACATTTCAGCAAGTGTTATTGAATTGAGATTCGTAATCCAAGACGGTGCTTGGACGACAAAAAAACGGCTCAGCCTACGCGCTGGTACCCGACCTTTGCTTTACTTTGCCACCTATTTTACGGTTGGGATTACATCATACAGTACTGTATATCAAGATGTCAGCTCCATCACGCAAGGGTGTCTCCAGCAGGAAGGGAATAAAATTGAAGAGCCTGAGCCTGCAGGAAAAGGTGAAAGTGCTGGCAAGGATGGATGCAGGTGCATCCATTAGGGTGTCCCAAAATGCAAAAGTTTTGAAATGTTGCACGTTCGTGTGTTATTCCGGTTCTCTCATAGTAAAACAGTATTGCATTGAAATTTTGGGCGAATTAAGTAATATTTAGGGGTCCCGACAAAGTGAACATTTAGGTGACGTGACTCGAATTTCAGGATTTTTCTAAATTTCCACTTTTTTTTCTCCCTCAGGTTATCAACATGGCAACAAGAGCAGCTAGTAATCTTTGGCTGATCGACAAGGCTCCAATCGATGAAATCACCGGAGCCCGGCTACCATTGAAGGAGCAGGTCCTCCTCCGCTACTACCACCACCACTGGGAGATGGGGAAGACGGCGAGCGGGAGCAGGAAGGCGGTGGTGGTGGAGGAGGTTCTCCCCTTCTGGTCGCGCGCCGGGATTCCGACAACTACAGTAATACACGCCGGCACGAAGCTGTCAAAGCTGGTAAAGGCGTACAATGACCTCAAGAAGAACAAGAACAAAGACAGGCCGAAACATCGTATGGATGAGATTTTCAAAGGAGACATCCAAGAAATCTTCGACCTCGCACACTCCTCCTCTCTCCAACAGGCAGACGTGAAGGACGAGGACAAGGAGTTCCTACGGAGTCAGAGAGAAGACAGAGGGGAATCATCCATGGCTGGAATCGACCTCGTGACAGCGAAGAAGATGGAGAAGCAGGTCGAGCACGGAACTCGACTCAAGCGGCTCCGGGAACATGAAGACAGCGACATTGCCAGGCTGACTGAAAGGGTGGAAATCCCAAGCCAAAGCAGTAGCAGCAGCAGCAGTCCTGTGTCGACGACGTCATCACCGGCTCGTGGATCCCGAAGCCAGAGGAAAAAACTCAAACGGTCGCCATCGATATCCGTGAAGGATCTTAACCTCATTTCAACTTGGGATCGAGAGAAGTTGTCGGTGCGGCAAGCAACGTCAACGTTCGCAGCTACCGCTCAAGTTCTTGGAACGGATATTGGGAGTATGGCGGTCTCGAAGAGCACGGTCCATCGAGCACGAATTGTGGGGAGAGAGCAAGCCGCCGAGAAGATCGTGTAACTGCGAAACCAGGAGATACCTGAGAAGTTGGTCCTGCATTGGGACGGAAAACTCCTCCCGTCCCTCTCTGGCAATACGGAGGACCGCATCGCCGTCCTCCTCACAGGGGAAGATGATGCCGAGTTCCTTCTTGGGGTCCCGGCAAGCTCGGATTCGACTGGCAGAAACGTGGCTGCAGTGGTCTTGAAGGAGGTGGACGAAGCGGGCGTCAGGGACAAGATCATCGCCTTCTGTTTCGACACCACGGCTTCGAACACTGGCATGGTGCAAGGTGCTTGCATTCAGATTGAGCAAGAACTCGGACGAAGCTTGCTTTGGTTGGCCTGCCGCCATCATGTCCACGAGGTGATCCTCAAGGATGTCTTCGAAGCCAGCCTCAGCTCTTCCTCTGGTCCTGACATTGGAATCTTCAAACGACTCCGTGATCGATGGTCCTTCGTGGATTCCTCGCAGAGAGAGATGGTGGAAACATCGGAGGACCTCGTAGAGTTCTTCGCCACCAATGACACTGCCAGCAAGCTGAAGGACGACGCATTGGCCTTCCTGAAGGAGGCTCTGATGTCGAAGAACGATCAGGAGGGGGACGAGCAGGAGAAGGACGAGCAGGAGGGGGACGAGCAGGAGAAGGACGAGCAGGAGGGGGACGAGCAGGAGGGGGACAAGCAGGAGGGGGACGAGCAGGAGAAGGACGAGCAGGAGAAGGACGAGCAGGAGGGGGACGAGCAGGAGGGGGACGAGCAGGAGGAGGGGGACGAGCAGGAGAAGGACGAGCAGGAGAAGGACGAGCAGGAGGGGGACGAGCAGGAGGGGACGAGCAGGAGGGGGACGAGCAGAAGGACGAGCAGGAGAAGGACGAGCAGGAGGGGGACGAGCAGAAGGACGAGCAGGAGGGGGACGAGCAGGAGGAGGAGCAGGAGAAGGACGAGCAGGAGAAGGACGAGCAGGAGGGGGACGAGCAGGAGAAGGATGAGCAGGAGAAGGAAGAGCAGAAGGGGGACGAGCAGGAGAAAGACGAACAGGAGGGGGATGAGCAGGAGAACGACGAGCAGGAGAAGGACCTCCGGAAACCACAGTACCACACACGTCATGGGTAATCACATATAAAGGAGTATTTTGTGGTAAATAAGTAAGAAACGGCGGGGGTGTACGGTTTAAAGGTGCTATTTATTTTGAGGTGTTACCTATCTTATTTAATTATCCCTTGATGAGGAGGCTGTAAATCCACATTAAAAATCTTTTCTCTGCACCGTCGAGTGGCCTAAGACACCCACACTCTGCCCATTGAACTCTACCTGTCATTGCTCGACTCAGAGGACACAGGGGGTGGCATGAGCCTCTAATACAGGTAGATCACGAAGAATTCTGTCCTGCGCCCCACACGGTCGAGGGCCAACCATCACGGCTCAAGTGGGAACCTCCTGGGCCTACCAGTCCACCCCTGGAAGGTCACTGTCTGACGCGCTGTAGGCACACACCACATGAAAAAACTCGGGATAATGCCGATACAGCGGGATGGTAAGATTTAGGACTCATCACGAAACTCGAGGATCGCGAAACGTCGCATATCGTGAAGCTCGGGATGGTAACAGTAAAAACCCTTAGTACTCGGCACTGTATAACTCGAATTTGATATAGACTCGTCAAGGCAAAGACAAAGGTTTTTTTTTTTTTTACATGCTATGCCTTCCCGCATTTAGCAGTGGCGCTCTCCTGGGTGGGATTTAGGCCCTGGAGAGATCACTCGATGGCTGTGAGGGTTTGGCCCTCGCCCGTGGTGGCGCAGGCGATTCTTTATGGACGCTGTATTAGAGGCTCATGCCGCCGCCTGTGCCTCCGACCTCGCCGTCATAGGTAAGTAATGGACAGGTCAATGTGGGGTGTTTCTTAGGCCACGTCATGGTGCAGAAAATTTTCAATTGGATTGGGGTCTCACGTTCGGGATCGAACTCGGGTCTTCGAGTAACGCCAACCCTCGGTACGCTTAACCCTCTGCTACCCCCGGCCTCCCAATAAACTGCATCTCTTGGTTTTCACTCGGCATCATGCCCTCACACCTCTTGTGTTTGGACGTGTAAACGATGAATTCTCAAATAATGTATCTCCGGTATATTTGAAGTTATAACTGCATCTCTTTTGCTTACAACTCGTCATATTCCTCAGTCCATAAAGTCTTGTATTTTGTCCTTTTGAGACCCTTATCCTGCAGGCTCGCTCTCAGTTTCATTCCCTTCTGCGTTTGGAGAAACGCTTGTGTGATGTAGCTGACCTCTTGAATCCGTACTTTATGATTATCCCAAAACACTTAAAATAGGTGGCAGAGGAAGCAAAGTCGGTACCAGCGGTAGGCTGTCATGCTGCTGAGCGGTTTTTTTATGTCGTCCAGCACCGCTTGGATCGCTTTCCGTTTTTGTAGAATTGAAAAGAATTGGTTTCTGCTTCAAAACACAACAAGCTTGGTAAGGGCCGAAATAATTAATCAATGCAAACCATTTGCCAACAATATCCAAGGTAGTATACACACATTTCAGCAAGTGTTATTGATTGAGATTCTAATCCAAGACGTGCTTGACGCAAAAAAACAACGCTCAGTCCATACGCGCTGGTTACCGACCTTTGCTTTACTTTGCCACCTATTTTAACGGTTGGGATTACATCATAGTACTGTATATCAAGATGTCCTCCACTCCGCAAGGGTGCCCTCCAGCGGAAGGAATAAAATTGAAGAGCCTGAGCCTGCAGGAAAAGGGAACGTGTCTGGCAAGGATGGTGCAGGTGCATCATTAGGGTGTCCCAAAATGCAAAAGTTTTTTGAATGTTGCACGTTTCGGTGCGGTATTCATTCCGGTTACTCTCATAGTAAACAAACAGTATTGCATTGGAAATTTTGGCGAATTAAGTATTTTAAGTATGGTCCCGACAAAGTGAACATTAGGTGACGTGACTCTCGATGTTCAGATTGTTTTCTAAATTTCCACTTTTTTTTTCTCGCTCCTTATCAACATGGCACAAGAAGCGCTAGTAATCTTTGGCTGATGACAAGGCCTCCAATCTGACTGAAATCACCGAGGCCCGCTACCATTGAAGGAGCGGTCCTCCTCCCTACTACACCACCACTGGGAGATGGGGAAGACGGCGAGCGGAGCAGGAAGGCGGTGGTGGTGGAGGAGGTTTCTCCCCTTCTGTCGCGCTGCGGGATTCTCGACAACTACGTAATACACGCCGGCACGAGCTGTCAAAGCCTGGTAAAGACGTACAATGACCTCAAAGAACGACAAGACAGAGCCTAAACATCGTATGATGAGATTTTTCAAGGGAATCCAGAAATCGTCGACCTCGCACTCCTATCCTCTCTCCAACGTCATACGTGAATGACGAGGTCCAAGGAGTTCCTACGAGTCAGGAGAAGACAGAGATCATCCATGGCTGGATCGACCTTCTTGACAGCGTGAAGAAGATTGCAGAAGCAGGTCGATCACGACTCGCTCAAGCGGCTCCGTAACATGACGACAGCGACATTGCCAGGCTGACTGAAGGTGGAAATCCCAATCCAACAGTAGCACAGCAGCAGTCCCTGTGTCCGACGACGTCATCACGCGGGCTCGTGGGATCCCAAAAAAAAGCCAGAGAAAAAACCTCAAACGGTCCGCATCGATAATCCGTGGACGGATCTTAACCTCATTTCAACTATGAATCGAGAGAAGTTGTCCGGTGCGGCAGTAAAAAACACGTCAAACGTTCGCAGCTACCGCTCAATTTCTTGGAACGGATATTGGGAGTATGGCGTTCTCGAGAGCAACTGTCCCATCGAGCACGAAGTGTGGGAGAGCGAGCCGCCGAGAAGATCGTTAACTACTGGCGAACCAGGAAGATACCTGATAAGTTGGTCCTGCATTTGGACGGAAAACTCCTCCCGTCCCTCTCTGGCAATACGGAGGACCGCTCGCCGTCCTCCTCACAGGGGAATCTAGATGCCGAGCTTCCGTCTGGGTCCCGGCAAGCTCGGATTCCTGTGCAGAAAACGTTAGCTGCAGTGGTCTTGAGGTATAGGGGGACGAAGGTCGGGCGTCAGGACAAGAGTCAGCGCCCTTCTGTTTCACACCCGGCTTGTCGGGACACTGCTGGTGCAGAGGTGCTCTTGCATTCAGATTGAGCAAGAACTCCGACGAAGCTTGCTTTGGGTGGCCTCCGCTCATGTCCGCGAGGTGAATCCTCAAGATGTCCTTCGAGCCAGGCTCAGCTCTTCCTCTGGTCCTGCATTGTAATCTTCAACGCTCAGTGATCGTAGGTCCTTCGGATTCTCGCAGAGAGAGAGGTGGAAACATCAGGAGACCCGTAGATTTTTCTTCGCCACCAATGAACTTCCAGCAAAGCTGAAGGACGACGCATTGTCCTTCCTGAAGGAGCTTCTGATGTCGAAGAACCATCCCAGGGAGGACTATCGAAGAACTTCTCCGTCTCTCTAACTGTTTTCCTCGGTGGTGAAGGTCCAGCCAAACCATTTCCGCGTCCTTGGAAGCTCGCCATCAAGCCCGGTGTATGGCCAAGGCGCATCTACTGCCTCAATCTCAGAGCTGAAATCCGCTGTCCCTGACTGGTCGAGAGAAGGCTGGAGTGAACGATTGCCCTCTTCGTTGCTCTGGTGTACTGAAGCATGGCATGAGGCCCGATCTCTGTGAGCTCCGTTTAACGACGTGCTCTTCTCATATCCTCAAGTACATACCCTGACCACCCGTTGCCAAGCAGCTAACACGCCCTCTGCGACGTTACCACCTTGGACGTTTCCGAGGAAACGCGGGGACTGCCTCTTCGACTGCAAGATTGATGTAGGAGAGAAGAAGCAGATGGTCAGGCTATGACAAGCCAGCCTCGTAGGAACTCAAGCGATTGGAGGAAAAGAATGACGATGTCTCCGCCCTCTCGTCCTTCGTCACTCAAAGACCGTTCCTTCTTCTAAACTCGACGCGTGAAACGGACTAGGGCTTCCTAGGAAGGACCCGCATTGTGGAGGATGACGACCATTCAAGGCCCTCGGAAACCGCACTTGGGCCTCCGAGTGGTCAATCGATGCCGCGTAGCGGGGCATCGTCCAGTCCGCGCTACCTGGGGTCCACGACGTCGGCCTCACAGGGAGAAGTAATCCCTCCACGTATAGTCCGCCACCTCGAAACTTGTGGGCTGGAAAAAGAGGATGACCTTCAAAGAGGCTTTCTGAGTGGAAACATAAAACGTTCTGTTTTGGTTTCCTTATAAGTTTCTTTCTAAAAATGTGGATGTTTTGGTTTTTTTCTTTGTTTTTGAAGGTAAATTAGAAAATGGTTCAGTTGTCGCGACCCCTAATATTCGCCGGTTTCATCTATTTCAGGGAACTCTTCTTATGCATTTGGCACAGAAGTAAAACACGAGCAGTGAAAAACATGTTCATTTTTTCCCTCTATGATCTGGGACACCCTAGCGATCTGCGGTGCTATTGGGCGGAGTTTTGATATCACATCCAGCACATTCTACCCGTTCACTGTAAGTGTTGTTTTTTATGCTTTTTACAGTACTGTATTTACATATTATATTTTTGTTTTTTTTACCCATATCGAGGGGACTTGCTAACTCACACCTTGAAATAACTCGGCAAGGGCCAGAGCCCTATCGTGCCCCGAGTTATAAGGGTTTTACTGTACTGTACGGGAGTCCCGAAGATACTAGTAGTTAGTTCCACCTGGCATACTCGTAAGCAAATCTCGTATGACGAAACCCACACTAATGTAAATATGGTTTGGTTTCCAGGACCGCCCTCATTAAGACAAAAAAAAAAAAAACAAAAAAAACATGTTTTCAAGTAACATAATCTATCGCACACAACAAACACCAGCGTCCTATCTATTACCCACCTGTACTACTATTCTGTAGAAAGCATTCTGAAGAGAAAATAGCACTACAAATACATAACTGCACTATAATTAAAATAAACATGCATACACGCAAAAGACGTTGTAAATGTAGGGGACGCCGTGTATACAAGAGAAGGTAGTGTAGCGGTCCCAAGGTTGGGGCCGCACACCTGCTATTACCTCTAGAGGTCAGCGGCCTATGCTTATATGACCCTTCAGGTCACCCTTGCCTCGGGGGGACCTAACTGCGTCCCAAGGTTGTGGCCCCACACTGCTAACTACCCCCTAAATTTCAGGCCGCCGCCTATGCTTAATTTACCCTTCGGTCACGGCTTGCTAGAGGTGACAGCACTGGTCACCAATCCCCTTTGTGCCATCCTGGAGTGGTATGGTGCGCATTTTGACTTGATCATTTTACGAACCCCAGTTTGATGTTTATTCACCACCATTTGAAAATTCATTATCATTGGATTTGCGCTCTCGTAGAATTGCAATAGACTCTAATTTTACACATCTCTTATCATCGGATTACTCGTATACCGAATGCTCGTATACCGGGACCTCCCGGTAATACTCTCTAGTGTCTCAGCAATTTGAATATTTAGATACAAATTCACCCAGTCCCCAAATCACACGGAGAAGGAGGACAGAGGAGGAACGATCAGGAGAAGGAGGAGTTAGGAGCAGAGGAACCGGAAAGGAGGAGGAGGCGCAGGAGAACAGATACCCGGAGACCTATTGGTCATATAATGAGGGTATCTGCTGAACTAGATAGTACTAACTATCAAACACTTGTAAGAGCCAGTTGGAAACAGGATACCATGTCCCTAAAAGATAGGACATGGAAGGTCGTGGTGAAGAATGAATTGATATGAAAGTATGCTAACTACAACTACCACTCAAAGGCCAGTTCCACTCGTCCGCTTCTAAACGGCTGGCCCGTTGCCGTTCACGTAGGCGACCAACAATCAATCCAGTCAATCATTGGGGCCTCTCTGATGCATGCCTCTCATGCAAATCCTCTGATTTGACGCCGTATCATCCCTAGCGATATCCCCATGATTCTGCGAAGACATTTATACCAAAGGGATCGCTGTGCGTCTCTCAAGTCGCTTTTTAGTGTCCATGTCTCACAAAGCAAAGATTAAGACGGGATCCAAGCACTTGAAGATGCACGATCTGTTGTCCTCCTGCACAGGTCGACAACGCCAATCTCCTCTGAGCGAGTCATCAACAACCGTGGGCTATGGCCAATCCGCCGTATTACTTATTGACTGAACCCGCCTCATCATGGATGCCTTCCAAGTTGTAAACACTTTCCAATCTCTCAAGGTCCTCGCCACACTCATGAACAGCTGTACTGTTTCATCTAGTAAGCCTCCAAGCACCTGGACCTTGGTCTAAGGCCAGGAGCCTCAGAGTCCCCAAAGGCTTTGCCTCCTCGTCAGCACCCGCTCGAGAGCCATCACCAGGACCTCCAGTGCATTCCAGTCTAGTACCGTGTTTTATGTAGCGGTAACTATCAGTGAACTATGGTATTTTTTCTGTGAAAACAAGGAGGCGTAAGAACCTACATGTTATAGCAGATCATCTCTTCATATAAGTGGTGCGGTGTTATGTGGTTTTTGCGACGGTTCCGTATACCATATTTTTCCGAGCCATCCACATTCAAGCTTTTGGCCTACGGTTGCCTCCGTGTTTTGGGCAACTTATTAACGACAAGTATAGCCTAACACGTATTCTGAGCTTTATCTTGTGGTCACTTATACGCCGCCATTTACTATTTTTTGCTTTAGCATCACGACTTTGGTAGTGGGATACAAGTGATATCGTCAAGTTTTGCTGATGATAAAACCTAAAAAAAAGGTAGGTTGATTATGGATCACAGTCTGATGTACCTATTCCGCAGGAGACTTAATAAACTTATGATGGGTAGTCAGATGGCAGATGGAATCTAATATTGAATAAGTGCAGTGGGGTGTTATTATTTTGGTAGAAAAACCCTGTATAGATACCCATACGCAATGTATCGCTGAAGATCGAAGGTGAAAAAGATCTTGGAGTCAGGGTGGTCCCAGACCTCCGCCCTAGGAAACAATGTATTGAAGCTAGAATAGACTAATAGTGATGTTAGGTTCTTACCGAAGTGGTTAAAAGTAGAAGTGCGGAAGTTTATCTATCTAAAGCTTATCTGGCTCTAGTCAACCTCACCTAGACTATGCGGGTCATTTTTGGTCCCTCCAGTCTTACGGAGGTATATAGCCTTGTTAGAATCAGTGCGAGAGGATGACCAAATTATTCATGGGTGCCGTGCTTTAGTTTGTAGAAAGATTGAAGTATTAAAGTTTCCTCATTTCGCGAGCGGCAGAGTATGGTCGAATCTGATAGAAGTTTTTATGGAGAACGGATTTAATAAAGAGAGGTAGAAACAGTTTCTACAGCTATTAACGCAGGTATGAACAAGTAAACGGATTCATCTGGCAGGCATAGATTTAGAAGAAAATAGGTAAAAAACTGTTCACCAATAGGGGGTTATGATTGGAATGGACTTAGTAGCAGGTAGTTGTGCGGGTCATTAGGGAGCTTTAAAACGGGGTCTGGAAAGGTTTCATGGGATGGGATGGAAGGTGATTTAGGTAGTGTTAGGTTGACAGGAACTACATGTGTACAGGCCTCGCGCCTCGTCTAGCTCCTTAGTTTTCTTATGTTCTTATTTACGGTAATAATTCTACCCATAATATAACTTTTACGGAGATCGTGATTCACCGCTGCCATTCAGTTTTAAACCGTTGTTTTCTTTTGTCACTTGAAAGGCTCGAACAGGTCTCTGATTATGATTATGAACGCCTTTAAGGATCTCACATTTCTCACCATTCCCCGACGATTTCTACGATCCTTGAATGAAACCTTTTAAGTTGTTTCGCAGCCTCTCTTCATAGATGAATTTTCGCATAGATGGAATCATTTTTGCTTGTACCATGAGCCGTGTGGGACGCCCCCATGGCCTCCCTCCACGTTTGATTGTATCTTAGCAGATACAACCACTATTTTTGGGGGGTCGGATCAGTCTTCAGGGTAGCATGCCACATGCTATATGCCGAAGCTGGCGCTGACGGACTATGCAGTTAATAGGGCCTCTGCACTCAGTCTCACGGTGCATGCTGATTTGACACTAATCTCCCAGCGATACCCCATGATTCTGCCAAGACACTTATTACCAAAGGCTTGAGTCATCTCTTCAAGTCGCTATTTTAGTGTCCATGTCTAACAAACATAGAGTAAGACAGTGGGTGGGGGGGGGGGGTGGGGATCACAGAGCGACTTGATAGAGCCAGATCTATTGTCCTCCTGCACAGGTTACCGACAATGCCAAATACTCCCTCTGAGCGAGTCCATAACACCGTGGGCTATGCCAATCGCCGTAGAACTTCTTGACGTGACCCGCCGTCATTTGGACTGCGCTAACCAAGTTAATGACAAACTTTCCAAAATCTCAATGTCCTCGCGCACACGCATGAAACATACTGTACTGTTTCATCTAGTAAGCTCCAACACCCTCGGACTTGGTCTTGACCCATGAACCTCAAGTCCCAACCGTGGCCTCCTCGTGCAGCGCCTCGAGAGCCATCCCAGGATCACCCTCCAGCGAGCTCAGCAAGATTGTACTGCATCATCCAAAAACAGGATCAGTGGATCTTATTGTTGCCGACGATGCTCCACAATCAACATTGATCTACAACTTTGCCCCAATAACCCAGTCCATACAGTTTGAAAAGTGATGGGGAGGACCACCCTTGCCTCACTCTGTATTCACGGAGATGCTGATACACCGCCTCCCCCAAAAAACCTTCACAGCACTCTCACTTCCAGAGTACAGACCATTCATGAAACAATAGTCCTTGCAGGAATCCCGCGAAGTCGCAGAAAAATCCCGTTACTCACGATGCACTGTCAAACGCCTTCTTGAATCAACATAGGCTGCAAGCATCCCCTGTCAGAAACTCACTCAGGCGTTCCGCCAGGACACGAAGCGGTAGATGGCGTTTCCGTTTTGACTTACCATGCATGAACCCAGACTGCTGAGTCTCTGGCTTCGCAGATGACTGCGGATCGTGTCAGCAATAGATGGCCACACTTGCCTGGCATGCATGGCATGTAATACCGCTGTAATGTGTTGCAGTCCTGACGTTCCCTTCCCTTTACAAATAGGGACGACATCCCCCCTGTTCCCAGCCAGGAGGAATGGAGCTGATTGCTACACGGCATTCGGACAGCATTCAACCCACGATCTGGCATCACCCCCAGCTCTTAGCACTCTGCACTGATATTACAAACAACCAGCTGCCTTTCCACCCCTCAACTTTGATACAGCCTCTCTGACTTTCGTCAAGAAGGGGGGTTTCTCATGGAGGAATGGCATCCACTGCCTGTATCTCCAGGTGGTGTTGGAAGCTCTCATTTGGAGGGTCCAATTGACCCTCCTGTATATATATACACTTGGGCACGAAAAATTTGAGACCACATACCATTTTTTCCATCGCCTGTCCAGTAATGCATCATATTGCGTGAAATTACTATAGATAAATAATGCTGTTTCTGATGGTGTCTGGCAACTCACCATGCTGAGCTCTAGCCTCCCCCCAGGCAATGCTAGGGTGCCTTCTGGCAGTGAGAGGGATGTTTATCCGCCGCTGGTCAATGACTCTGAATCTGAATGGTGGTGCGATCCGCCAGCTGCCATGGCTAGTTGGTGCCGCCAACTCCTGCAGAATATTTACCCACGAGCTCACATATCAAGCGAAAAAATCTAACTTGTCTGAAAACTGGTGAATAGACGAAGGCTGTGCCGCAGGATTCATTTTCTGAGACACTGACTATGTTCCTGGCCCAAAAATTGGTGCTTTTTCAGATTGGGATATTTGTTTCTGATACCTTTCAAAAGTGTTTTTTTTGTATTCATCATCAATCCTAGGTTTGCCGTTTCCATTTGATAACAATGTATCTCCTCGAAAATCACAAACTGGGCCCAGGAAATATAGTCTGCTCAGAATCAGGAAGGTTACTGAATGTACGCAAACAAGTGTGTTTGCGCCCCGCGTATTCGCCAGTCCTGCCACGCCAGCCCCAGTGGTTCTGCTCTGTTCCCGCCCTGCCAGAGGATTATACCCTAAATTGCAAACAAATAAAATCATAGGCAAGCTAAGTTAGTTAGAGGTTAGTTAGGTTTAGTTTTTAATAGTTTTGATATAGGTTTAATTTGTGATTTTACAAATGAGTGCTTTTTCCCCCAGTAAACATCTAAAAGTGATTATTAGAAATTTGCCATAATTTTTGAATTCCAAAAACGCACACTTTTTGGGGAAGAGGTTTGCACGCAAAAAATTCTCATTAGGGAAAATCATCAATATTAAGGCAAAAAAAATCAAAACTTGTGTAAAATCTGCAGATCCTATTCTATTGTTTTGCCCATACTCCCCCTCTCACTCCCCCCAACAACTATGCGGACCTGGGCAATGCGGGATAATATTTGGACTGGGTACAAAAATGCTCGACAACCACAACATCGTTTTTTGAGTTGGGGTGTTGTAAAAATGGTCAAATTCCCCTAATCTAGGGAAAATGGACTTGCATTTCTTCTAAGTCCAGAGACGTGTAAACCTGACCCCAGTAAAGGTTTAGGTTAGATTAGTCGTTGGTGTTGTATATTGCTAAGAGGTTAGATAAATTCTCTGGGTGTTGAGGGGGGCTGAGCCCCCCCCCTAGTTGGTTTAGGTTAGATTCCTGGGAGGTCGAGGGACGGAGCTCTCCCGCTTAGAGGTAAGGATAAAATTTTCCTAGATCTAGGAAAAATACTCTAGATCTATGATTTTGGCTCTCTTACATAACTCCAAAATTACGTGTTTCCGACGCATTATTTGCTCCCCACCGAAAAACTCCGGCAGTCCACAGGTCCCCAACTTTTTTGGGGAAGGGTGAGAGTATGGGCAAGACACTAGAATTTACCAGCTTTGCTATTAACTGCACCTTAGCCGTACCTGATCATTGATTAGTAACCTAACGCGGCTTGGGGGTTTCCGCCCCCCCAGACCCCCCTTGCGTTATTTCCATTTCCGATGTTTTGTAGTGGTTAGAATACTGCAAATTGTCAGATATACACGTTGAGGATGGCTATAACTACGTGCCTTGTAATGTATTGATTGCAGTAGAATGTAGAACCATAAATTAATAAATAATGATAAAAACCATGCTGATAACTGGGCGGAACAGCCGTGAGTTTTGATACTTTTACTCCAGTCAATATATTTATTCCAGCGTCCAGGTGCACGCCGGATACGCGCCTAATCTATCCCTTGGGTTTCATTTACTGTGCTGTTCCAATGTGTTATGAAGCAATTTCATTGTTATTGGTTGGCTGAGCAAGAGTCTGGTACCTTGACAATGCAAGAACAGATATTATCGTACCGGGTGAAGCTCTTCGCCACTTTCTGTCTTAATAAGTAAACACATAACAAGCTATGAAAGTATTGTACCACTAGAGAGGTATAGAAAGGCCGTGGTTGCGCGATCACAGGCGGAAGAGTGAGGTGGCCAGCTGCGTCCTTGCCTTTGACAGACGACAACACTGGCATGGCCACCCACAACAGCGTGAGGGTAGGAGACGGGCCGGCCACCAAACTCTAACCCGGCCTCTACACACCCTTATCACTCAACACACTCAAACGTTGTACTCGTCATCTATCAAGGTAGACTGACGTAAGTTCACCAACCTATTCATATCAAAACTATGCAAATCCTCGAAATCTGTTTCCTCGTTTGCAGCTACGAAGCGCGGTGCATATTCTATTTTTTTCATGAAAAAAACAATCGCAGCTTTGAAAAAATAGAACATTGCGTAAATATGTTTACAGCATCGTGTGCACCTAGGTAGAGAAAACTCAATGTAGATAAAATATGTGTTTTAGGTCAGTGATGCTATGAAGTGTTAGGGCGACCTACTATCAATTTTGCGTGATTATTTTTTTAGACTGATATGTTTTGACCGAGATGTCAATGTTATATTTCTTGCCATATTATTATACATATCTATTGCCACCATAGGCCATAAAAGTCTCCTCTCTCCTTTAGATAGCCTCCTCCGCATCCCTTTACCGTAATAACCTGCCGCCGAGAGAGAAGTGCCACGATATACCCCCCTCTACCGTGATAACATTATATTCGCCGTCACTTGCTCTGCCTTAATGTCGCAGGGCACATATATTACGAATTTTAGCATCACTACCTGATTTGTATGTGCCACTGACTATGATAATCACAGTAGTTTATTAAGACGTATTTTTTTGATGCCCTTGCAGTCAATGGACCATTTCCTCTACTTGAGGTAAGTATTGATTTGATCATCTTCAAGCCTCATATAGTTTGGCAGTGTTTGAGTTTCTATGTGAACAGTATTTTTGATGATACAGCAATTTAAGTGCGGAATGTATACGCTCTAAAACGACTGCGCCATGTTGACGTCATAAGCATAAACACACAGCAAAAACCAGCTGTCAAGCGGCCGCTACTTATTAATTTACTACCTACTAATACACCCGACTTTGCCTTACCCCATCCTACCGGCAGCTGACCAGTATCTTCCTTCATTGATGTAGTAGGATTCACTGTGTTTTGTTGAATGTAATTTGATGTTATGAAGGAAAAGTGATAGACAGAGATAAGTGGCCCAGTGACAACTGACAAGTACGCACTTCTGGGATCGGCATTCCTTTATAGGGAGCTTAAATGAACCTGCAATGACATGTAAGCTAGCAGATAGACGAACCTCATGAGGCAGGTAGAAATGTATGGATTCTTTAAACATAGCAAACATACACCTCGTCCACTCTACCTAACTTTCACTCACACTCAACCTTACTAACATACATTTCTACCTGTTCCTCTAGAGTTCGTCCCTATCCTCTCTGCTGTACATGTCATTGCAGGTTCATTTTAAGCTCCCTATAGGAATGCCGATCCCGAATTCATCACTTGTCTGTTGTCACGGCCACTTTGCTTACTGTCATCTCCTACTTTTCCTTATAACTACAACTTACATAGCACAAACCAGTGATACCTTATACCCCTTGAAGGAAGGATTACTGGTCTCTTTGCGGTTAGTAGGGTAATTTGGCCCCCCAAAAGTTTTTTGTAGTTATTGTGACAATAAAACATAATTCGCGGTTTGGCTGCCAACCACGAATCAGCTGATCAGGCGAGATCTGAGTTTGCAGTTAACTAACGTCCACCATGACACGCGTTCCGCCGTGTTGTGATTATTTTGGCCCAAAGGCCATATATTTCATTTAGTGCGTTCTCAGCAAAAGAATATGGTACAGTGGATATGTAGCCTATATTGCACGCCAAGCTTTATACTACTCCGTGTTTTAGAGGTGTGAGTATGGGTCCATTTCTTATTCAAGCTCGCCCACATTTATTTTTACTCTTTTTGCGTGTACAGAAAATGAGGCAGTCACTCACGCATCGGAATTTACTCTTTTCCGTAAAATTATCCCGTCGTGGGGGGGTGTTGAGTTCAAAGAGCCTGCAATTACGATCGCGTCCGCATGGAAAATCTTATCCGAACTCCTCCTGTAAAGGTTTTCTTCTTTTCCTTCATTCTCATCCAATTCAACATTCTTACATCGCACGACATGCAAAGGATCTGTATTTAATTAGAGTAAGTTTTCAACATCACACGTTGATCGGATATATACAACAACTCACGTTATGTGTCAACAAATATTATATTCTCCACGACATCTGTAACAATTTTTTTCCACTAGTACTGCCCTCCATCTTTCATGCGTCCGAACTCCTTGTAAGACTTGTGGCTAGCACGATAAAACTTGTATTTGGCCATAAACAATATAAATAATAAACAGTCTTCTTTAGTAATAGTTATAATTACTTTAAAAATGCAATGTAACTGGTACATTGTCTAACTTACACAGGATGTCACCCACAAAATGTACATATGGATAAATACGAACACCTCACAGTCCTCCATGAGGCGAGGTGAGGTGCCTCTTGTCAGTCTCTCAGGGTTCCTCATCTTCCACGATGTCGTCCAGCTGTCGGCCTCTAACTCGCATGGCTGTAGCTCCGAAACTACCAACAGGATTTCTTGAAAATAACCTCATTGTGATTCCCACACAAGTTACTAACCCTCAACACAGTCAACGAAACCCTTACCTAACCTAACTAAACCTACCCTACAACGTGTTTCTAACCTAACCTAACCTTATAGCGTCTGCCGAAAGGGCGAACGCCTGGATTTTGAGGCAGGAGCAGAAAAGAAAAAGAGGAGAAGAGAAAAAGGGAATAGAAAGAAGGAAAGTATGGAAGAAGACAGGAAAGGGAAAGGAAAGGAAGAAAAGAGAATAGAGTAAAAGTGATATATGTAAATGATAAAATTGTTGCTGTCTTCCATGATGGCAACATGATGTACCATGGAATTCCGTACGTCTTCGAATTACATGGTATTTTTTTAAGTTTGTGGAGAGCGAGTCTGTCTGGCTTCTCCCAGTGAATGTACGATACATTTTTCCTTTCGGCTCCGTCTTTAGAACGTCTGGCCGCGTACAATCGTGTTTTTTGTGATGACAAGCAGGGGCGGAGCTTAAATAAGGTATAATTGTACTCCGAAGGACCTACAAAATACGCGCCTTATAATGTACATCACACTATATACATGTCTTCAGTGGCACATATGTCCTGTGGGATGCTAATTCGTAATATATTAGGCATATTTTTGTAGTGCTCCCTTCTGAGTAAAATTATACTTTGTTAATCTCCGCCCTGCTTGCCCACAAATCTTGTAGCGCTGCAAGCTCTTTCCTTGAGGTTTGCCGAGAGTAAAGTGTCCGTACACTTCATTACCTCTTACATAGGCTCAGAATAGATCGTTACGTTGACCTTATTGAAGGCACAGCAAGAGTAGTACGTGATTGTCTGATTTACACTCGATATCTAATTGTTTTTGAGCTCTTAGAATGTGGCCTAGCATTGTTTTCTAACTCTATAGATGGACTTGAATATTAAACTGAATGTTTAGGCGCTATGAACTGTTATTTGAATATCATTGCTACACAGCCATGTTCACTAATGTGTCGTCGCGAGGATGTTTTAATGCTTACCGGACCTGTACGTGGTAGGCTACCGTGTACTACATCTACTTTTCACGAATTATTCTTTGGCCTAAACCTAGATGAATGCTGTGTTGGAAGCATCCTCCAGTGCATCCCCCCGTTTAACATCCTGTGCGGGTGTGTGGGGGGCGTGTTTGGTGGTGGTGTGTGGTTGTGCGGATGTATGATGGCGTGTGGTGGGTGGTGTGTGGTGGGCGGATGTGGTGGGTGGGTGTGTGGTGGGCGGATGTGTTATGGGCGGGTGTGGGTGGTGGTTTGTGGTGGCGATGTATGATGGGCGGTGTGTGGGTGGGTGGTGGTGGGCGATGGGTGATGGGCGTGTGGTGGGTGTGGTGTGTGTGGACGGATGTTGTTGGGTGGGAGTTGTTGTGGTGGATGGGTGATGGGCGTGTGTTGGGTGTGTGGTGTGGTGGGGGCGGGTGGTGGGCGGATGGTGATGGGCGTGTGGTGGGTGGGCGGTGGGTGCCTGGGTGGTGGTGGGTGTGTGTGGCCCAGTGGGTTACACACATAGACCCCTTCCTACGCGTGTTGGAGCTAAATCAGACTGATGAAATGTTTCGTATTCGTGCCCTGCGATAGGTTTCTCTAAAAGGCTTTCTTTCGTGTGATATACATATATACAATTTATACATTTCTATTGCACATGTAATATCACTCATGAATATATTTAGTAGTTTGACTTACTATAAGCAATAATAACACCAGTTTTGGTGCTAAGCCAGCAGCATCACGAGATTCGGACTACATTGAAATTCGAGTGGATTGGGAATTTGTTCCCCGAACGTCGCTGGAGAAGTTTAATATTTGTGGACTTCTTACCTTTTAAGAGTCCCTCTCTACTCCTTACTACTCCTTACCCTACTCAAACACTTAATTAAATAACAGTATCCTTTGCATGTCGTGCGCTGTATGATGTTTGAATTGGATGAGACTAAAGGAAAAGAGAAACATTTACGGGAGGATTTTGAGAAGATTTTCTCACTGCGCGCGATCTGATTGGCCGCTCTTGAAACCACCACCCACCCCCACGACTGTATAATTTTACAGAAGAGTAAATATCGCTGCCGAAGTGTTCTAGCTCATTTTCTATGCACGCAAAGGGAGTAAAACTAAGTGGGCGAGCCCTTAATAGTAAATATTTATACTTCCAAGGCTGGACAAAATACGCCTATTGTTATGCGTAGTGGTGGTGTGGAGGCCATGTTGGTGTTGTGTGGTGGTTTGTTACTTGTTAGGATCTATATGTGAGGGTAACTCCATTCAAGGCCCTATGTTAAATGCTACTGGCGCCTCTTAGCGGCAGGCCTCTTCGTTCACTCTAGACCCGGGGAAAGTTCCTCAAGGCATACCCCGCAGTATATTCATGTTATACATGTAAGGATTACTGTTATCTTCGTAAATGCTGTTCTATAAGATTATCACTAAAACATAGTAAGACACATTAAATAATGGTCATTATGAAGACTGAAGAAATATGATGAACTTACATTCCTTTAAAACTCGTTGTCATGTAAGACTTTGTTGGACAACTTTATCAGATGAAAGATATCAATAGAAGCAATTTTTAGCTTTCCATTGCTATTTCGTTTCGATAAATGATGCGTAGTAGCATGTGTAAATTAGCGTTACTAAATAATCGCGGCGGCGTCGAACTCTCTCTCTCTCTCTCTCTCATCTCTCTCTCTCGCTACTCTCTCTCTCTCTCCTCTCTCTCTCTCTCTTCTCTCCTCTCTCTCTCTCTCTCTCTCTCATCGTCTCTCTCTCTCTCTCTCTCTCCTACCTCTGTGTCTCTCTCTCTCTCTCTCTCTCTCCGTGAAATAGAGAGAGAGAGAGATCATTATAATGAAAGATGAGATATGAGATAACTAAAAACTTTTAATTCTCTCTCTCTTCTCTCTCCGTCGTCTCTCTCTCTCTCTCCTCTCTCTCTCTCTCTCCTCTCTCTCTCCTCTCTCTCTCTCTCTCGTCTCGTCTCCTCTACCTCTCATCTCTCTTCTCTCTCTCTCTCTCTCTCTCTCTCTTCTCTCTCTCTAATTATTATATAATATATATAATTATATATATATAATATATAATTATATATATATATATATATATATGTATTATCTATATATATATATATATTATAATATATTGTTGCGCGCCCGCCGCTCATACCTCAAAGACTTCCTGTCTTAATTTACCCCAAAGGCAACGGCCCACCTAACCCCTTAACTTCCTCCTGTAGAAGTGCTCGGTAGACTTCCCCGTGCGAGCTATGGTGTGGCACCACTTAGTCCAATAACACAGGCAATAGAGAAACATTGATACTCACTGTACTATTCCTCCTTTAACTACACAAGAATCCAAAATACACGTGTCAAGAACGTTTCTCCTGACGGCCCACTCCTGAGTTGGTGCGGCTGAAATAAAGTACCACATAGGTTACCGTCTATTGTGTCATTTAACCCACACGAGGCTTCCCCTGGATACCAACGTACACTGGCTATACAGCGAGGTACACGAGCTACTTACGAAGCTGACGAATGGCTGACGAAGGCGGAACGGCGCTCTCCCGCCCTTCGCCGAAACCTCCATACTCCTCACTTGTCTCTCTCTCATCATCGCCGCTGCTCCTCCCTTCCGCTACCCTCTCGGCCGCGGCTTCTCTCCTCTCCCCTCTTTGTCTGGCCCCGCCTTCCTTTACCAGCCAATCCCCTGGCTGAAGCTCTTTGCGCGCGGCCCAATAGACACACCCTGGTACATGACGTCACACCTCCTTTGGGTTGGGTGTAACCTACCCTTACACACGCGCCGCCTCGTACTCCATACGTACAGACATACCCACGCTCACGCTGTTCACACAGACCCACTCAGCCATCCTTTCTCCCCACCCAGGCACTCAACATCCACGCCAGTGTAACATTTCCAGGACCTTTTCTGAATGGAAACAATGAAAACTGTCTGTTTTGGTTTCCTTATAAGTTTCTTTCTAAAAATGTGGGATGTTTTGAGTTTTTTCTTTGTTTTTGAAGGTAATTAGAAAATTGTTCAGTTTGTCGCGACCCCTAAATATTCTCCGAATTTCATCTAATTTCACAGGAACTCTTCTTATGCATGTGTGAACAGAAGTAAAACACGAGCAAGTGAAAAAAACATGTTTCATTTTTTCCCTCTATGATCTTGGGACACCCTAGCGTCCATGCGTGCTATTTGTGCGGAGTTTGATATCAAATCCAGCACATTCTACCCGTTCACTGGTAAGTGTAGTTTTTATGCTTTTACAGTACTGTATTTACATTATTATTATTTTTTTTTTTTTAACCCATATCAGAGGAGGACATTGCATAACTCAGCACATTGAATAACTCGGCAAGGGCCAGAGCCCCTATCGTGCCGAGTTATAAGGGTTTTACTGTACTGTTTTACAGTCCCGAAGATACGAGTAGTTAGGTTCCACCTGGCATACTCGTAAAGCAAAATCTCGTATGACGAAACACATAACTAATGGTAAAATATAGGTTTGGTTCCAGGACCCCATCAATTATACAAAAAAAAAAAAAAAAAAAAAAAAAAAAAAACATGTTTTTCAAGCTAAAATAATCTATAGCAAACACAACAAAACACACAGCGTCTAATATATATTACCCACACTGTACTACCTATTCTGTAGAAAAAGCATTCTGAAAGAGAAAATAGCACACAAAATAACATAACTGCACATTAATTAAACATAAAACATGCATAACAAGCAAAAAAGACGTTGTAATGTAGGGGACGCCGTGTGATACAAGAGAGGGTAGTGTAGCGGTCCCAAGGTTGGGGCCGCACACCTGCTAATTACCTCTAAAGGTCAGGCCGCGCCATATGCTTAATTACCCTTCAGGTCACGCCTTGCTAGGGGTGACCTGACTGCGGTCCCAAGGTTGGGGCCCCACACCTGCTAACTACCCCTAAATGTCAGGCCGCGCCATATGCTTAATTACCCTTCAGGTCACGGCTTGCTAGAGGTGACCTCACTGGGGTCAACCAAATCCCCCTTTGTCCAGCCTGGGAGTGGTAGTGGTGCGCATTTTGAACTTGATCATTTTACTCACCCCAGTTTGAATGTTTAATTCACCCCAGTTTGAAAATCCAATTATCATTGGATTTTCGATCTCGTATATTGAAAATAGACCCTAATTTACACATCTCGTATCATCGGATTCTCGTATACCGAATGCTCGTATAACGGGACCTCCCTGTAATTTAGTGTCATCAGCAAATTTGGATATTTTAGATACAAGTCCCCAGTCCAAATCACAGGAGAAGGAGGAACAAGAGGAGGACGAGCAGGAGAAGGAGGAGTAGGAGCAGGAGGAACAGGAGAAGGAGGAGAAGGAGCAGGAGAACAGATACCAGGAGACCTATTGGTCTATAATGAGGGTATCTGCTGAACTAGATAGTACTAACTATCAAACTACTTGTAAGAGAACAGTTGGAAAAGGATACCATGTCCCTAAAGAAGATAGGAACATGGAAGTTTCGTGGTGAAGAATGAGATGATATGAAGTATGCTAACTACAACTACCACCAAAGGCCAGTTCCCACTCGTCCGCTTCTACGGCTGCCGTTGCCGTTCACCGACCAACAATCAATCAATCAATCATTGGGGGCATCTCTGATGCATGCATCTCATGCAATCTCTGATTTGACACGTAATCATCCTAGCGATACCCCATGATTCTGCGAAGACATTTATACCAAAGGGATCGATTCGTCTCTTCAAGTCGCTATTTAGTGTCCATGTCTCACAAACATAAGAGTAAGACAGGGATCACAAGCGACTTGAAGATCCAGATCTTTGTCCTCCTGCACAGGTACCGACAACGCCAAATACTCCTACTGAGCGAGTCCATAACACCGTGGGCTATGCCAATCCGCCGTATGACTTCTTGACGTGACCCGCCGTCATCATGGACTGCGCTTCCAAGGTATGTAAAACTTTCCAAGATCTCAATGTCCTCGCCACACGCATGAACAGACTGTACTGTTTCATCTAGTAAGCCTCCAAGCACCTGGACCTTGGTCTTAAGCCAGGAGACCTCAAGTCCCAAAGGCTTTGCCTCCTCGTGCAGCACCTCGAGAGCCATCACCAGGACCTCCAGTGCAGTCCAGTCATAGTACCGTGTTTTATGTAGCGGTACTATCAGGGGACTATGGTATTTTTCATGTGAAAACAAGAGGCGTAAGAACACGTAACATGTATAGCAAAGATTCATATCTTCATATAAGTGGTGTGGTGTTATGTGTTTTTGCGACAGGTTCCGTATACCATACCGTAGCCTATCCACATTCAAGCTTTGGCCTACGAGTAGCCTACCGTAGTTTTGGGACCAACTTATACGACAAGTATAGGCCTAACCCGTAATCTTGAGCTTATAATCTTGGGGTCGACTTATACGCCGCCATTTACTATTTTTGCTTTACATCAACGACTTGGATAGTGGGATTAGCAGTGATATCAGCAAGTTTGCTGATGATACTAAGGTAGGTAGGATTATTGGATCACAGTCTGATGTAAACATATTGCAGGGAGACTTAGATAAACTTAATGAGTGGGTAGTCAGATGGCAGATGGAATCTAATATTGATAAGTGCAGCGTTATGAATGTTGGTAGAAAAAACCCTGGTAATAGATACACCATACGCAATGTATCGCTGAAAAGATCAGAAGGTGAAAAAGATCTTGGAGTAAGGGTGAGCCCAGACCTCCGACCTAGGAAACAATGTATTGAAGCTAGAAATAGAGCTAATAGTGTGTTAGGATTCATTACCAGAAGTGTTAAAAGTAGAAGTGCGGAAGTTATTCTAAAGCTTTATCTGGCTCTAGTCAGACCTCACCTAGACTATGCGGTTCAGTTTTGGTCTCCATATTACAGGATGGATATAGCCTTGTTAGAATCAGTGCAGAGAAGGATGACCAAAATTATTCATGGGATGCGTGACTTTAGTTATGAGAAGAGATTGAAGTTATTAAAGTTACACTCATTCGAGAGACGCAGAGTAGGGGGCGATCTGATAGAAGTTTTTAAGTGGATAAAGGGATTTAATAAAGGAGAGGTAGGAAACGTTTCTACAGCTATTAACCAGGGTAGAACAAGAAGTAACGGATTCAAGCTGGAAGGGCATAGATTTAGAAAGAAAATAGGGAAAAACTGGTTCACAAATAGGGTGGTGAATGATTGGAATGGACTTAGTAGACAGGTAGTTAGTGCGGAGTCATTAGGGAGCTTTAAAATGGGGCTGGAAAGGTTCATGGATGGGGATGGAAGGTGGATGTAGGTAGTGTTAGGTGACAGGAACTACCATGTGTAGGCCTCGCGGCCTCTTGTAGCATCCTTATTTTCTTATGTTCTTATTTACGGTAATAATTCTAACATTAATATAACTTTTACGGAGATCGGTGATGCACCGCTGACCATTCAGTTTTAAACCGTTGTTTCTTGTTGTCACTTGAGAAAGCTCGAACAGGTTCTCTTGATTAATGATATAGAATCCTTTAAGGATCTCAACATTTTCTACCAAGTCCCCACGAATTCTACGATCCTTTAATGAAAACATTTTAAGTTTTCGCAGCCTCTCTTCATAAGATGAATTTCGCATAGATGGAATCAGTTTGCTTGTAGCCATGAGCCTTGTGGGCGCCCCCATGGCCTCCTCCACGTTTGATTGTATCTTACAGATACAACCCGATGGGAAGGATCAGTTTCAGGGTAGCATGCCACATGGCTATATAGCCGAAGCTGGCGCTGACGGACTATGCAGGTAATAGGCCTCGACTCAGTCTCACGGTGCAATCGCTGATTTGACACGTAATCATCCCAGCGATACCCCATGATTCTGCAAAGACACTTATTACCAAAGGCATTGATTCATCTCTTCAAGTCGCTATTTAGTGTCCATGTCTCACAAACATAGAGTAAGACAGGGATCACAAGCGACTTGAAGATCCAGATCTTTGTCCTCCTGCACAGGTACCGACAATGCCAAATACTCCCTCTGAGCGAGTCCATAACACCGTGGGCTATGCCAATCGGCCGTAAGACTTCTTGACGTGACCCGCCGTCATTATGGACTGCGCTACCAAGGTATGAAAAACTTTCCAAAATCTCAATGTCCTCGCGCACGCATGACAGACTGTACTGTTTCATCTAGTAAGCTTCCAAACACCTGGACCTTGGTCTTGACCCAGGAAACCTCAAGTCCCAAACGCTTTGCCTCCTCGTGCAGCGCCTCGAGAGCCATCACCAGGACCTCCAGCGACTCAGCAAAGATTACTGCATCATCAGCAAAAAACAAGATCAGTGATCTTAGTGTTGCCGACGGATGCTCCACAATCACATTGATCTACAACTTTGCCCAATACCCAGTCCATACAAGTGTTGAAAAGTGATGGGGAAGGACGCACCCTTGCCTCACTCCTGTATTCACAGGAAAGATGCTGGATACACCTCTCCCACACTTCACAGCACTCTCAGTTCCAGAGTACAGACCATTCATGAAACCAATAGTCCTTGCAGGAATCCCGCGAAGTCGCAGAAAATCCCAGTTACTCACGATGCACTGAGTCAAACGCCTTCTTGAGATCAACATAGGCTGCAAGCATCCCCTGTCGAAACTCACGTCGGCGTTCCGCCAGGACACGAAGCGCTAGGATACGGTCCGTTGTTGACTTACCAGGCATGAACCCAGACTGCTGAGGTCTCTGATGCTTCAGCAGATGACTGCGGATCCGTGTCAGCAATAGATGGACAAGCACTTTGCCTGGCATGCTGAGCAATGTAATACCGCGGTAATTGTTGCAGTCCTGACGGTCCCCTTTCCCTTTCCAAATAGGGACGACCAGCCCCCTTTTCCAGCCAGGAGGAATGGTAGCTGATTGCTACACGGCAGTCAGGACAGCATGCAACCCACGGATCATGGCCTCACCCCCAGCTCTTAGCACCTCTGCACTGATATTACAAACACCAGCTGCCTTTCCACCCCTCAACTTTGCTACAGCCTCTCTGACTTCGTCAAGAGAGGGTGGGGTTTCGTCAATGGGAGGATCGGCATCCACTGCCTGTAATCCAGTGGTGTGAAGCTGCTCATTTGGAGGGTCCAATTTGACCCTCCCTGTATATATATACACTGGGCACGAAAATATTTGAGACCCATACCAGTTTTTCCTCGCTGTCGGTAAGATGCATCAAATATTGCGTGAAAATTACTATAGCTAAATAATGCTGTTTCTGATGGTGTCTGGCAACTCAACCATGCCTGAGCTCTAGCCATCCCCCAAGGCAATGCTAAGTGTGCCTTCAGGCAGTGAGAGGGGAGGTTTATCGCCGCTGGTCCTGACTCTGAATCTGATGGTGTGCGATTCCCCAGCTGCCATGGCTAGTTGGTGCCGCCAACTCCTGCAGAATATTTACCACAGCATCACATATCAAGCGAAAAAAAATCTAACTTGTCTGAAAATCTGGTGAAAATAGACGAGGCTTGCGCAGTCATTTTCTGAGACACTGACTAATTATTCCTGGCCAAAAATTGGTGCTTTTTCAGATGGGGATATATTTATTTTCTGGATACCTGTCAAAAAGTGTTTTTTTTGTAATTTTCATCATCAAATCCTAGGGTTGCCGTTTCCATTGATAACAATGTATCTCCATCAGAAAATCACTAAAACTTGGCCAGGAAATAATAGTCAGTGTCTCAGAAATCAGGAAGTTACTGAATTGTACGCAAACAAGTGTTTTGCGCCCCGCATTCGCCAGCCTGCCCGCCAGCCACCAAGTGGTCTGCTCTGTCCCGCCCTGCCAGGAGGATTATTACCCTAACTTGCAAACAAAAAATAAAATCATAGGCAAAGTTAAGTTAGTTAGAGGGTTAGGTTAGGTTAGTTTAATAGTTTGATTAGGTTATTATTTGATGATTTTACAAATGGAGTGCTTTTTCCCGTCAAAACATCTAAAAAGTGAATTATTAGAAATTTGCCATAACTTTTTTGAATTGCAAAAAGCACACTTTTTTTAGGTTTGCACAGACAAAAAAATTCTCCATTAGGGAAAGCATCACATATTAAGCGAAAAAAAATCAAACTTGTGTGAAAATCTTGCAGTCTTATTCTAGTGTTTGCCCATACTCCCCCCTCTCCCCCAAAACAAGCTTGGGGACCTGGGCGAATGCGGGATATTTGGCTGGGGTACAAAATATGCGTCACAACCACATCGTTTTTGAGTTAGGGGTGTTGTAAAAATGGTCAAAATTCCCTAGATCTAGGGAAAATGGATTGCATTTCTTCTAAGTCCAGAGACGTGTAAACCTGACCCCATTAGAAGGTTAGGTTAGATTATCGGGTGATTATTGCTAAGAGGTTAGATAAAATTCTCTGGGTGTTGAGGGGGGCTGAGCCACCCCCCGCTAGGTTAGGTTAGGTTAGATTACTGGGAGGTCGAGGGGAACGGAGCTCTCCCGCTAGGAGGTAAGGTAAAATTTTCCTAGATCTAGGAAAATTACTCTAGATCTAGGGAATTTTGGCTCTCTTACATAACTCCAAAAATACGTGTTTCCGACGCATTATTTGCTCCCCACCCGAAAACCCGCATTCCCACAGGTCCCCAAACTTTTTTGGGGGAAGGGTGAGAGTATGGGCAAACACTAGAAATTTACCAATCTTGCTAGTTAACTGACCTACCGTAACCTGATCATTGATTACGTAACCTAACCGCGCTTGGGGGGTTTCGCCCCCCCAGACCCCCCTTGCGTTATTTTCCATTTCCGATGTGTTGTAGGGGTTAGAAATACTGCAAATTGTCAGATATACAAGTTGAGGATGGCTATAACTACGTGCCTTGTAATGTATTGAATTGCAGTAGACATGTAGAACCCATAAATTAATAAAATCATGATAAAAACCATGCTGATAACTGGGCAGGAACAAAGGCCGTGTTTTAGATACTCCAGTCAATATATTTTACTTCCAGGCGTCCAGGTGCAGGCAGGGATACGCGACTAATATGATCCATTGGTTTCATTTACTGTGCATGTTCCCAAATGTGTTAAATGAAGCAATTTCATGATGTTATTGTTGGGCTGAGGCAAGAGTCTGGTAACCTTGACAATGAGGGCAAGAACAGTATTATCGTACCGGTTAAGCCTCTTCCGCCACCTTTCTGTGCTTAAATAAGGTAAACAACATTAAAACAAGCTATGAAAAGTATTGTACCAGCTAGAGAGGTGATAGAAAGGCCATGGTTGCGGCGATCACAAGGCAGGAAGAGTGAGGTGGCCAGCGCGTCCTTGCCTTTGACAGACGACAACACTGGCATGGCCACCACACAGCGGGAGGGAGGGAGACGGGCGGCCACCACTCTACCCGGCCTGCTACACACCCTTATCACTCAACACACTCAAACGTTGTACTAGTCATCTTATCAAGGTCAAGACTGACGTAAGGTTCACCACCTATTCATATCAAAAATATGCAAATCTCTCGAAATCTGTTCCTGTTTTGCAGCTACGAAGCTGCGGTGCATATTCTATTTTTTTTAATGAAAAAAACAATCGCAGCTTTGAAAAAATAGAACATTGCGTAAAATATGTATTACAGCATCGTGTACCACCTAGGTAGAGAAAACTCAATGTAGATAAAATATGTGTTTAGGTCAGTGATGCTATGAGAAGTGTGATGGCGAGCCTAATATCAATTTTGAGTGATTATTTTTTGACTGATATGATATTTGACCGAGATGTCAAATGTTATATTTCATTTGACATATTATGTATACCTATATATTGCCACCATAGCAATAGAAAGTCTCCTCTCATCCCTTTAGATAGCCTCCTCCCATCCCTTTACCGTAGATAACCGTGGCCGCCGAGAGAGAGTGGCCACGAGATAACCCCCTCTACCGTAGATAACATTATATTCGCCAGTCACTTGCTACTGCACTAATGTCGCCAGGCACAATATATTACGAATTTTAGCATCACTACTGATTTGTATGTGCCACTGAAGATGATACACAGTAGTTTATATTATAGACGTATTTTTTGGATGCCCTTGCAAGTAAAATGGACCAATTTACTCTACTTGAGGTAAGGATTGATTTGACATCTTCAAGCCTCATATAGTTGGGCAGTGATGTTGATTTTTCTATGTGAACAGTATTTTTGATGATACAGCCAATTTAAGTGCAGGAAAATGTATACGCTCTAAAACGACTGGCGCCATGTTGTGACGTCATAAGCATAAACAACAGAGCAAAACAGCTGTCAAGCGGCCGCTACTATTATGTACTACCTACTAATACACCGACTTGCATTACCCCTACTACCGCAAGATGACCAGTAATCCTCCTTCAAGTGATGTAGTAGGTATTCACTGTGTTTGTGAATATGTAAGTTGTAGTTTATAAGGAAAAAGTGGATAGACAGAGCAAAGTGGCCCGTGACACCAGACAAGCGATGACTTCTGGGATCGGCATTCCTTATAGGGAGCTTAAATGAACCTGCAATGACATGTAAAGCTAGACAGATAGACGAACTCATAGAGGAACAGGTAGAAATGTATGGCTTTCTTTCCCCACATAAGCAAAACATACACCCTTCGTCACTCTACTCACAACTACAACCTATACTAACCATACATTTCTACCTGTTCCTCTATGAGTTCGTCTATCTGTCTAGCTGTACATGTCATTGCAGGTTCATTTAAGCTCCCTATAAGGAATGCCGATCCCAGAAGTCATCGCTTGTCTGGTGTCACGGGCCACTTTGCTCTGTCTATCCACTTTTTCCTTATAAACTACAACTTACATATTCACAAACACAGTGAATACCTACTACATCACTTGAAGGAGGATTACTGGTCATCTTGCGGTAGTAGGGGTAATGCAAGTTAGTTAGGTTAGTAAAATAAAACTATAATTTGCGGTTTGCTGAGCCAAAACAAGCCGATCAGCTGATCAGGCGAGATCTGAGTTTGCAGTTACTACGTCACAACCAATGACAGCGCGTTCCGCCGTGTTGTGATATTTTGGCCCCAAAAAGGCCATATATTTCATTTATGGTGCATTTCTCAGCAAAAAGAATATGAGTACAGTGATATGTAGCCTATATTGCACCCAAAGCTTTATAATACTCCGTGTTTTAGGTGTGAGTAAATTGGTCCATTTTACTTATTTAAGCTCCGCCCACTTATTTTTTACTCTTTTGCGTGTACAGAAAACTGAGCAGAGTCACTCACGGCAGCGGAATTTACTCTTTTCCTGTAAAATTATACAGTCGTGGGGGTGGGTGGTGGTTTCAAGAGCCTGGCCAATCAGATCGCGCGCATGAGAAAATCTTATCAGAACTCCTCCTGTAAATGTTTCTCTTTTCCTTTCATTCTCATCCAATTCAACATTCATTACATGCGCACGACATGCAAAGGATACTGTATTTAATTAGGAGTAGGTTCAACACGTTGATCGGATATATACAACAACTCAACAGTTAATGATGTCACAAATATTAATATTCTCCAGCGACATCTGGGAACAATTTTTCCACTCCCTCCAATCTTTCAATGCGTCCGAACCCTTGGTAAGACTTGTGGCTAGCACGATAAAACTTGTAATTTGGCCATAATACACTAAAATAATAAACAGTCTCTTTAGTAATAGTTATAATTACTTTAAAAATGCAATGTAACTGGTACATTTGTCATAACTTACACAGGAATGTCACCCACAAAATGTACATAATGGATATACGAACACCTCCACAGTCCTCCAGTGAGGCGAGGTGAGGTGCTCTGAGGTGCTCTCAGGGTTCCTCATGCGTTCGCCGATTTCGGCAGCTGGCGGCCCTCTACGCATGGCTGTAGCTCCGAAACTAACCACAGGATTTTCTTGAAAATAACCTCATTGTGATTCCCACACAAAGTTACCCTCAACACAGTCAACGAAACCCTTACCTAACCTAACCTAACCTAACCTAACGTTTTTCTAACCTAACCTAACCTATAGCGGTCTGCCGAAAAGGGCGAACGCCTGGAGATTTGAGGCAGGAGCAGAAAAGAGAAAAGAGGAGAAGAGAAAAAAAGGGAAGAGAAAGAAGGAAAGAAATGGAAAAAGAAAGGAAAGGGAAGGGAAAGGAAGAAAAGAGAAGAGAGGAAAAGTGATATATGTAAATGATAAATTGTTGCTGTCTTCCATGATGGCAACATGATGTACCATGATTCCGTACGTCTTCGAATTACAGTTGGGTAATTTTTTTAAGGTTGTGAGAGCGAGGTCTGTCTGGCTCTCCCAGTGAATGTACGATACATTTTCCTTCGGCTCCGTCTGTAGAAGCGTCTGGCAGCGCTACAATCGTGTTTTGTGATGACAAGCAGGGGCGGAGCTTAAATAAGTATAATTTTACTCCGAAAGGACACTACAAAATACGCCCTATATAATGTACATCACACTATATACATGTCTTCAGTGGCACATATAGTCTGTAGGGATGCTAAAATTCGTAATATATTAGGCATATTTTGTAGTGTCCTTCTGGAGTAAAATTATACTTATTTAAGCTCCGCCCCTGCTTGCCATCACAAAATACGATTGTAGCGCTGCCAAAGCTCTTTCTTGATGTTGCCGAGAGTAAAAGTGTCGTACACTTCATTACCTCTTACAGAGGCTCAAGGAATATCGTTAAGGTTGACATTATTGAAGGCACAGCAAAGAGTAGTAGCTTGATTGTCTGTATTACACATCGATATCTAATTGTTTTGAGCTCTTAGAATGGCCTAGCATTGTTTTCTAACTCTATAGATGGACTTTATATTAAACTGAAATGTTTAGGGCGCTATGAAACTGTTATTTGAATATCTATTTGCTACACAGCCATTTCACGATGTGCGTCGAGGATGTTTAATGCTATCATGGACCTGTACGTATGTAGGCTACGTGTACCTACATCTACGTTTCACGAATTATTCTTTGCCTAAACCTAGATGAATGCTGGTTGTGATTCATCCTCCAGTGCATCTCCCCGTTTAACATCCATGGGCGGGTGTGTGGTGGGCGGGTGTGTGATGCGTGTGGTGGGTGGGTGTGTGGTGGGCGGATGTATGATGGGCGTGTGGTGGGTGGGTGTGTGGTGGGCGGATGGGTGGTGGGTGGGTGTGTGGTGGGCGGATGTGTGATGGGCGTGTGGTGGGTGGGTGTGTGGTGGGCGGATGTATGATGGGCGTGTGGTGGGTGGGTGTGTGGTGGGCGGATGGGTGATGGGCGTGTGGTGGGTGGGTGTGTGGTGGGCGGATGTGTGGTGGGTGGGAGTGTGGTGGGTGGATGGGTGATGGGCGTGTGGTGGGTGTGTGTGTGGTGGGCGGGTGGTGGGCGGATGGGTGATGGGCGTGTGGTGGGTGGGCGGGTGGGTGCCTGGGTGGTGGTGGGTGTGTGGTGGCCCGTGGGTTACACACAGAGACCCTTCCTACGCGTGTTGGAGCTAAATCAGACTGATGAAATGTTCGTATTCGTGCCCTGCGATAGGTTCTCTAAAAGGCTTTCTTTTTGTGTGATATAACATATATACCAAATTTATACATTTCTATTGCAAATGTAATATCACTCATGAATATATTTAAGTATTTGACTATACTATAGCAATAATACACCAGTTTTGGTGCTAAGCCAGCAAGCATCAACGAAGATTCGGACACATTGAAAAATTCGAGGGATTGGGAAATTTGTTCCCAGACGTCGCTGGAGAATTTTAATATTTGTGACTTCTTACCTGTTAAGAGTCACCTACTCTACTCCTTACTACTCCTTACCTACTATTAATTAAATACAGTATCCTTTGCATGTCGTGCGCATGTAATGAATGTTGAATTGGATGAGAATTAAAGGAAAAGAGAAACATTTACGGGAGGAGTTTTGATAAGATTTTCTCATGCGCGCGATCTGATTGGCCAGGCTCTTGAAACCACCACCCACACCCACGACTGTATAATTTTACAGGAAAAGAGTAAAATATCGCTGCCGAAGTGTATCTGCTCAGTTTTCTATGCACGCAAAGGAGTAAAAAATAAGTGGGCGGAGCTTAAATAAGTAAAATTTTACTTCCAAGGGCATGGACAAAATACGCCTATTGTTATGCAGGTAGTGGTGGTGGTGGAGGCATGTTGGTGGTTGTGTGGTGGTTGTTACTTGTTAGGGAATCTATATGTAGAGGGTAACGCCATTCATAGGCCCTATGTTAAATGCTACTGGGCGCCATCTTAGCGCCAGGGCCTCTTCGTTCACTCTAGACCCGGGGAAGTTCTCAAGGCATTACCCCGCAGTATATCATGTTATACATGTATAAAGGATATACTGTTATCTTCGGAAATGCTTGTTCTATAAGATTATCACATAAAACATAGTAAAACACATTAAATAATGGTCA
Source organism: Chionoecetes opilio (assembly GCA_016584305.1). Lineage (NCBI taxonomy): Eukaryota > Metazoa > Arthropoda > Malacostraca > Decapoda > Majidae > Chionoecetes > Chionoecetes opilio. Next base: position 198,354 of record JACEEZ010001618.1, on the reverse strand, counting down.
TTATGAGACTGAAGAAATATGATGAACTTAACATTCACTTAAAACTCGTTGTCATGTAAAACTTTGTGGGACAACTTATAAGATGAAAGATATCAATAGAAGCAGAATTTTATTAGCTTTCCATTGCTATATTTCGTTTTCTGATAAATGCAGTAGTAGCATGTATAAATTAGCGTTAACTAAATAAATCGCGGCGGCGTCGACTCTCTCTCTCTCTCTCTCTCTCTCTCTCTCTCTCTCTCTCTCCTCTCTCTCTCTTCTCTCTCTCTCTCTCTCTCCTTCTCTCTCTCTCCTCTCTCTCTCTCTCTCTCTCTCTCTCTCTCTCTCTCTCTCTCTCTCTCTCTCTCTCTCTCTCTCTCCGTGTAAAGAGGAGAGAGATATGTGAATAAGTGAAAGAGAGATATGAGAGTAAACTAACTAAAAACTTTTAATTCTCTCTCTCTCTCTCTCTCTCTCTCTCTCTCTCTCTCTCTCTCTCTCTCTCTCTCTCTCTCTCTCTCTCTCTCTCTCTCTCTCTCTCTCTCTCTCTCTCTCTCTCTCCTCTCTCTCTCTCTCTCTCTCTCTCTCTAATAATATATATAATTATTATATATATATATATATATATAATATATATATATATATTATATATATATATATATATATATATATAATATATATATATATTTGTTGCGCGCCGCCCTCATACCTCAAAGACTTACCTGTCTTAATTTACCCCAAAGGCACGGCCACCTAACCCTTAACTTCCCTCCTGTAGAAGTGCTCGGTAGACTTAACCCGGGCGAGCTATGGTGTGCACCACTTAGTCAATAACACAAGGCGAATAGAGAAACATTGATACTCACTGTACTATTCCTCCTTTACTACACAAAGATCACAAAATACACAGTCAACGTTCTCCTGACGGCCCACTCCTGAAGGTGGTGCGGCTGAAATAAAGTACACACATAGGTTACACCGTCTATTGTTCATTTAACACACACGAGGCTTCCCTTGAGATACACAACGATACACTGGCTTCCCAGCGAGGTACTACGAGCTAACTGACGAAGCTGACGAAGGGCTGACGAAGGCGGAACGGCGCTCTCCACGTCGCCGCCACGCTCCAGACCTCCTCACTTGTCTCTCTCTCGCCCCTGCTCTCCCTTCCCGCTACCCTGCTCGGCCGCGGGTTTTCTCCCTCTCCCCTCTTGTCTGCCCCGCCTCCTTTACCAGCCAATCCCCTGGCTGCAAGCTCTTGCGCGCCCCAATAGGACACATCCTGGTACATGACCGTCACCCTCCTTTGTGTGTGGTGTTAACCTACCCTTACACACGCGCCCGCCCTCGTACATCCAGACGTACAGACATACACACGCCTCACGCTGTTCACACAGACCCACTCAACCAGCCTTTCTCCCCACCCATGCACTCAGACATACACACGCCAAGTGTAACATTATCCCCCTTCCTCTCAAAACAGTGACCTCACTGTTCCCTTTAATCCTAAATCCTGTATTCTAAGAGTACATAACAGAAAACACACAAATATGGACATACTTGAAACATGCAAAATAAACTAACAAAAATCCTCAAATGAAATGGCAGCTCGCTCATCATTTAACACACAACAATAATCAAATTCCTCTTGACTTATTATAATGCAGCAATTACATAGTTACTCCCAATTACTCCCTTCACAACAACCTGTAGTAAATTAACCAGCAGGTCCCACAACAAAGGCTCCTCCTGCAGAAGGGTACCTCGATCTCCCCCGCAGGCCCATCCTGCGGCTAACATATGTCACCCCCACATGCACCCACTTCTGCAGGCAACCGCACAGCATGCGTCACACCCCGCCACTTCTACCCCTCACAAAGCCACCACCAGCTGTAAACTACAAGTCCCTCCATCACCATCCACCAGCCGCTCCTGCGGCGTTGGAATGGTCACACAGGCAGCCCTTCTCTTCCCCCCTCGCGAGACTCACAAGCAGGTGACGCCCCTGCACCCTTCCTCAGGTGCTACAAGCTCCCAGGGGACCCTCCTCTTCCCTGGCTTGCCTCAAAAGTGACTACGGCCAAGAGTCACTCTCCATTGGCTCCGTGGTTCTCCAAGGGCGCCACACAAACCCCCCCCTCTTCCCTGGGGGGTAGCCTCTGAGGTACCCGCGGCTTAGAGCCACACTCCATTGGCCCACAATCTCCCCCCTGCTTCAGCTGCTCCAGCCTCGCGGTGGATGAAGGCGCCACGACCATCCTCCTGAAGGACCATACCCTCCGCTGCAGAACGCCGGTGACGGTGCGGCAGGGCCTAAACAGCAACGCCCCTGCGGCGGGCACTGCTTGGTAGAAGGCACGTCGGTGTCTTCCTCCATCGTAACAGGCCGTTACTGCCACCTGCCACAGCTTCGGCGGGGGGGGCCACCCCCTGCGCTCGCCATCTTCCTGACGGCGTAGCAGAGGCAGGTATGGGGCCATTTTCTTCATCCTGGCCCTCCGAGGTCTTCCCTGCTGGCTGCGCGGCTTCCCTCGCTCACCACGCCTGCGGCCCTTCTTCAGCAGGGGCGGCCGGCCGGCCTTCAGCTGTGGGTGTTTGGTCCGCACCTGCCGGAGTGTCAGGCCCCCAGCACAGCCCTTCCCACGTTCACCCCACCGGCGGGTCTTCAGCCGGGGCAGCAGGCCGCCCTTCAGCCGTGGGCGCGTGATCAGCCCCTGCTGGAGTGTCAGGCCCCCAGCGCAGCCCTTCCCTCCTGAAGAAGGCAGAGCAGGGAGGCGAAGAGCGGATGATGCGGTCGGCGTGCCTTTTACGCCGTTTGCCAGCGCAGCGGGAGAGGCCCGCCAAGCCCTCAATGCCGCCTTTTCGTCACCTCCTGAAGAAGGCCGGGCAGTGAGCACGCACTTAGCCGTAATAACCTCCGCTGGGACGTCACCGGGGAGTAAGGGGACCTCTTTACTGCACCCTTCTGACGGCGCCGCTTTTATTTCCACGCCCACTTCCTCTGTAGGGACGTCACCTAGGGAGTTAGGCAGCTCTTCGTCGCCAACCCTAACCAACTTCTTCCCCGCATCGCCGCACGCCCCACCCTTTGTCAGGTCCTGCCTCGCGTAAGTCTGTACCTCGTTATTTAAGCCTCTCTTCGGTGTGTTTCTCATTTTCAAAATATCCTGTTCCATTTCCTTTCTCATTTCCCCTTAAATTTTCATTTTGGTTAACCATTTCCTTTCTCATTACTTTCCTCATTTTCTCATCGTCTCTCATCGTATCTCTCAACATTAGAAGCACGCCACGTGGACATTCCTCAGTGACGTCACAAGGCTTCACCTCGCCTCCACCCCTGTTCTCCTCCCTATCCGCCATTTTAACCGCGTGGTACACCGCCATTACCGGCCACAGGTAATGCAAAACGCAATCACAAATTCGCAAAAAACAAATCAACGGAAAAAGCAATAGCAAAGTTCACAAGTGAAGTGTATAACTGTCTGGAAAGGAAATTTCATGTTGTAGGAATATTTCTAGACTTGTCTAAAGCTTTCGACTCACTTAATCATAAAATATTATTAGATAAACTTGAAAATTTGGGAATAAGAGGTGTACCACTTAAACTATTCACTAGCTACTTGACAGACAGGAAACAAGCAGTGTTTTGTAACAACAATATATCCACGCTGAAAAGTACCAATAGGGGAGTGCCTCAGGGATCAATTTTGGGGCCTTTACTATTCTTGGTATATATTAATGATATTTGTAATGCCAGTTATAACTTCAGCTATGTTATCTTTGCAGACGACACAAATCATCTCTTAAAAGATAGGGCATTAGATCAGTTACATGTTAAAGTTAATAGTGAACTAGAGAATATATCGAAATGGGTTTTAGCTAATAAACTATCTGTAAACATAAGAAAAACTAATTATATACTCTTTCAAAATCGTTCTGTTGCTAATATCTTAGGCTCAGTTTACCTTGGAGAAAATGAAATTCAGAGAGTCACTTACATTAGATTTCTGGGTGTTATTATTGACGAAAATTTAAATTGGAAAAAACATATACAATCTGTAAATTTGAACTTATCAAAAATGTGTGGAATTTTATACAGAATTAGGCACAACTTAACGACTGAAGCTTTGCGAAGCATATACTATTCTTTATGTTATCCATATATAATTTACTGTTTGTCTGTCTGGGGATGTACTTGGCCTTCCACTGTAAAAGATGTTTTCATTGAACAAAAGAAAATAATAAGAACAATTACCTTTAAAGGCAAGTATGATCATACAGATTTATTATTTAATGATTTAGGGTTACTGAAATTTGAGTTTTTAAAAAAATATTTTCTTGTACTTACAATTTACAATGTTATAAATGATAAAAGTGATAGTAATAAATTATTTAAAGTTCTTCACCACAGTCAAGGTACGCGGGGAAACCATATTGACCTGATATGTCCACAACCACGAACAACATTATATAAACATTCACTGCACTGTGTTGGTCCTAATTGTTGGAACAATTTACCAAACAATTTGAAAAGTATTAACAATTTTAATACATTTAAAAATAGACTTAAGACTTACTTCTTCCATCAACAGAATCAAAACATTAGGGATTAATATGAATATTCTTCACATCATTAGTATTTTCAGTAGCAAAATTAGTGTTTAATTGTATCATTCAACTTGGGTAATTGTTATGGTAGTTAACTTTTTTTTTTTATTTGTAAATATATTTTATTATTGCCGCCCTTCATATATTTATAATATTTTGTACACTGTTCCTGTCCGCTAGGGAGCTGTTGCTCGGCGGACTAATGCCTAAGATCACATTTGTATATAATTATATAATATATGTACTTCTAAAGATATGGCAATAAACTAAACTAAACTAAACTAAACAGGTTATTCTACAATTTATCCCACTTCTGACACCAGTGTTGCACGCTGCCCTCATACCTCAAAGACTTACCTGTCTTAATTTACACCCAAAGGCGCGGCCACGTAACCTCTTAACTTCCCTCCTGTAGAAGGGCTCGGTAGACTTAACCTGGGCGAGCTATGGTGTGCACCACCTAGTCAATAACACAAGGCGAATAGAGGAACATTGATACTCACTGTACTATTCCTCCTTTACTACACAAAGATCACACAATACACAGTCAACGTTCTCCTGACGGCCCACTCCTGAAGGTGGTGCGGCTGAAACAAAGTACACACATAGTCATACCGTCTATTGTTCGTTTAACACACATGAGGCTTCCCTTGAGATACACAACGATACACTGGCTTACGGCGAGGCACTACGAGCTACTGGACGAAGGCAGAACGGTGCTCTCCCGTCGCCGCCACGCTCCAGACCTCCTCACTCGTCTCTCTCGCCCTTCTCTCCCTTCCCGCTACCCTGCTCGGCCGCGGGCTTCTCCCTCTCCCCTCTTGTCTGCCCCGCCTCCTTTACCAGCCAATCCCCTGGCTGCAAGCTCGTGCGCGCCCCAATAGGACACATCCTGGTACATGACGTCACCCTCCTTTGTGTGTGGTGTAACCTACCCTTACACACGCGCCGCCCTCGTACATCCAGACGTACAGACATACACACGCCTCACGCGGTTCACACAGACCCAGTGGCGTAGCTACGGGTGGGCCTGGGTGGGCACGTGCCCACCCACGAGAAGCCGGTGCCCGCCCAGGTGCCCACCCACTGGCCACGGCTGCTGTGTGGTGTGGGAACCGTGTTCCACCAGGTAGGACTGAGGGAGCATGCATGGAGTATTATGAATAATTTCTACTGATGACTTACCCTCGACCTCAAATACAATAAATATTTTTCCTCTGCTTGAAAGAAAGAAACATGCCTCTGAGTGAGTAAAATTCATATACTTTCTATTGATCACTTTTAGCACCAACGAACATAACTAAATTACACTAGTTACCCTTACAAATTTTCTATAATGCCTTGTGTTGGTACTTATTTGGTACGTGTCTCCCTCTTGTACGTGTCTTATACGCGTTCTCTGGAATGACATAACAACACAAAGTAAGTGACCGATCATTGGTGGCCTTGTACGGCTGCTACGGCAGCGACCACCCCGGCTCTCACGTGAGTCACGTCTCACCCAGCCCTGATTCGTATCATCTTTCACTTTCAGGTACTGAATGTTAAATATAAACCAATATTTTCTAGTTTACATTTTCTAATAAGGTACTATTACAAGGGCGAGAATGTCTCGAGATGTGAGGGGAGTTATTTGAACGAGGTGGCACGCCGCAGTCACCGTGTCACTGCTGGCGTGTTCAATATTTTTTTCATTTTTACTTGTGTCACTCTCCGTGAAAGTGGTTGGATCACTGCTACACTCTTCACCATCAGAAATGGATTCATCTGAACTTTCCGAACCAATTTTTTCTACTTTTTCTGCGGCTGCATGCCTATGGCGGTGTGAGAGGGAGATACACTGAGGGGAACAGCTGACCGACTCACGACGGGGACACACCACCGCCACCCACGAGATAAGCTGGCACCCCGCGCGCCGCCATTCATCGTTTCAGCGTGTCTGTACCTGCTTCCTCGCCACTGTCAGCCCCTGGTGCTTCTCCAGACTCCCTCGAGTTAGTGACTGGTAAGAGACAGTGCACTGTATTGTGGTCTGTGTTAAAGTAGAGAACAGTAAACAGTGACAGTGAGCCGAGTGAGGTAAACTGTGGTGACGCGTTCCCCGTTTGTCCTGCCGCTGCCTATAGTGACCTTGAACTTGTAATTACTGGCTACGTGAGTATACGGCAGAAAAAGGACCCCTGTGTATGCCTTGGCCTTCCCCTTGACTCAGGCGGAAGGCCTAGGACTTACACACACTCAGGGGCCCTGAGTGTGTGTGAGTAGCCAGACAATTCCAGCACGAGCCCGGTAATCTTGCTACGCGTCCCGTCCCTGTCTCCCGGGCCCCGGCGGGCCGGCACCTCCCTGCCCATCTGATGTCACGAGACCAGCCAGAGCAGGTGTTAGGAGCCCACCTGACGACAGTAGGGGCGGGGACGTGGCAGTACGTATGTGTTAGTTCATTCACACACTTCTCACCATCCACATCTTTACCCAATACCCATACATATATTTATTTATAACATATAACATTGATTGGTGATATCCATATTATTATTTTTTTATTTTTTTATTATTACACTAGTCTGTAATCTTTAGTGTACAACTCCAATGTGATGCTAGTCATGTTGGCAATACACGGATGTGGAAGTGTCCCGCTTTTAGCTCAGAAAAAAAAATGGTCACGTTAATCATGCCTCACTACATAGTCACTTCAAAATTGTGAAAACGAAATGCCGACGTGTACGAGATGTCGACACTTATTTGTTTTCTTTTTTTGGTCACAGACTGCCTGCAGTGCCTGAGATCTGACTGTTTCACCTGTTTCACGACCTGCAAAATTACTTCCAAAAAAGCTTCCATTAAGGATTATTTCAAGTCGAACGTGGGAGATGAGATGGTGGGAAGAAAGACTGCAGAAAAAGTAGAAAAAATTGGTTCGGAAAGTTCAGATGAATCCATTTCTGATGGTGAAGAGTGTAGCAGTGATCCAACCACTTTCACGGAGATTGACACAAGTAAAAATGAAAAAAAAATTGAACACGCCAGCACAACCCAAAATCTGATAGAGGCGTGTTCAACATCTACTGATATATCAGCTTCTCCATCGTTGGGCCCAGCACAACCTAAACTTGACAAATATCCTCAAACTTTATTTGGAAAGAAACACCGCTCTTTTTGCCAGGATTGGTATGAAGCATTTCCCTGGCTGGAATATTCTCAAAGTACAGATAGTATATTTTGTTTTGCTTGTCAACATTTTGTATCACCTAGTGTAAATGTTGAAAAAACATTCACCACTGCAGGGTTCAGAAGCTGGAAACATGCAGGTGGAAAGACAGGAGCAATTGCGAAGCATAATCATGCAGCCTACCATGGTGATGCAATGGTTGCTTGGAGTGAATACAAAACAATGAAAGATCAAAACACTTCTGTGAGGCAGTTAATGGGAGATCATTACAAAAAAATAATAAAAGAAAATCGCTACTACATTAAGTCATTAGGGCAGGTAATTTTGGTGACTTGTACCCAGAAACTGGCTCAAAGAGGGCATAGAGAAGGAGAAGAAAGTGACAATCCTGGCAATGTTAGGCAGATTTTAGAGTTAGTAGCTGCCCATGATCCAATTATAAAAGATCGGTTAGAGGGTGGACCAAAAAATGCTAAGTACACATCTCCAGAGATACAAAATGAAGTAATTTCCATTCTAGCTGAGATGATAAGGACAGAAATTGTGAGTGAAGTAAAGGAAGCTAAATTTTTCTCCATTATAGTTGATGAAACAAAGGATGTATCAAAGACAGAACAGTTATCACTCATATTCAGGTATTATTACAAATATAATGTGTATGAAAGTTTCTTGGACTTCTTGGACTATAGAACTCTATCTTCTATAGAAAACTATCTTCTACCGGGCTTTCTTCTCCACCGCTCACCAGGAAGAAGAAAGAATAATATCACAAATCGTTCACCGTAATGTGAAACCTGCAGACCAAGAGAGGAGAATAAAACTACAAATTTATTACAAAAACAAGAACACCAGCAACCTCCTTCTCCGTAACAGCCCAAGCCAGACGAAGGAGACAAAACAAAAGTCCCATGTCGTATATAGGATCACATGCAAAAGAGGAAACTGTGAAGTCCTCCCCTCATCCTACATCGGCATGACGACAACGAAGCTGTCCAGACATCTTACTTGCCACCTAACTTCCGGAGCCCCAAAAAGTCACCTATTAGAACAACATGGCATCATCATAACAAGAAAATTTCTAGAAGAAAATACAGAATTGGTTGACATGTGTGCAGATGTGCGGCAACTTCCCATCCTAGAAGCACTGTACATAAAAGAGATCAATCCCAAGCTTAACGTACAGGCAAACGACCTACAAGCTCTACCCAGCATGAAAAGAACAAAAGCAAATAACAGCCTACTCACAGAAAAGCCAAGCGAAGACCAAACAACCAATCAGCGTCTCCCACTCAAGAAGACGAGAAGCAAAAGCTATCTACCAATCAACGACATTGGTAATAGGCTGCGTGGCAGGCAGACCGGCTATAAATAGCGCTTCACTTCGCATCTCAATCATGCTCATCTCAACTCCTGAGGAGAAAACATCTTCCATATGCTGCTGAAGAAGGGTTCTTAGACCCAAAATCGCGATACAGCAAACATGACAAGCTACGGCGAAGTCATAAAAGTGACTTCAAAAGAGAATAAGACACTCTTAAGACAAAGAGAAAATATCTTTAAGAAGATAATAAACGCTGAAATAGCTATCACTTTTAACGATATATATATATATATATATATATATATATATATATATATATATATATATATATATATATATATATATATATATATATATATATATATATATATATATATATATATATATATATTTCTATATATATTTAGAGAGAGAGAGAAAGAATTAGAAAAGTTTTTTGGTTACTCTCATATCTCTCACTCATATCTCTCTTTCACTTATATATCTCTCTCTCTCTCTCTTTCACGGAGAGAGAGAGAGAGCGGTCGACGCCGCTACGATTTATTTAGTTAATGCTAATTTATACATGCTACTACTGCATTTATCAGAAAACAAAATATAGCAATGGAAAGCTAATAAAATTCTGCTACTATTGATATCTTCCATCTTATAAGCTGTCCCACAAAGTTTTACATGACGACGAGCTTTAAGTTCATCATATTTCTCCAGTCTCATAATGACCTTTATTTAATGTGTTTTACTATGTTTTATGTGATAATCTTATAGAACAAGCATTTCCGAAGATAACAATTATCCTTTATACATGTATAACATAATATACTGCGGGGTAATGCCTTGAGAACTTCCCCGGGTCTAGAGTGAACGAAGAGGCCCTGGCGCTAAGATGGCGCCCACAAATTGAGTTGTCACTACTCTATATATTAAGGTACTCTAGTGGTTGTGTGGTGTTGTGTGTGTCTGTGTGTGTCGGAAATTACAAATTTCTCCAGAGATAATTAAGAATATTACTAAAATTAAATAGTAGTAAACATAGGAGTAATATAAATTTATTGGGAAATTGATTTGGTCCCGTAATACCTTTGAAGCGAAGCGACGACCAGGGTAACACAGCTGACTCGGCCTCTATTAGTCACACACCACCGAGGCGAGAAGATCATCGCCCTTTGATCCTTACCCACATTTAGAGACACCTCATGGTCATGGTGTTCTCGTGTAAATATTGTAAATAGTATTCATGGAGAGCATGGGTTACTAAACCCAAATATCCCTATCCATGAGTCCGCTTGTATCATCGAGAAGGTTTCGTCTGCCTGCAATATTGTCTTCAATCTTCAACATCTAAGACGTCAGCAGCTAAGTACACCCTTTTGCAGGAGGTCTGGCAGTTAACCCACTACAGTTCTCCTAGCTTATTGAGATCTCAATAATAAGGTTTAGCTTGGTGACATTAGTTGGACAGCCACTACCACCAGGTAAACAATTTTAGTGGTAGTTCGTTAATTTCTAGTTGTCCCTTAATTTAATTATCTTTTTCAGTTGTGAGTTTAATTCAAGCACCAGTGTTTTAATTTATATTTAGGAGTGTAACCATTCAAGTCATCCTATCAATTTATTTCCCACAACTGAAAAATTTGGTCCTTCGAACCGGATAGAACCCTTGATTACCATCATGGTGGTGGCGGCTAGTTACCCCACCTATCACGTAGCTTATGTTGGCCATTCCATTGTCACTTGTGATTCACTCCGGCCGAGAAGCGAGCCGTTTCCGGGAGTGCACATGGACATATTTAGGAAGGGAGGTGCAAGGGCCGATCATTTTTTTTAATATTCAGAATTTAAACAAGCCCTTGACCCCCTACGTTACGATCTGGCTATCATCCTGATAGGGGGTAACGACATCAAGGAGGACACTAGTGTGGATGGTTTATTTGAGGATATGATGGCCATCCATCGGGCTTTTTCAGAAAAGGGAATCACATGTGTCTTGTGCACAATAGAACCAAGAATTTACCCCCATAACCATCCTCACTTTGTCGAGGCCGAGCGCTACAAAAAGATCTCAAGGGCCACAAATAGGAAATTGCAGCGTGAGCTCAAAGGCCACATCATTTTGTTGGGCGGAAAAACCTTCCCGATGGATCTGCGGATCATGGACGGGATACACCCAAACTTTGAAGGCAGACAACATATTTGGAACAAAGTGTCCAAAGCCATTCGGCATCATCATTGCATTTGGACACAAACCCAGCAGCCATTACAAGAATTTCAGTTTTAACTCTGGGTACTACTAACTTGTTAGTTTAGAGTCAATATTTTTATTTTTTTGGCTTAAATTTAAATTCATAACTAACAAGTTACTTATAACTCAACTTCCAAATTAACTATTTAGCAATTTGTATTCCATAAATTAAAAATTTTGTCTGTCTCCATATTTATTCATTAGATTGGTGACATTATGGCCACAGTAAAAATTTTAGCAGGCCATAAAGGGCACTGCAATAAGTTACTGGGTCAAATTGATGTAGCTCTGGTGGATCATGTGGAATTTCACCAACTTAAAGTGTGGAAAGCACAGTTAGAGAAAAAGATAAGTATCATGTCAAATCTATATGATACTCTAGTAAATGAGGCGGCAGGTGATAAAGTGGAAGCATTAATCTGTGATCAGGCTGATTTTGAAGATCTCTTACAAAATACCATCCTTAAGATCGATGATGTGATAGAAGAAAAGAAGCCTAAGAACTTGAGCCTTAAGAGAATCAAATTACCCAATATTCAGCTGCCTGAGTTTGAAGGTGATATAGCGGAGTGGGATTCCTTTTGGGACCAGTTCGAAAGTAATATCCATGTTAGATCAGAGTTGACTGCAGTGGATAAATTGAATTACCTAAAAGGTCAGATAAAGGGTGATGCTGGTAAGCTCATTTCAGGATTTCCTTCAGAAACCGCTAGCTATCAGTGCGGTAGATTTACTGAAGAAAACCTACGAGAACAGAGATAAAAAGTTGAGAGACCTTGCAAGAAAATTGATTAACATCAAAGTACCCTCTCATAATTTTCAATCTCTGTCTGAATTTAGAGCAGAGTTAGAGAGTAACTTGAAGAGAGCAGAAAATGCAGGTTGTAATTTAGAAGAATCTAGCTGGTTGTTGTCCACTTTCTTAGTAGATAAATTGCCTAACCTAACTGTAGATCAAGTTCAGTTGAAGTCAAAAAAGGATTATCCTTCTGTAGAAGACATTAGAACTAGTCTCTTAGACATTATAAATAATTTACAATCCAAGGATTACAAGAAGGTTAAAAGGGAAGGAGAGAAAAAGGATGAAAGACCCTCCTTGCCCTCTAAATATGAGGCTAAATTTTTTGCAATCCAAGAAGGTCCAGGAGCCTGTAGAGATCCAGGCAGAGTTCCACACCAACCAATTAATCCTAACTCACAATTTAAATGTATTCTGTGTGAAGGGCTCCACAAAGCCACTAATTGCAAAAATTATGAGGGCCGTGGTAACCGGCTAAAACGTATTAGAGAGTTAGGAAGATGTGAAAAATGTACTTGCCATCATAAGACAGAGGACTGTAGATTTAAATTACGCAGACGTCCTTCATGCTATAATGGATTCCATCATTTTTTGTTATGTGACGCAGGCCAACCAACTGGGAGAGTGGCACAGTACAGTAAAAGCCTTATAACTCGGCACGATAGGGGCTCTGGCCCTTGCCGAGTTATTCAATGTGCCGAGTTATGCACTGTCCTCCTCTGATATGGGTATAAAAAAAATATTAAAAAAATAAATAAAAATAAATAAATACAGTACTGTAAAAGCATAAAAACTGCACTTACCAATGAACAGGTAGCAGCAGGCATGTAATCCAAGGAGAGGGGAGCCTTGTTGTAATATGTAGAAGATGTTAGGGGGACTCAGTCGCATTTTAACACTGGTATCACTTTAATCACTTTATAATCACAACTCTGTACTGTATTGTATACAGTACTGTACCTGTACAACTTAATTTTACATCACTTGAGCACTTAATTACTGCAACACTATGCCCTGTCCATTAACTCTACCTTCGACTGCGAGTGCATGGGAGGACACAGGGGGCGGCATGAGCCTCTAATCACAGGCGTCGCTATAAGAATCCTGCCTGCGCCACCACGGGCAAGGGCCAACCATCACAGCCCTCGAGTGAGCCTCCAGAGCCTACCATCCCACCCCTGGAGCTCACTGCCTACACGTGCTATAGGCATAGGTGGAAAGGGGAAAAGGAAGAAAAGAAAAGAAAAAGAAAAAAAAGGAAACAACAACAACAACAACAACCTTGTCCTTGCCATACCAAGTTATATCAAATTCCGAGTTATACAGTGCCGAGTTATAAGGGTTTTACAGTATGTGTGTGCAGTGAGACCTACGGGTGCTCATGACAATTCAACAGCTCTACCCATAGGCTCAATACCCATAATTAGGGGTAAAATTGTCAAGGCTGCAAAAACTCTGTTTGATCAAGGATCACAGAGAACTTTTATCAGTAAAAATTTGTCTGATAGTTTAAATTTTAAATCTTGTGGCCAGGTGGACTTGAAAATTTCAGGATTTATAGGAGAAATAGAAACTAAGACCTATGATTTAGTGAATTTTACAGTAAGGTCTGGCTCTAAATATATAAGATTGAATGCTATAGTTCTGGAAAGAAATCCATCCTAAAAATATTAGGATGGATGGAATGGAAAAATTCATAAAGTACATGAAGGACCAAGAAATTAGGCTCCTAGATCCAAACTTAAAGGATACAGTAGATTCCATTGATCTATTAATAGGAGCAGACCAGTACTGTAAAATAATAACTGGTCTAATTCAAGAACATGGCTCCAGCTTCTTGAAAACAAAATCTGGACTGATACCCTTTTGCAAAATTCCTTCTAGATTCATAAAAAGATCAGATAAATCTAGAGTAGTCATGGTCTCAAATGTCTGTTCCTGCCCCAGAGAGCAGGAAATTGCAAAATTGTGGGAACTAGACACAATAGAAATAAAATCGGAAGATAGGAGCCCTGAAGAGAGGTTTGTGCTAGAAAATTATAGCAAAACTGTTGAGTACCTACCATGACAATCAGTACTGGGTTAGGATACCCTGGAAAGTTAATAATCAATACTTACCCACCAATTACAATTTAGCTTTGGGTAGACTAGATTCAAATATAAAGAAGCTAAAATCTGCAGGACTCGTAACTCAGTACGAAGCAGTGATCCGAGACCAGTTTGAAAGGGGATTCATTGAAAAAGTACCAAATCCAACGGTTACTGACAACACCCACTACTTGCCACATCTAGCCGTAATTAAAGAGAGTAAAACAACACCAGTATGTGTGGTATTTGATTGTAGTGCAAAAATTAATTCTCGGAGTAACAGCTTGAATGACTGTTTATACACTGGACCCAGCCTAACTGAAAAACTAGGGGACATTCTTCTAAGATTTAGAACGAACAAATATGCATATGTAGCAGATATCAGCAAAGCCTTTTTAAGAATAGGATTGCAAGAAGTTGATAGGGATTACACCAGATTTCTCTGGCCTAGTGATCCACAAGATGAAAAATAGCCCCTTGGATACTTACAGATTTAAACCAGTTCTATTTGGAGCTAGTAGTTCGCCCTTTCTACTTCAAATGACTCTTGAACATCATTGAAATAAAGAAAGAGAAAATAAGAGAGAAATAAACTTGCTCAAATACTCTCTATACTGTATATGGACAATATCCAGGGCACCATTAATGATGAGTATTCCTTACTAAAAATTTATGATGTAGCCAATAAGGTCTTGAACTCGGCTAATATGCTACTTCAAGAATAGGCTACCAATTCACCACTCTTGAATGCTAACTTGCCGTCTGGCCCAAGTGAAAACATTAAGGTGTTGGGTTTGCAGTGGGACTCTCAAATTGACTCACTTGCAATTAAAGATGTAGAATGGGGATCAGTAAATAGCAAGAGGTCCTTGCTAAGTAATGTTAGTAAAATTTATGACCCTTTAGGGCTAATTAATCCTCTAACCATACCCTTGAAATTATTAGTTCAGGAAGTTTGGACTAAAAAACTTGATTGGGATGACGAACTTCCCAGGGAAAAAATTAATTCTTGGGAAACCTTATCCCATAAGTGCCAAGAGCTCTCAAAAATAATTTTTCCCAGGAACATGATGGAGGAAAATTCTAACTATGATTTGCACTTATTTATAGATGCATCCCCTAAGGCCTATGGGGTGTCTGTATATGTTACTGATTATAATTCAATGCCCTCACCCCGGCGCCCGCCGCTGCCGCCCTCCTGGAGGTGCCAGGTAGGGAGATGGGACCTGCCACCGCCCTCACCCCGGCAACTGCCGCTGCCTCCCCCCTGGAGGTGCCAGGTAGGGAGGTGAGACCTCCCCCTCACGCCCCCCCGGCCCCCCAGCCACCACGCCCCCCCGGCCCCCCACGCTCCCCCGGCCCCCCAAGCCCAACCGGCCCCCCACTCCCCCCCAGCCCCCCACTCACCCCAGGCACCCCCCATGATGCCTGGGCGTGGGGAGGATACGTCTCGACCACCTACATTTGCCGAGATTGCGTCGCGCCCGCCCTCGCCGCCTGTGACACCCCGCCTCCCCAGTGTCCCTCCTGCCGCAGGGGGTGATGAGGGGGACCAAGGCTTTGAGCTGCCAAGGAGGCGACGTCGCGGACGCCCCACCCAGGGATGCAGGGCCCCACCCAGCTCCGCACAGGGGCACGTAGCCCCCCCCTAGTCCTTCTCACGGGACTCCACCCAGCCACCACCCCCCCCCAGCAGGTCGCGGGAAGAGGGTGGGGCACAAGGGGTAGTAATCGCCTGGGGGCCTTCTCTCCCTGTCCGGTGCTGGTGCGTTACCTGCCCCAGCACTACCCCGTTGAGGAGCTCATGGCCTACGTCAAGGAGATACTCAAGGACGACCTGGTGGATGTGACGCTGCTGTGGAGGAGGACCTTCTCCGCGTTCGTCGTCTCTGCACACAGGAGGCATCGCCGTGAGCTCCTTGACATGAACAACTGGGAGCAACATGTTTTTGTGTGCCCATATAGCTCTCTCCCAACAGCTGCGGCTGCCTCTTCACGCCCTGTCAACAATGGAAGGTAAACTGAAAATTGCCTCCTATAACTGCCAGGGTGTGAAGAGTAGTGAGCAGGGATCTCCTGGGGCAGGTGCACGTGCTGGCCCTACAGGAGATGTGGCTGTGCCCTGATGAGGTGCACAGTCCGAATGGCCTCCATAAGGACTTTGTGTCGTTCTCCACCTCGGCGGTGGACGAGACACGGGTCCTGAGGTGTGGCAGGCCATACGGTGGTACCGTATGGCCGTATGTACCGTATGTACTCACTTTTTTGTGGCACAAGAGTCTTTCTAAATACATCAAAGTATGTAATGCTCAGGATCCTCGCATCTTGGGCATTGCATACAAGGATGACCAGTTCTCCATGTTGCTGGTGAATGTGTATCTGCCCACCAGTAATGTGGAGAACAGGGACGAACAGCTGATGTATTTAGGAAGACTCACCTCCATAATAGAGGATGCTGAGGAGCAGAATGTTTGCATTCTCGGTGACTTTAATGCTGCCCCGGGCACTGCCTTCTTCACAGACATTCAGCGCATGTGTGGAGACCGCGACATGGTGATGGCTGACGTGAAGGCGCTTCCCCCAACGAGCTTCACTCATGTCAACCAGGGGTGTCTCTCACGCACGTGGTTGGATCATGTGCTGTTGCCACCATGCCTGTTTGATGTGATGGATGAGTGCTCCATTCTGTACAACAGTGTCTCTTCAGACCATTTTCCTCTCGTGGTGGATTTCAAAGTTAATGGGCTCCCTGCTCTGACACAGGTCAGGCAGGATAATGCAGCAAGGATTAAGTGGGATTTTCAGGACAAGCGGAAGAGAGAGGAGTATGGTCGTGTGGTGACAAGAGTTACTGAGTGGCATTGCCATTGATCCTGTCAGGGTTTGTTGCTTCCAGAATGCATGTCTGGATCATGGGCACCATGACGACATCAACGCCTTCCACGAGGCGTTGATAGAGTGCATGGTGCGTGCTGGCCAGACTGTGTTTGGTTTTTGCAGGAAGAGATGGAGGCAGGTACCAGGCTGGAATGAGTTTGTTCGTGAGGCGCACAGTGCCGCGTGGGAGTCCTTCCTTGAGTCGAGAGCGGGTGGTGGTCCGCGTGGGGGGCCACTGGCTGAGAGGATAAGGAGCACCAGGGCCAGATTCAAGCTGTGTCTCAGGTGGTGTAAGTCACATGAGCACCAGCTTCACGCCCAGTCCCTGGCTGACAAGCTGGCATCTGGTGACTCCTTTAACTTTTGGCGTGGCGTGCGCAGCATAAATCCGGACTCACACACGCTTCCCCTACGGGTGGATCACGCTGTGGGGGAGGAGGGCATCGCCTCCATGTGGGGAGAACATTTCAAGGGCATTCTCAACTGTGTGAGGGACGAGGAGAGTGAGAATGCCCTGCATGGTGGGATGCGTGGTGTGTCGCTGCAGGGTTTCCGCAGCATGGATCACGAGGAAATGAGAGGGGTATTGCAAAGCCTCTCCTCCAGTGAGGCTTTGGGTATGGATGGGCTCCCATCTGGGGCATTTAAGTATGTGCCCCCCAGCCTGGTTACTTGGCTCTGTCTCTTCATCAATGCCTGTGTCTGCCATCAGTACATACCCAGTCAGGTCTTGGCAGTGCTTATAGTGCCTTTACTTAAGAGCAAAGTGAAGGACCCTGCTAGCTCTGGCAATTACAGGCCCATTGCCATAGCAACCGCCCTGTCCAAGGTGCTGGAGAAAGTGGTGCTCCATCGTCTTGAGGCCTACCTGTATACACTGGACAATCAGTTCAGCTATAAGAAAGGCCTTGGCACTGAGATGTGTGTGTGGACATTGAAGAATATCATTCATTACTACACTTCCAGAAATTCACCTGTTTATCTGTGTTTCCTGGATGCCAGAAAGGCGTTTGATAGAGTGAATTACTGGAAGCTCTTTCATAAACTTCTCGTCAGGGGTACACCTGGGTACATTGTTAATTTATTAATGTACTGATACACTACCCAGGAATTTACTGTTAAGTGGGGTAATTCCTTCTCGCTGTCCTTTAGTACTGCCAATGGTATTCGGCAGGGGGGGATTTTATCCCCCTACCTGTGCAATGTGTACACGGATGATCTCAGTGCCAACCTTCGTGATCCAGGTATCGGCTGCCACATACATGATGGGTGCATCAACTTACTGAGCTATGCTGATGATATGGTACTGCTCGCACCCACTGCGGATGCGTTGCAGGACCTTATCATATATGTGTGTCAGGTGTATGCTGCCAAGCATGACATTGTCTACAATACCACTAAGACAGAGTGCATGGTAGTATCACCGGCACGCGCTCAGGTGAATGACCTGAAAACAGCATGGCTCGGTGGGTCTGCCCTCACTTTTGTAGATAGATTCGCATACCTAGGCCATGTTATATCCCACGACATGACTGATGATGATGATATCATCAAGCAGACCACCAAGCTTCTTGTTGTGGGAAATACTCTACAGAGGAAATTCTCCTACTGTAGCAGAGAGGTGAAGATGGAGTTATTCAGGAGTCACTGCTACTCTATATACTGCAACTCGCTGTGGTCGCGGTACAAGGTGGCCACTATGAACCGCCTTAAGGTCTGTCACAATGACATCCTTAAGAGGCTTCTGGGGCTGCCCAGGTGGTGCAGCTCGTCCCTGGCTTTCGCTATGAACGGGGTGAACAATCTGGATGTGATCCGTCGACACTCCGTGTTCAGTTTAAGGAGTAGGATGGAGCTCTCTACGAACTCCATCATCACCTCTGTCAGGCAGAGCTCGGCCTATGTATGTGGACCTATACAACAGCGGTGGCTGGGTCTGCTGTTTGTGCAGAATGTGGGGTAGCACAGGTGTCCATGTATGTTTTTCTATGTACTTTGCATACTATGTCCCCTAATGTGCCTGTAGTTTGTTCCTGTTTTTTGTTTTTGCTCTAGTACTTAAGTTTACTCTTTGGCCTGTTCTTATCGCTTTTTTTTTTTGTATGTATGCCTTCGGGCGAGAATAAAATTATTATTATTATTATTATTATTATAATTCTGAACCCCAGCTATTGATGTCCAAAGCAAGAGTAGCACCACTAAAATCAAGAACTTTACTTCAGTTGGAGCTAACTGCAATTTATTTAGGAGCAAAATTAAGTAAATATGTAAAAGAAACTTTGCACTCCATAATTTTTAAAAGAACATTCCTTTGGTCAGACAGCGAAGTAGCATTACAATGGGTGATTAATAACAAAAGCAATATAGTCTATGTAAGGAATAGGGTAAGGGAAATAGATCAGTTAAGTACAGGCTGTAAATTTCATCACTTGGCCACTGAGGATAATCCAGTGAACTTGCTAACCAGAGGTTTAAAGAAATCTAAATTCATAGATTCTAGTTTGTGGAGGATTTATTTGGTTGAATTGTGAGGAAACCTGGCCTACTCAGAAATTTGAAACTAGCGTCAAAATAGAACTAAATAAGGTGGAAGAAGTTAAGAATGAACCCTTGGTGGATCCTACGAAATTTTCTTCTTGGAGCATATTATTAAAAGTAACAAAGTTGGTGTTTAAATTCATAGAGAAAATTAAGGGAAACAAGAGCATAAATTTAATGAAGCCCCAAAGGTATTGGATATCTATGACACAGAAAGAGTGCTATGCTGTGGCTTTGAGGCATCTAAAGAACCCCTTGAAACACCCAATGCCAGACATAGTAAAAAGTCTTAAATCTCTTTCTGAATGAAGATCTCTTGAGGTGTCAGGGCAGAATTGATCAGGCAAATTTACCTTATCACACTAAATTCCCTCTGCTACTGCCCAAGAGCCACCACATCACTAAACTTATAATTCATAGTATACACTTATATACTAAGCATGGTGGGCTGCAAGAGACACTATGTAAATTAAGAGAAAATTTCTGGATTCCCAAGGCTAGGCAGACCATCAAGCCCGTGCTAAAATCCTGTTACATATGCAAAAGGTTGCAAGGACCAGCATACAAATATCCACCTCCACCCCCTTTACCTCAGGAAAGAATAGATGATTTAAGGTGCTTTGAGATTACTGGCATTGATTACACAGGTGCTATTTCCATAATTAATTCAGAAACAAATTAGAACAAAAGTTTTATATAGTATTATTTACCTGTGCAACTTCCCGAGTTATTCACTTAGAGATGGTCACCGATTTATCGGCAGACACCTTTTTGAACGCCTTCAGGAGATTTTCGGCCAGAAGGTCATGCCCTAAATTAATTATTAGCGACAATGCTACAAATTTTAAGTTAGGTTCCAACCTGCTTAGCCAAATTTTAGAAGATGCCAGAGTGCAAGAAGAACTAGAAGTTAAGGGGTGTGAGTGGAAATTCATACCCCCCAGAGCCCCTTGGTTCGGGGGTTTCTATGAGAGGATGATAGGGACGGTCAAAAGCTGTCTAAGGAAAGTTTTGTTTAAGAAAGCCATAAACTTGGATGACCTTACACAATTTTGTGGAATTGAAGTAGGTTAATAATAGGCCGCATCATATGGGTCACCAAATTAGGTGAAGAACACTGACAGCATGATCAGTCATCATGGTATTAGACTAATTCATTGCCGCAGTATCAATCAGAGTTTGATCTAGACCCATATGAAAGGTGCAGATCAAATCTTTAAGATTTTTTAATTTTATTTATTATATTTAAATAAATGGCTTGACTATGAAAAAGGAAATATTACCTCTGGCTGTTAGATAGACGCATCCAACTATCTAACGAATCATGGATAAAGCAAAATGTAAAGAGGTGAGGTGGTATTAATGAAATGTGAGACTCGAGGCAGTGGCCTTTGGTAGATAGAGAAGTCTAAAGATGGCAGAGGGGTCATCCATAAGGAACTGGTAACAATTCGAAGACAAAATTGGGCAATTGGTAATTAAACAGTGAATAAATTATATCCACTGGAAGTAGTTGCAGATTTTCCAGGGTCTAAGGTAGATCTGAGGGCAGTTAATCTAACTCCCGAAGAAAACCAAGACAGGCCTTCTTCTCATTCAGAAGAAGGTGGTTCCCAAAGAAATCCTAGATCCGCTGTCGCTAAATTCAGGCAGAATTTGCAACAAATGATTGAGGAAGGTCGGCTTTAATTTAATTTATTTTTAATTCAATTTTTCCCTTGGCCCCAGAATGTCGGAAATTATAAATTTCTCTAGAGGTAATTAAGAATATTACTAAAATCAAATAGTAGTAAACATAGGAGTAATATAAATTTATTGGGAAATTGATTTGGTCCCGTAATACCTTTGAAGCGAAGCGACGACCAGGGTAACACAGCTGACTCGGCCTCTATTAGTCACACACCACCGAGGCGAGAAGATCATCGCCCTTTGATCCTTATCCACATTAAGAAACACCTCATGGTCATGGTGTTCTCGTGTAAATATTGTAAATAGTATTCATGGAGAGCATGGGTTACTAAACCCAAATATCCCTATCCATGAGTCCGCTTGTATCATCGAGAAGGTTTAGTCTGCCTGCAATATTGTCTTCAATCTTCAACACCTAAGACGTCAGCAGCTAAGTACACCCTTTTGCAGGAGGTCTGGCAGTTAACCCACTACAGTTCTCCTAGCTTATTGAGATCTCAATAATAAGGTTTAGCTTGGTGACATTAGTTGGACAGCCACTACCACCAGGTAAACAATTTTAGTGGTAGTTAGTTAATTTCTAGTTGTCCCTTAATTTAATTATCTTTTTCAGTTGTGAGTTTAATTCAAGCACCAGTGTTTTAATTTATATTTAGGAGTGTAACCATACAAGTCATCCTATCAATTTATTTCCCACAGTGTGTATGAACTGGGAGCGGAGGTGGCGCGTGAGTGAGGTGCTGGTGGGGTGACCTTGAACGCGGGTGGGTGGGTGTGGGGATAGAGCGGGGGAGTGGTGCCAGTAGGACGTGAGACTGTGTGTCCCTTGGCACACGAGTGAGGCAGTGAGGATTCGGGCGTCTTGATCGAGGGACAGACGCGCGCTGCTGCCGGGAAAGGCAGTCGCGGAGGGTGGGGATCGTGGGGACTTCCTGGGAGAGGAGTTGCCCCTGTGGGGCACTGTGGTGTGCCGTGGTGGGACTGTGGTGTGCCGTGGTGGTACTGTGTGACTGTTGTGCGTCTCCTTGCTACGGCCGCAGAATAGGTCGGGGGTTGTTGACGGGTTTTTGTACTCTGTAATTGTATCAGGACTTTATTCAGTAAACGCAAGAAAGGAGTCAAAGTGTTTCCTTCGCCTGTGTTGATTAAAGACGTGAAATATACACAACTTGCTTCACACTAACATACCGAACTCTTTCGCTGTTTAAGTACGTCAAGCAGCGGACTGTAATGCTTGTCAGCCTCACAGAGACACCTGAAGTGTGTGGTGGGGTCGAAGTAAAATGAAGAAAACAATGAAAATGTGAACGAGCTGATAAAGGAGGTGCAGGGCATTAAGGCGAAGGAGCAGGAGGAAGTAAAGGCGTGCCGAGAGGAAATCGTGTACGTCGCCGACATGGAGGATTCATGCCTCCTGGGCCTGGACTACCTGACGCAGAGTGGGGCGTGCGTCGACCTGGGGAGGAGGACGTTAAGGGTACGCGGTGAAGAGGTGCCCTTACTCCTAGGTGGCGCCCCGGCGGAGGTAGTTGCGGTTGAGCACGTGCGCCTTGCCCTGAGGACGGAGACTAGCTAGGGTGCCTTGTACGCTGACCAGGAAGATGGAAGGAGCCGACGGCATGGTGGGTTCCACGGAGCACCCGTGACTGGCAGACGGTGTGGAGGGTGGGTTTCTGGGAGACGCGCCTGGTTGTAAAGCCGGCATGCCACACGTCCCGGCCACACCATCCTCTCCTCGCTTCCCCACCCCGCCGCCGTCGCCCCACCACCACGCCGCAAGGTACTGTGGCCACTTGGGGTGGCGTAGACCATTGGAATTTGATGGAAAGGTGTCGTGAAGGGCCTGTTGGGCCCGATTCGCGGCGCTGGCGAGCGGCGTAAAAGGCAGGAAGGGCCTTGCTGGTGGCCTGCCACCCAGGCGGGTGCGGATCAAGCGCCCACTGTGGAAGGGCAAGAGGCCCGCTCACTTCGCCTTGGTATGGAACCCCGGGAAGAAGAGGCGCCGGCGTGGTGAGCGTGGGAAGCCGCGCAGCAAGCAGTGGAGGCCTCGGAGCGCCAGGATGAAGAGGACGTCCCCATACCTGCCTCTGCCGCGCCTTCAGGAGGATGGCGAGCAGTTGAGCCACACTTGCAGTGTGTGGCCCCCACCGAAGCTGTTGCAGGTAGCAGTAACTGCTTGTTACGACGGTGGAGGGATGCACCGTGCCCTCTACCAGGCAGAGCCAGCCATAGAGTGTTGCTGTAAAGTCCTGTCACCCCGTCACCGGCGCCTTGCAGTGGAGGGCATGGTCTGTCGGGAGGTCGTGGCGCCTTTACACCGCGGAGACTGGAGCAGTGGAACCGGGGGAGAGCTGCGGGGGCCCAGTGGAGTGTGGACTCCTGGACTGTGGTTACCTCTGAGGCGAGCCAAGGGTAGAGGAAGTTCCCTGTTCTTTGTGGCGCCTGGTTGAGGTTGCAGCATGTGTTCCTGCTGGTGTATCTCGCGTGTGGGAGGAGGGCAGCCTGGTTTGACCTTCCAACACTGCAGGGGCGGTTGGGGATGGCGATGGAGGGTCTGTGGTCAGCTGTGAAGTTTTGGGGGGGTAATGTTGTTTGGTGTGGTGGTGTGGTGGAGGCTGTTGTGGTGGAAGGTTTGGTGATGTGGAGTAGTGTGGTGGTGTGAGGCATGTGGTCTACTCCATGTGGTGGTGTGGTGGAAGGTTTGGTGATGTGGAGTAGTGTGGTGGTGTGAGGCATGTGGTCTACTCCATGGTTGGTGTGGTGGGAGGATTATGTAATGGATGAACATGAGGAAATTGAATTATTGATTGTACATGTGCTATGTTGCTATGTTCCTGTATTTTCTTAGTAGTAAGTCCTAAGGTGTGGGGTGTCATTGTTGACCGAGGTCGGTCACATTATAAAGGGGGGGCAATGTTATGCAGGTAGTGGTGGTGGTGGAGGTAGTGGTGGTGTGGTGGAGGCATGTTGGTGGTTGTGTGGTGTTGTGTGTGTCAGTGTGTATGAACTGGGAGCGGAAGTGGCCCGTGAGTGAGGTGCTGGTAGGGCGACCTAGAACGCGGATGGGTGGGTGTGGGGATAGAGCGGGCGAGTGGTGCCAGGAGGACGTGAGACTGTGTGTCCCTTGGCACACGAGTGAGGCAGTGAGGATTCAGGCGTCTTGAGGGACAGACGCGCCCTGCTGCTGGGAAAGGCAGTCGCGGAGGGTGGGGATCGTGGGGACTTCCTGGGAGAGGAGTTGCCCCTGTGGGGCACTGTGGTGTGCCGTGGTGGGACTGTGGTGTGCCGTGGTGGCACTGTGTGTGACTGTTGTGCGTCTCCTTGCGATGGCCGCGGAATAGGTCGGGGGTTGTTGACGTGTTTTTGTACTCTGTAATTGTATCAGGACTTTATTCAGTAAACGCAAGAAAGGAGTCAAAGTGTTTCCTTCGCCTGTGTTGATTAAAGACGTGAACTATACACAACTTGCTTCACACTAACATACCGAACTCTTTCGCTGTTTAAGTACGTCAAGCAGCGGACTGTAACGCTTGTCAGCCTCACAGAGACACCTGAAGTGTGTGGTGGGGTCGAGGGCGTAACAATATTGTGCCTGGCGAAATTAGTGCAGGGGCGAGTGACTGGCGACTATAGTGTTATCTACGGTATGTAATGCAGATATAAATATAGACTAGTAAAAAAAAAACGAAAACAGGTATCTTTAGGGGCAACTCATAAAAATGTATAAATTCATGCACATATACTATATGTGTTACATAAAAAAAAAATCAGTGTATGGATAGGGCTAGAGCCAAAGAATTCAATTTTGTCCACCCACAGGTTGTAGGAGCGTCAGCGCAGGCATACTGTCGCTGAAAATGTCCACGTCGGCGAGAGTTCCTATCGGCGACAGTTCCATAAACCGATGGGACAACATATAGTAACTTGTGCCTTCAAACTGAGGGTAGACCATCATAGAAAACAGACCTTCAGCTATAACATCACAGGTGTCACTATAAAAATCCAGCCTGTGCCAACCAACGGGCGGAGGGCCAACCATTACGTTCCTCCATGATAAATAGCCTACTGGTGCTTTAGGCTTCAATGTAAAAAAAACAAAGAAAACAAAACAATTTTTTTGGCTTTGCAGTAAACACCAAAGCCATGTTTTTGTCGTCCAATCACGGTCTTGGATTACGAATCCCAATCCAATAACACTTGCTGAAATATGTGTGTTATACTACTATGTTATATTGTTTACAATGATTTGCATTGATTATTATTTCGGCTCCTACCAAGCTTGTTGTGTTTTTGTTGCTGAAACCAATCCTTTTTCAAACTTGACAAAAAACGGTTTTCGTATCCAAGACGGTGCTTGGACGACAAAAACATGGCTTTGCAAGCTTGGCCATCTTACTGTAATGCACAAAAATACCACCGGAACCACAAACCCAAGTGGTATATATACCTCTTGGCCTAGTCAGCTAAGGTGCCAAGTTGGGTGCATCTTTGGTGATTTTGACAGTTCAAATAAAGGAAAAGGAAATGTTCAAGGAAAAAGAAAATTATTTATTTCCGAATTATGTTTACCAGCCTGAGTCCTATGTCTGTTGGAAAGACATACTGACAGGATTTCAAAAGGTAACTGTGGCCCAGGACAATGTGAAGCCTCTGTCGGGTCCAGACTCAACTCCCATAGAAGCATCACCTGGCTCCATAATACGGCCACATGCAAGTCTCTGTCAAACAGAGAACTGGGACTCCCCTTGACCAAGACTGCCCCTTCGGGCCTTCAGGAATTCCCCTCAGGATAACTCAACAGCAAGAAAGAGTATAGAGAAGAGAGAAGATCAGAAGAAAGAAGACCCCCCTTCCCCCCGCATCACATTACCCCAACGATGTATAACAAATGTTAAGCAGACTTTAATTGTTTCCTATGAACGAGCCATAAAGTGTTTAAGTTATAGGTATGACTTCTCTAAAAGCAGCTGTCATAGCAAACTACTGAAATTGAGCTTAACAAGTGCTCATACCTTGACCTTTTCCAAACCTCTAACCTTTATGTTTACTCTGTGAATTTATTCTCTCCATTGGGCTTTGTTCTGCCTGTTATCATGCCAAATCTTTTCTTCAACATACAAAAAACTTTCATCAATAGAAAATGTCAAAATCTTTCTGGATCAAACTCTTGTTGTGACTTCTGGCATCTAGCTCAAAACATCTTGTAACAATTTTTCTTCTTCATCTTTCCCTCCTATGCTTCACCCAGATGGCTCCACAGCTGTCTCATCTATTTCTAAAGCTAAACTCTTTGCTCAGAACTCTACTCTGGTTGATGAAGGGCTTTTTCCACCTACACGGTACACCTCCACCCTCTGATTATATTACAGTATGCCTGTTATTTAGATCCTTCATAATTATGTTTTCTATGCCCTCTCTAGCCTTGATCTTCGGAAGGCTTGCGGTCCTGACGGAGTCTCTTCAATTGTTCTCAAATACTACGTTCTGTGTTTGCACCCTGCTTGGTCAAACTTTTCTGTCTCTGGCTATCTACTTCCTCCTTTCCTTCTTGCTGGAAGTTTGCTCACATTTATTTAGCCTGTTCTTAAGAAGGGTGACCGTTCTAATCTTTCAAACTACTGTCCTATAGGCTCAGTAAAACAGCAGCTTAATACAATACTCCCTATTGACCAAAACTCTCCTAAACTAACTGGCGGGGCCAACCCCACCAGACCTCCCCCCGCTAGTTCACTAACTTAACCTGGATATTAGTTACATAACCTAACCTAACTGGGGGGATGCGCCCCCCCAGACCCCCCCTAGTATTATTCATTTCCGACGGTTGAGGTAGGGGTTAGAAATACTGCAAATAGCCAGATCTACAATTTGAGGATGGTTATAACTACATGCTTTGAATTGTATTAAAGAGCAGTAGAACCACTTTGATTTCCTGTGATTCTAAAGCTTTTAAATAAATTCTTAATGAGAAGATTTTTAACCATGTATCTGCCCACAATCTTCTATCTGATCATCAGTACAGTTTCCATAAAGGGCAATCTACTGGGTTTCCTATCTGAATCTTGGTCATCCTCTTTTAGGGGTTTCGGTGAAACTTTTGCAGTTGACCTTGACATATCAAAAGATTTTGATAGAGTCTGGCACAAATCTTTAATCGCCAAACTACCATCTATCGGTTTTTATCCTTCCCTCTGCACGTTTATCCCAAGTTTCCCTTCAAATTGTTCAATCGCAGCTACTGTAGACGGTCGTTGTTCCTAAGTCCAGTGGCGGCTCGTGCTAAAAAAAATGAAGGGACTGCAATCTCTGATGTCCCGCCTGGGACATCAGAGATTGCAGTCCCTTCATTTTTTTTACCACGAGCCGCCACTGGACTTAGGGACAGGTGGGACATCAGAGAGAGAATCTGAAGTTGACCTGGACAGAATCTCATCACAGGAGCCCAGGAATACACCTAATCATGCTAGCCCACCAAGCCAGGCGGAGGATATACCAGACTTAACCTTACCTCCAGGACAAGCTCAGACAAGGCTGGACTCAGCCACCTGAGGACAACACTCACCAACAAGCAGGGTATAAAAAGGTAACAATATGCAGTTTTTACCGTAAAAATATGTGTAAACATGGGCTACAAGGACAAAAGTGTAAATACCCCCATCCAAATCCTTGTGCTACATTCATGAAGCAAGGACTGGATGAAAACCTTGGCTGTACTCTGGGGTGGAAATGCAGTGACTATCATCCTCTTGTATTTTTTTTTTTTTTTTTTTATTATTTTTTATTTTTTATGTTGGAGCCTATAGCGCCTGTAGGCTTATAGAGGTCTTGATGTTGGTTGAACTCGCTCGTTGGTAGCGCAGGCTGGATTTTTATAGTGACGCCTGTGGTCTTAGGTAAAGATCCCGTTTTCTCTGACGTTTGGATCTTCAATTTAGGCACACGCTGCCACTGGAGTTTCTTCGTTACACACGCAGACGGAGAACAGGTTATAACAGCATGCAGGTTTCTTCAGTCACTCGACGATGGATTTGACAGTTGCTCCTTGGTGGGACGTGAACTCAGGACCTTCTGCTCCCCTACCAGGCTCTTGAAAGAGTTGCCCCCGGCAGGATTCGAACTCGGGACATTGAGCTCACCACTCCAAGACGCTAACCACTCGGCCACCGCCTCCCCATGTAGGTCATCACTACATACAAGAGTGATGCAAACGTAGGGAGTGCAAATACCCACACATAAAAGGAACTAAAAGACCAAGCAACCAGTACCCCAGATCAACCCAGCAAAGAAATCAGAGGGAAGCCAGAGGGCAACGATCATCATATACACATAGAAACGCTCCACCCCCTGAACACTACAGGCAAGATGCCCAAAGGCGCAATGAGCCCCCTCCTCAGGTATGGAGCAATGCAAGTGGCCCCAACACTTATACAAATAGGAATAACCTGATCATGGGCGTACAACAAAATGTAGACCAGGGTAATTTTTTAGAGCACATGGTGGAGAAACTACTGGACATGGAGAAACACTCTCAGTCCACAATCAACTGTCTAGTAGAAGGAATAGACAGACTGGAAACGAGGCAGAAAGGGGGCTGCAGTCTCCAACACTAACCAGTTTCTATACTGGAAATATCAGGGGCCTTTATCCAAACTGCAATCAGACAAAGGTCCCAATGATTAAAGAGTTAGCGGAGGCAGAAAACTTTCTCTTTATGGCCTTCACAGAAACTCACCTCACAAAAAATCACTTGGGTGCAGAAGTGAAAATTGAAAACTACACACTCATCAGACAGGATAGAGAAGGAAGAAGCCATGGAGGAGTGGCAGTGTATATAAAACAAGAGGTAGCAGCCAGTGCAGAGGTACTTGTATCTTTCTCGAATGGTACAACAGAAATGCTGGCAGTATTTATCAAAGATCTTAACCTGGTAACAACAATCAGATACAGGCCACCTAATACTAGTGTTAACGCTTTTCAAGAGATCACAACCAAACTCCGCAACCTTCTAGAAGAACCTTCAAATGAATCTACAGTATATTTAATACTGGAGGATTTTAACCTGCCTCATATTAGCTGCTGGCCCTCCATGAACATCGCAGGTGGTACACCAGAAGAAAAGAGCCAAGCGGTGTAGTTAACCTCACTTATGGAGGAGTAATTTTTACACCAACTCATAATGGAGCCCACAAGAGGGAACAATATATTGGACCTCATCATCAGCAACAGCTATGACTACCTCCACTCCTAAGACATTGTGAAGATGGTGATGTCAGACCATAACCTCATCCATGCAAGGGCCAACATCAGAAATATTCCCACGAGAAACACAACACCCCAATCAGGCATGATAGACTCTTTCCATGCATTTAATTTTTATGGAAGAAACATTGACTGGGACAAAGTAAATAAAAGAACTACATGTAGATGGCATAAATTGGGAAAACATCTTCAGTGGAATGGAAACCCACGAGATGTACGAAGTACTCTCCAGTAAATGCCTGCAAATTTGTAAGGAACACATTCCCCTCAGGCGGTCGTCAGGAAGGAAACACCAAATACCCAGGGACAGACGAATACTGATGAAAAAGAGGGCCAATTTACAAAGAAAATTAAAGAAAGTAACCTATGCTGTGGCAGCAAACGCAATACAACGTCAGCTACACTTACTGGAAGATGCACTTGCTGAATCACACGTAAAGCAGAGAGAACAAGAAAAACAACGTGTTGTGGAAAACATAAAAGTCAACTCCAAATTTTTCTACTCTTACGCCAAGAAGAGATTGACCAGCACAACATCAGTTGGCCCTCTACTGATAGAGAACAGGGAACTTGAAGATGGCCCACAGGAAATGGCAGAAATACTACAGACTGAGTATCAGAGAGTGTTTAAACTTGATACTCAGAAACAGGTAAAAGATCCTCGTACTTTCTTTAGCGAAAGGGAATGTGGTGACATTCTGCTCACGACATTTATGATAACCAGGGAAGACATAATCCAAGCCATATGCAACATTTACCTGCAAGCAGCAGCAGGACCAGATGGTTACCATACTGTGTTTCTGAAAAACTGTAGGGAACAACTGGCCACACCCCTGAAGATACTGTGGACTACATCCCTCCTCACTGGCTCTACATCCTCCTACACTCCCCCATTAACTCAAGCTGGGGACAATAACACTGATACATAAAGGAGGAAGCAAAGGACAGGCAAGCAGATACAGACCAGTGGTCCTCACATCACACGTCATCAAGATCTTTGAAAGGATACTGAGGGCCTAGATGGTGAACCACCTGGAAGAAAGAGGGGCCTTCAATGATGGACAGCATGGCTGCAGAATAGGCAGGTCTTGCCTATCAGAGCTTCTACAACACTATGAAGCTATATTAGAAGCAACTCAGGATGGAGATAATGCTGATGTAGCCTACCTAGACTTTGCCAAGGCTTTTGACAAGGTAGATCATGGTGTCCTCCTCCACAAACTCAAGAACCTTGGCATAACTGGCAGAGTAGGGAGATGGATCCACAGTTTTCTCACCAACAGGCACCAAGTTGTCACCATAAATGGTAAACAGTCATCACAATGTAGATGTAGAGTCTTAAGTGGTGTTTCCCAAGGATCTGTGCTTGGCCCATTATTATTTCTGATCATGATATCAGACATTGACACAGATCTTAAATATTCCACTGCTACTTCATTTGCTGATGACACCCGTATACAGCAGAAAATAAAAACATCCCCAGACACCGATCTACTGCAGTGGGACCTCAATACAATAATAGAGTGGGCCGAAAGGAACAATATGGAATTCAATGGGGAAAAATTTGAAGTTCTGAGATATGGCAGAAATACCTTCATAAAGACCACCACTCAATATATGTATCAATACCAAACCATACAAATAAAAGACTTCACAAAAGATCTGGGGGTGTATATGAGCAGGGATGGAACTTTCTCCCTACACTACACCACCATCACTCAGACAGCGCGTCAGCTAGCAGGATGGGTCCTGAGAACATTCCGTTCAAGGGAGGAATCCTGCATGCTGACGCTATGGAAGTCCTTAGTAAGACCAAGGCTAGAGTACTGCTGCCAACTGTGGTCACCCTACAAAATAAAGGACATCAATAAAGGACCCTGCTGGAAGCACCACAAAGGACCTATACCAACAAGATATATGGTCTCCAGCACCTCAATTACTGGGAGAGGCTGCACAGACTGAGCCTCTACTCTCTGCAGCACAGACGAGAGAGGTACATCATAATCTATGTTTGGAAAATCCTGGAGGGTCTGGCTCCAAATGTGGGTATGGAGGAAAAAAGAAATCCTAGAAGAGGCAGGCTGTGCTATGTACAGAGTACACGCGCCTCCTCTAAAGGACTGGAAACCCTCATACACCACAGTTTCTCACACAATGGTGTACGCCTCTTCAATTGCGCCCCAAGACACATTCGGGACTTAACTGGCATCACCATGGACACCTTCAAACATCACCTTGACAAGTGGCTGGCTGACATCCCAGACCAGCCACCCACGCCAGGATACAGTAGCTCCAATGACAACACTCTGCCTTCAGTGGTCCTGGAGGCAAGGAACAGGGAGCTACATACTACACCTGGAACGAGTGGAGGCCCACCTCAACTCCACCGATAACGGGCAAGATTCTTCAAATACCATTAAAGGTAAAGGTATCAAGCTTCACACAACAGTAGGATACACAAATTTGACCTACCCCAGGTATGAATTGTAGTTGATGTTCATGGATTTCAGGGCATGGTAGTAGTGTTGGTGGTGTTAGTGGTAGAAGGGATGATGGTAGTATTACAGTATTACTTGAAAATAAAGTCAGTACTGCTTGATTTCAATCTTTTCATTTAATGTCAGCTGGGAAAAGTTAATGTTATGCAAATACTTCACTCGATTTTCCATCGTCATAGGGTAATTAAAGAAAGCACGATATAACCACACCGACACCGTCCACACGCAATGTAAACACGAGTGACGAGAGTAGAGTCACTGAGCTGTCCCGACTGCAGCTTATTGTTTTCAAAAGTGGCGCGGCGGCGGCGCAGACATGAATCGTATAGCAAATATGAACGTAACTTAAAATTTGGTCTGGTTTTAATGAAAATTCACTTAGTAACGTATTGAAAATAATTAAATAACATATAATACTTTTCATTATGATAGATTTGTTAGTAGTGTATCAATTCTGCTGTGTCTCTAAAGGAATCATTCACCTGGCAGTGAGTGTCTGGGGGTGCTGCAGCTCTGCAGTCCTAGCCACAAGCCGCCACTGCCCAAGTCTATCAATAGTTGTGTTCCACAGGGTTCTGTCCTATCACCCACTCTCTTTCTATTATTCATTAATGATTTTCTAAGTCTTACTCAATGCCCTATTCACTCCTACACTGATGATGCTTCTACCCTGCATTATTCAACGTCATTCATTATAAGTCCAACTCAACAGGAATTAAGTGATTCGTGGAAGGATGCTACAAAGCGTCTGACTTCTGATCTTTCTATCATTTCTGAATATGACAAAGCAAACTTTGTTTTGTTTAATGTCTCAAAAACCCAATTTCTTCACCTATCTACTCGACATAACCTTCCAGACAACTATCCATTCCTCTTCAATGGCATGCAACTGTCTCCCTCTTCTACAATGAACATTCTTGGACTATCCTTTACTAAAAATCTGAACTGGAAATTTCACATCTCATCTCTTGCTAAATCAGCTTCTAAGAAGTTAGGTGTCCTGTGGCAGCTGCATCCATTTTTTTCTCCCTCCCAGTTTCTTGCTGTGTACAGGGGCCACCCATGTATCCACCCATGTATGGAGCATACTTTTCATGTTCGGGGGGATCCACTAATACATCATTGTTAGGGCCGAGGTGGCTATCAATTAATATTATCAATCTCGAGAATGGTGGGGAAGAAAAGTCATGGAGTATGATACCCCGAATATATTTACACAACAAAAGTGACAATAATTGGCTAGCTGCCAAATAACATCAACCAAACAACAAACTGCTCGTGGAACTAAACAATAGTAATCTCAGAGCAGGGGTATGGCACCCAATAACTCCCTGTCCAGCAGCCTGCAGGAGGAGACGTGCGGCAGTAAATCCTCAGCGACGAAGTTAACACCTCAGTCAGCTGGGAGTGTTGAATGGTGTCGGGACAGTTGAAGGGCGGTCTGTAAGGGTGCCCATTGCCACTGCCCAAGTCTCCAGGAGTGCCTTCAGTGGATGAGAACAGCAGCTTGTGGTGGGAGGTGTTGTCAGGGTGAGAACTGTAGCTGTCTGCCTTCACCAGTGTAGTGGGGCTCTGGGGTCACCTTGGCTAGACTTCCCCCCTACCCTGGACATGGGGGTGGGCTTGTTGATGTGGCACCGGCCATTAAGCACTTGAGAGATGAACCATCGCCGGTTGGTGAAAGTGTTAAGCACCTCTTCAGGTAGGAGAGAATGAGACAGGTGTAGTTCCTCACACATGCCCCAACCAAAACATTGCTGCACAGCCGATGATGAAGAACTGGAGCGGACCAGGAAAAACATAAAAAATATTTGTAATAGGCTAGAGTGCAGGAATAAAAACAAAGAAGAACTTTGCCGGCTGAGCAGGTCGGCTCAAATGTTGTCTGATTCGACAACATGAACGACTCTAAATTTACAGGGCTGAAGGTCTAAAGCCCATCGTAACACTATGTCATTTCTACCTTTGAATTTCTCACAGTATATTAGTGGCTCTTGGTCAACTTCAAGGATAAATTCCTTACCTCGAAGATAGAAGTCAAACCTATGGATGCCGAAGACGATGGCTTGGCATTCCCTCTCGATTGTAGAGTATCGTCATTCCCGATCACGTAGTTTCTGGCTGGCGTAAGAGATGGGATGTTGACGATCATCATGGTATTGGAAGAGTACAGCTCCCAATCCACAGTTCGAAGCGTCGGTGCACAGGACGAAGGTCTGGCTAGGATCTGGAAGCCGCAGAATGGATCCCGAGGTCAAGCCTTGCTTCAATTGCTTGAACCGTGAGTTCAAAACTCTCCTCAACTCTCAACTCATCTTCAGTCCATTGGAGGGGATCCCATTCTGGCTTCTTCAACAAGTTAGAGAGGGAGCCGGTGAGCTTTGAGGCCTGAGGAATGAAAACCTTGTAAAAAGAAATCAAACCTAGGAAACTACGGAGTAACTTCTTGGTGGTAGGATGTGTCATGAAGGCGATGGCAGTCACCTTGCATACTTGTGGTTGTAGGTGCTCCCGTGACAAGACAAATCCTAGATAGCCGATGGACTCTACTCCAAACCGGCACTTTGTAGGTTTGATGGTCAGACCGTTCTGTGGTAGTCTATCTAAAACAGACTTGAGGGCAGAAATGTGAGTGGGCCAATCAGAAGAATACACAAAAAATATTGTCAAAATAAAATGAAACATAAGCCAAGCCAAAAGCACAATTCTCATTAAACGAACATAAACAGCACAGGTCGTAATAAAACCAAAAGGCTGTAGTAATAGTCCTGGTGAAGTAGTGCTGGAGAAGGATGGGCACAGGGTAGATTTTAGCTTGTATTCTCTCTGTTGTGGTGAGGGTGATGTCGTGCTCGATTGTCTTGGTGCAGCCAAGTTGATCGGGAAAAGTAGATTGGTACGTAAGAAACAGGTCCTCAACCTGAGCAGACAGATATTTTTTTTCCTTATTATGTTTGCCTTTTAACAGTATTTTACAATTAATGTAATAGGGTATGGTGTTGCAAACAGCCCTTTGCAAGAATAAGCTTTTTGGGCAAAGGTGTGGAGAGAGAGGGAAAACACACAGAAAAAAACCCACAAGGTATATAAATAAATAGACTGACATAAATACTAAATAAATAGACTGCCATAAACAGTCGATAATAGTTAGTAAGTTACTTAGACTAATTTACAGGATAATATACTATAGTAATAAGTAATATAGTACAGTGTAGTTGTGATGAATTACACAAAAAATAAGTACAATAATAATAATAACAATGATAATAGTACACAGAGCTAGTATAATGATAGTAAATGTTTCTTGAATGTATTTTTAAAAGTTTAAATAAAGAGATTTTTTTTGTTTTTGTTTTTGTCCGCAAGTTGCCTATCTAATCAAGATTTATGGACATTTGGAACGGGATCTTATTATTCAGTGTAGTTGCCAATTGAAGGACTGCATTTGTCTAAAATACTAAATACATTTTACAAATGTATTTAAATACTAAATACTAAATACATTAATTGTATTTAAATACATATGTAAATAATTTCAAATACAGGGAGGTCCCGTTATACGAGCATTCGGTATACGAGAATCCGATGATACGAGATGTATAAATTAGGGTCTATTTTCAATATACGAGATCGAAAATCCAATGATACGACATTCAAACTGGGGTGAGTAAAATTACCAAGTTCAAAATGCGCGCCCTACCACTTCCGGGCTGGACAAAGGGGGATTTGGTTGACCCCAGTGAGGTCACCCCTAGCAAGGCGTGACCTGAAGGGTAATTAAGCATATGGCGGGGCCTGACATTTAAGGGTAATTAGCAGGTGTGCGGACCCAACCTTGGGACCACTACACTACCTTCTCTTGTATCACGTAGCATCCCATACATTACAACGTCTTTTTTGCTTGTTGTGCATGTTTTATGTTTAATTAATGTGCAGTTATGTTATTTTGTGTGCTATTTTCTCTTCCAGAATGCTTTTTCTACAGAATAGGTAGTACAGTGTGGGTAATATAGACGCTGTGTTATACGGCGTTATATGTTGTGTTTGCTATAGTTTATTTTAGCTTGAAAAACATGTCTTTTTTTTTTTTTTTTTTTTTAATTGATGGGGTCCTGGAACCAAACCTATATTTTACCATTAGTTATGTGTTTCGTTATACGACATTTCGCTTTACGAGTATGCCAGGTGGAACCTAACTGCTCGTATCTTCGGGACCTCCCTGTACACACAAATTTTAATGCCATGAATTAAATCATCAAGTTTCAAAAGTATTCCCTTATTTAATTATAAAATCTCTGCAGGCACAAAATGATGACATCTAAATTTCCAAACTCTTTCTTCTGTTTGCAATATAAGTATGCATTCCTTTGAGAATTTTATAAACCATCTACGACACTATGGAATCCACTCCGTGACATAATGTTAGCGTTGCATTATTATCATGAAAGTTTGCACACACTTTCAACAATATGAAATTCTTGGAGCTAAATACAGTACAGGGAGGTCCCGAAGATACGAGCAGTTAGGTTCCACCTGGCATACTCGTAAGCGAAATCTCGTATAACGAAACCCATAACTAATGGTAAAATATAGGTTTGAATTAAAAAAAAAAAAAAAAAAAAAAAAAAACACGACATGTTTTTCAAGCTAAAATAAACTATAGCAAACAACAAACACACAGCGTCTATATTACCCACACTGTACTACCTATTCTGTAGAAAAAGCATTCTGAAAGAGAAAATAGCTCACAAAATAACATCACTGCACAATAATTAAACATAAAACATGCATAACAAACAAAAATGACGTTGTAATGTAGGGGACGCCACGTGATACAAGAGAAGGTAGTGTAGGGGTCCCAAGGTTGGGGCCACACACCTGCTAATTACCCCTAAAGGTCAGGCCGCGCCATATGCTTAATTACCCTTCAGGTCACGCCTTGCTAGGGGTGACCTGACTGCGGTCCCAAGGTTGGGGCCGCACACCTGCTAATTACCCCTAAATGTCAGGCCGCGCCATATGCTTAAGTACCCTTCAGGTCACGGCTTGCTAGGGGTGACCTCACTGGGGTCAACCAAATCCCCCTTTATCCAGCTTTGATGATAATTTTACTCACCCCAGTTTGAATGTCATATCATTGGATTTTCGATCTCGTATATTGAAAATAGACCCTAATTTACACATCTCGTATCATCGGATTCTCGTATACCGAATGCTTGTATAACGGGACCTCCCTGTATAGAAATGGCTGGAAGAAGCACCGAATACTAGTGACTGATGAGAACAGAATCCCAGACATGCTAACGGTGTTTATCAGACACCAGGACTGGAACTGAACTTGTCGTTAGAGCTCTACCACCCTGTCCCGCGGCTCCCGCCAGCCCGTCGCCACCCACCACCTTTGCTCCACCTCCCTCGTCCCCATTCCCCAATATCCTTGCTGCGGTAGATGCTATAGATATTGTCACGACCGTGACGGCTGTGTTTCACATGATGTACCATTTAAGTATTTTCCCATGTTTATTCTTAGTATATTTTATTTTGGTCATGCCTAGAGGTTCCCGTTCTTCCGTTTTCTGTGGTGTGCACGACGCGTCTGGAGAAGGAGCCATTCGGCCATATTTAGAAAGTGAAAGTAGGAAAGTTTTGTATATTCCTTCATCACATCATCCCAGGATTCATTATGCAGCTTTGCTTAGTATCATATAGTTATAAAGGTTCATACTATGCTTTAGGAAAATAGCCAGAGGCCTAATTGTACCACCCAAAGTCAGTATTACGTTTTTACCTCATAATTCCTTTATTTCAATGATTATGAGGCCAAGATACTTTTCATACTAGGTATTAGGATTAAGTGGAATGTATTTTAGTGGCTAGATATAGGGTTTGCTTCCACCGTTTCAGGAAGGAAGGTTTGGGGTGTTTAGGATAGACACGGAAGGTCGCCAACCGCCTTATTCTAACATAAGTTTAGTTTTCACTTATACCATCGTTCTAGTATCTTTTCAAGTGTGTTAAATGCATTTTTAGATAGGTTTCCTTTGTTTAAGTAATACTGGGCCGTTGGGCGCCCCGGTTAGTCAGTGTTTGAAATGCCGGCTGGGCCGAGGGCATATAAGGAGGCGGTGACCTCAGCTCGCCCACTTGACCCGAGATGCCAGGCCCAACCACCAACTCTCCCTCGCTAGTTTACAACGGCATGGCCGCCACGAGGTTCCTTGATGGAGAATGGGTGCGTGGAGCGAGACAAGGGTATCTGTGAGGTAAGGTGCGTGTGTTTCGTTATCTCTCCGGCCAACAGTGATCAATTTTTATGTGTTTTGTGCCCACGCGGGGTTTTGGTTGATGGGTTGCTGTTGGGGGAAGGGGTAGTTGGAGATAGAGTAGGCGTGTGTTTTTCTGCTGACTCAATTTTAGTGAAAGTATTTTGTTACTGAGTTTGTCTGAGTTTTTGGTACCAGACGTTTTTCCTTTCCTTTTGTTGTGAAAGGCAGTTTATTACTTTTATGGTTTGTGTGTCAGCCAGGTGCACTTTTGCCTCGTGTTTATATTTTCTGTAGTGTTCTAGTTCGTTGTGTATCAATGAGCTGACTTTGTAGCAACCTTATTGTGTGAGCGTGTACATCCTAATTAGTTTTCTTTATCCATACGGTGTTTTATGGCCAACAATCAATATAATTAAGTTTAAGTAATAAAGTGTTAACTTTGTTCTGTTTTATAGAGCTTTTATTTCTCATTTTACTTTTGTGATTAGTTCTTTTATTTGGGTATTGCTTTTGACTCAAATTAATTACTTCACTGGTTACTGGTTTTTATTTTAATTTTTTTTATCCTCTTAAAATAGACTCCCCACCGAACCTGAATTTCAATTTTTACTAAACGTTCATTACCTTAGTCTTGACCGAAAGGGGGAGATTGTGACAATATGAATATGATAAGAAATTAGCACTGAGAATTTGTTCTTTGGTCATTTTGTCAAAGGCAAATAAAATGTGTATTATCAGCTCACCTGGCTATTTAACTTAATCTACATACAGTCAAACCTCGATGTAACAGACTAAAGGGGGGGAGGAGTGGTCCGTTAAAGCCGATTGTCCGTTATAGCGAGGGTACTTTCCCAAGGGTGGAAAAATATATGAAAAAAAAAATAATTGTGAAATAAATGAGAAATAATCACACACAACCAGACTGTGTAGCTATGTTGGGAGGTAAACAGTGACTGGCACTACATGCTGAATTTGGTCCGCTCCTACACGTGAAATAAATGAGAAATAATCTCAAACACAACCAGACCATGTAGCTATGTTGGGAGGTAAACAGTGACTAACACTACATCAGAGATTTGGCACACTCGCCTACGACTGTTCGGGACTGGTATTAGGAGAGATAGTAAGTATCCAGGCTTGCTCATTACTGCTTGGTATGCTATGAAATTTCATTATTCTAGTTGAATGTAGACATATAATCACATTTGAATAGCTATTATTCATACATATGAGTAAAGATATGAAAATACTTTCAAGGCGCTCATCCACGCCTGGCAGCGCGGCCGCGGCAGCAGCAGCAGCATCATGAGACATTATAATCACCCCAAAATAGATAAAAAGGAAGAAAAAGTCTCCCGTAAAGTGATGGGTTATCCCTAAAATGTTGATGCTTTCTCTCACCGTCTGGCTAGTCAAGCTCAAACTCTAGTGAAAGGTAAACAAACCGAGCCAGATTCAGCCGTGGCTTCCAAAGGTATTGCTTATTATCATGACTAATGCTCATTATTATATATATATTATATGGTTGTGAAGTGCAGTTTTGCACACAGTGAAGTGCACACAAACACGTGTCACTATTTAGGTCAGTGTAGCACTACGTGTCACCTTAGATAAGGGTGATTTAGGGGGTTGAGGTGACAGGGAGACGTAGCAGCGGCCACGCCATAACACTAATAGTCACTATTTTAAACAATACACACCTACCACTAAATCACTAGCAACACAGGCTCCTTCCTTATATAACTTAATATGTGATACATCAAAACTCCTTAAAACCCAAACATTCCAAAGTAAAATGAGAAAATAATACAATTATGTTGAGTTGACAATTCGAGCGGCGATAAGCGATCTGATATGCCAAAAAAAAAAAAAAAAAAAAAAAAGTCACGCAAATGGAGTCTGTTACATCCGAAGTCCGTTACATCGAGGTCTGTTATATCGAGGTTTGACTGTACCTCTGAATATGTCTGAAAAAAAATGGATTTCCTTAGGATTTTCTTAGATTTTGCGTTTCCTTAGAAATTTCCATCTCAGGCCTAAATTTCCTTGGAAAGTAAGGGTCCTTAAATGGTCCTTGGTCCTTAAATAAGGAAATTTCCTTGAAAGTGGAAACACTGGTTCACTGTAACATCAGGGTTACCAGATAGTTGGGCCGGTTTATGGTCAAATTAACTGATAAAAAAGTATATTTTTTTTTATATTATATGTATTTAAATACAATGTATTTAAATACTCATTAAAGTATTTAAATACTGTATTTAAATACATGAAACCAATGTATTTATAAATAAATTCCTAAATACACAAATATATTTAAATACGTATTTAAATACAAATGTACTTAAATACTGCCCAGCTCTGCTAGGAAATTGTTAGTAGGTGAGTGTGATTCGTGTTCCAATAAATTAATGTTGAAGTCACTGGAAATAATGGTTCGGTTATTAATGAAGGGGCTTTGTGACAGTAGGTTATCCATGATGGCATTAAACTCATTTTCACGCCTAGTAAGTCAACAACGGACCGTATCCTAGCGCTTCGTGTCCTGGTGGAACGCCGACGTGAGTTTCGACAGGGGATGCTTGCAGCCTATGTTGATCTCAAGAAGGCGTTTGACTCAGTGCATCGTGAGTCACTCTGGGATCTTCTGCGACTTTGAGGGATTCTTGCAAGGACTATTTGTTTGATAACTGGTCTGTATTCTGGGACTGCGAGTGCTGTGAAGTGTGGGGCAGGTGTATCCAGCTTCTTTCCTGTGAATACAGGAGTGAGGCAAGGGTGCGTCCTTGCCCCATCACTTTTCAACGCTTGTATGGACTGGGTATTGGACAAGGTTGTAGATCAAAGTGATTGTGGAGCATCCGTCGGCAACACGAAGATCACTGATCTTGTTTTTGCCGATGATGCAGTAATCTTTGCTGAGTCGCTGGAGGTCCTGGTGATGGCTCTCGAGGCGCTGCACGAGGAGGCAAAGCCTTTGGGACTTGAGGTCTCCTGGCTCAAGACCAAGGTCCAGGTGTTTGGAGACTTACTAGATGAAGCAGTACAGTCTGTTCATGCTTGTGGCGAGGACATTGAGATCTTGGAAAGTTTTACATACCTTGGTAGCGCAGTCCATAATGACGGCGGGTCACGTCAAGAAGTCTTACGGCGGATTGGCATAGCCCACGGTGTTATGGACTCGCTCAGCGGGAGTATTTGGCGTTGTCGGTACCTGTGCAGAAGGACAAAGATCCGGATCTTCAAGTCACTTGTGATTCCTGTCTTACTCTATGGTTGTGAGACATGGACACTAAATAGTGACTTGAAGAGACGAATCAATGCCTTTGGTAATAAGTGTCTTCGCAGAATCATGGGGTATCGCTGGGATGATTATGTGTCAAATCAGCGATTGCACCGTGAGACTGAATCGAGGCCTATTACCTGCATAGTCCGTCAGCGCCAACTTCGGCTATATGGGCATGTGGCACGCTACCCTGAAACCGATCCTTCCCATCGGGTTGTATCTGTAAGAGACAATCCGGCGTGGAGGAGGCCAAGGGGGCGCCCACAAGGCTCGTGGCTGGGGCAAGTTGATGTTTCTTGTCGAGAGCTGCTTGGTATGGGAAAGGAGCCTGCATGGGAACTCGCGCGTGGTGACCCCCGGGAGTGGCGTCGTAGGGTGGGCGAGGCGAGGCGCCCCCCGGCGTATGCCCCCAATGATTGATTGATTGACCTACATTACCTGTATTATGGCTGTCTTCATCAACATTGAAGAGTGTGTCAAGGAGATTGACATCAGGGAGGTTCAATAGCAGGTCTTTGGATGTGGTACGTTAATGTAGAAAAGTTATATATAATTAAAAAGCAAAGAATTAATAAAATTTAGAACTCTAGGAACCTAGATTATGGCCCTCCAGGTACAATTATTCAAAAAATAAACAAACAGGCAGGGGTATCTAAGAATAAACTCTAGGAGAATCAAATGGAAATTAACTTCATTACATTTTCAACACCAGAATTTCAACATGGTTTAACTGGTAGTAATAAATAGTAGTGTGTGGTCGGTAAGAACAGGAGTAGGGTGTGGTGGGCAGGACAAGAACTGGGGTAGGGTGAGGTAATAAGGAACAGGGGTAGGGTGAGGTAATAAGGAACAGGGGTAGGGTGAGGTAATAAGGAACAGGGGTAGGGTGAGGTAATAAGGAACAGGGGTAGGGTGAGGTAATAAGGAACAGGGGTAGGGTGAGGTAATAAGGAACAGGGGTAGGGTGAGGTAAGAAGGAACAGGGGTAGGGTGAGGTAAGAAGGAACAGGGGTAGGGTGAGGTAAGAAGGAACAGGGGTAGGGTGAGGTAAGAAGGAACAGGGGTAGGGTGAGGTAAGAAGGAACAGGGGTAGGGTGAGGTAAGAAGGAACAGGGATAGGGTCAGGTGAGAAGGAACAGGGATAGGGTCAGGTGAGAAGGAACAGGGGTAGGGTGAGGTGAGAAGGAATAGGGTTAGAGTTAAAGATTCCAAGTGAGAGCAGGATTAATGACAATCAATCAATCATTGGGGGCATACGCAGGGGGCGCGTCGCCTCGCCCACCCTACGATGCCACTTCCGGGGGTCACCACGCACGACTCCCCATGCAGGCTCCCTTCCTATACCAAGCAACTCTCGACAGGAAACATCAACTTACCCCAGCCACGTGCCTTGTGGGCGTCCCCTTGGCCTCCTCCATGCCGGATTGTCTCTTACAGATACAACCCGATGGGAAGGATCAGTTTCAGGGTAGCGTGCCACATGCCCATATAGCTGAAGTTGGCGCTGCCGGACAATGCAGGTAAAAGCTCCGGTTCCGTCTCGGGACCCACCTAAGCGGAGGTGCTTCTGGCACTTCAGCTCAGCTAAGTGGGAAGACCTAAGGCAGTACTACTCTGATTTTCCATGGAATGATTACTGCTTCCATGTCAAAGACCCATCTCTTTGTGCAGAGCGCATAACCGAGGTCATAGTCTCTGGCATGGAGGCGTACATTCCACACACTTTCTCTAATCCTAAAGCCCGTCAACCTTGGTTTAAATCTGCTTGTTCTCATGCTGTCCGAGATAGAGAGGTGGCTCACAAACGGTACTGTAAGCATCCATCTCCTGAAACTCGTGCCCTTTATTTTTCTGCCCGTAATCATGCCAAATCTTTACTTCAACTTACCAAAAACTCTTTCATTCATAGAAAATGTCAAAATCTTTCTGAATCAAATTCCTCTCGTGACTTCTGGCATCTAGCTAATAACATCTCTAACAATTTTTCTTCTTCATCTTTCCCTCCTATGCTTCACCCAGATGGCTCCACAGCTGTCTCATCTACTTCTAAAGCTGAACTCTTCGCTCAAACCTTTGCTAAAAATTCCACTCTGGTTGATGAAGGGCTTGTTCCTCCTTCTCCTCCACCCTCTGACTATATTATGCCTGTCATTAAGATCCTTCGGAATGATGTTTTCTTTGCCCTTTCTGGCCTAGATCCTCGGAAGGCTTACGGTCCTGACGGAGTCCCTCCTATTGTTCTCAAAAACTGTGCTTCTGTGCTTGCACCTTGCCTGGTCAAACTTTTCCGTCTTTGTCTATCTACTTCCACCTTTCCTTCTTGCTGGAAGTTTGCTCACATCCAACCTGTTCCTAAGAAGGGTGACTGTTCTAATCCTTCAAACTACCGTCCTATAGCTTTGACTTCCTGCCTTTCTAAAGTTTTTGAATCTATACTTAATAAGAAGATTCTTAAGCATCTATCTGCTCACAATCTTCTCTCTGATCATCAGTACGGTTTCCGTAAAGGGCGATCTACTGGCGATCTTCTAGCTTTCCTAACTGAATCTTGGTCATCCTCCTTTAGGGGTTTCGGTGAAACGTTTGCTGTTGCCCTTGACATATCAAAAGCTTTTGATTGAGTCTGGCACAAATCTTTAATTT
The DNA here is from genome assembly GCA_016584305.1 of Chionoecetes opilio. Lineage (NCBI taxonomy): Eukaryota > Metazoa > Arthropoda > Malacostraca > Decapoda > Majidae > Chionoecetes > Chionoecetes opilio. The sequence goes on along the minus strand of JACEEZ010001618.1, from coordinate 154,098 downwards.
CCAAACTACCCTCATTCGGTTTCTATCCTTCTCTCTGTACCTTCATCTTAAGTTTCCTTACAAACCGTTCTATTGCAGCTACTGTAGACGGACATTGTTATTCTCCTAAATCTATCAATAGTGGTGTTCCCCAGGGTTCTGTCCTATCACCCACTCTCTTTCTATTATTCATTAATGATCTTCTAAGTCTAACTCAAAGCCCTATCCACTCCTACGCTGATGATTCTACCCTGCATTTTTCAACGTCGTTTATTAGACGTCCAACTCAACAGGAACTAAGTGATTCATGGAGAGATGCCACCGAGCGCCTAACTTCTGATCTTTCTATAATTTCTGATTGGGGCAAAGCAAACCTTGTTTTGTTCTATGCCTCAAAAACCCAATTTCTTCACCTATCTACTCGACAAAAGCTACCAGATAACTATCCCCTCTTTTTCAATGACACTCAACTGTCTCCTTCTTCTACAATGAACATTCTAGGACTATCCTTTACTAAAAATCTGAACTGGAAATCTCACATCTCATCTATTGCTAAAACAGCTTCTAAGAAGTTAGGTGTCCTGTGGCGTCTGCGTCCTTTTTTTTCTCTCTCCCAATTGCTTGCTCTCTACAGGGGCCTTATCCGCCCATGTATGGAGTATGTCTCACATGTTTGGGGAGGATCCACTCATACAGCTCTCCTAAACAGGGTTGAGTCAAAAGCTTTTCGTCTCATCAACTCCTCTCCTCTGACTGACTGTCTTCAATCTTTAAATCACTGCCGCAATGTTGCTTCTCTTGCTATCTTCTACCGTTATTTTCATGCTCACTGCTCTTCTGAACTTGCTAACTGCATGCCTCCCCCCCTCCCGCGGCCGCGCTGCACAAGACTTTCTACTCATTCTCATCCCTATTCTGTCCATCTTCCTAATGCTAGAGTTAATCAGTATCTTTACTCTTTCATCCCTTTCACTGGTAAACTCTGGAACTCTCTTCCTGTTTCTATTTTTCCACTTACCTATGACTTAAATCTTTTCAAAAGAAGAGTAACAAGACACCTCCCGAACTAAATTGGCTCACCCCTCTGTTTTTATTTTCTTTTCTTACTGTCTTCTTTATAGGGACTGGCAACTAAGCGGGCTTTGTGTTACCCATTTTTGTTGTGCCTTTGGCCAGTTCCTTGTGATGTAAAAAAAAAAAAGAAAAAAAAAAAGGCCTCGATTCAGTCTCACGGTGCAATCGCTGGTTTGACACGTAATCATCCCAGCGATACCCCATGACTCTGCAAAAGACACTTATTACCAAAGGCATCGATTCGCCTCTTCAAGTCGCTATTTAGTGTCCATGTCTCACATCCATAGCATGTCTGTCACCCGCATCAGAGGTGACAGACAAAAGATGGAGCTTAGGCATGACTAGAGAGTGGATCCGTTTAGTATGTAATGGAATGAATTCATATTTTTCTTCCATTGGACAGGATTTAGACATTAATCTATCAGCATCTGACATGCCACCTCTGCAGTACTTACTTTTCCATCTATGGAATTGGCTCCCACAGACCCAGAAGAAATCTCCAAAATTGTCAAGCAATTAAAAAATTCTAGTCCAGGTCATGAAAATCCATGTTAAAGTTATAAAACTCACTACGTACATTAATAATATTTCCCATTCTGTCAAATTTGATTAACATTTCCTTTGAAAGTGGTATTTTCCCAAGTAGCTTAAATATGGCCAAAATCATACCTATATATAAAGGTGGGGATAAATTACAGCCATCAAATTATAGTCCAATATCAATACTGTCAACAATGAGTAAAGTAATAGAAAGAGTAATGTACGATAGATCATTATATTTCCTTAACACCAATAATATACTATCCAAAGATCAGTTTCTGGCTTCAGAAGAAATAATTCACCACAAGCAGCGATAGTCAAGTTTATAAATAACATTTTACAAAATAATGATAAAGGTTACTTTACAATGAGTATCTTTTTAGACTTGAAAAAAGCCTTTGACATAATCAACCATGATATCATATTACAAAAACTGGAATATTATGGTGTAAAGAATAGATTATTAAGCTGGTTTAGTAGCTATTTAACAGGAAGTGAACTGTTTACAGAAATTGAAGAGGTAAGATATTTCAAGAAAGTTACAACAACCAGGGTTCCTCAGGGTTCTACGTTTACGTTAGGTCCTCTTTTGTTTCTAATATGTATCAATAATCTTGTTCATTATTCAAATATTTTTAAATTTTCATTATTTGCTGATGGCACTACTGTTTTCCACTTTCTTTCTTCTTCTTTCTGTTTAACATCAGTTTTTCCCATAATATTACATGAGGTTAGATGGCCGATGATATGCTTCCAATTATCTCTGGCCGATGATATGCTTCCAATTATCTCTATCTGTTGCCTCAACTTCTTCAATGCCCAATGTTGCCAGATCCTCCTCAACACACTGCCTCCATGTCTTCCTTGGCCTGCTCGGTGGACAGACACCTGGAACTTCCACTCTAACAGCTCTCCCCATTGCCTCACCACCTTCTCTCCTCTTCACGTGCCCAAACCACCTCAATTGCCTTACTCTCAACACTGTACTCAGCTCCTTCAATCCACATTTTCTTGCCACCTCTTCACTGGACACTTCATCTCTCCATGTGATCCCAGTCATATATCTCAACATCCTCCAACTACTTCGTCAAAGGCCATGTCTCGGAACCATACAGCAAAACTGATCTTAGACATGCTTCAAATACTCCTCCTCTGTTTTTCAGTGGAATGCTCTAGTTTATCAGCAGTCCCGCTATCTCTCTTCACTTCATCCATGTAGTTGCTACTCGTTTTCTTACTCCACTCCACTCCACCCTCGCTATCTAACATGTCACCAAGATAACAAAATTGTTTCACTTTTTTTATTCCATCACCATTCACTTCTGTAGTTTCTACCTCTTCCTCTTCTGGTGAGCCCCCTCAGTTGATTCTTCTTATACACACTGGTCAGCAGGAATCCAATGGTGGGCACGCTCCAGTGCGCGCGGTGGTGCGGCTGCGCTCTGCGCACCCGCACAGCCGGCCCGTTGCGCTCCGCGCTGTTTTTTTTTGCCGGCCCTGTGCGCTCCGCACTCTGTTTTTTTTTGCCGGCCCGGTGCGCTCCGCGCTCTGTTTTTTTTTGCCGGCCCGGTGCGCTCCGCGCTCCCAAAAAATAGCTATAAAATAAAAAAACAGCTTCTAGAAGTTATTTACTTTATATATTATGAAAAAATTGTACTAACTATAGACGTAAACTAGCAGACGTAAAACATTAATTCAGTAATTCTATAGTAGGACTTGAAGTTTAAATTATTATTAAAATAGTTCAGAATTATCAATTATGTAGAAAAGCACAACACAGTGAAAGGCACAAAAAGATAATCCATACTTTAAGTCCTTTAAACTTGAAACATTAAATTAAAACTCGCACAAATTGAAAATGATCTCATCACATGAATCAAATATTTACATTTTATATCGATAACCAAGTACGTACATGCCTGCAAGCTGAGGTTATCATTTTTTTGTCATTTATACAATGACTCCTATGTACGGTAGCTTTGTTTTTACTGAGTTTATGAAATTTTAAATAAATTATTATCAAAATAGTTCGTAATTATCAATTATGTAGAAAAGCAGTAAGCACAACACAGTAAAAGGCACAAAAAGATAACCCGTACTTTAAGTCCTTGGCACTAATTCCGCCGAGCTGGGAAACTAGTGGAGAGCACACTGAGAGCACGTTTAACAGAACCACACGCCTTGGACGCCTGAATGCGACTGGGACTTGTTGCCACAGGTCAAAGAAAGACTGCGCACTTGCCACCAACTCGAGTGACCGACACAAGTAACTTTTGAGTATCTGGCCCCAGGTTGGCAACGCTTTGCCGGCCTGCTATTTACTAAACCATGCGCATTGTTGCCGCTGAAATTTTTTAGGAAAAGTAGTCTTCGATTGGAGCGCCAGAAAGGAGCGCGAAATTCAAGTTGCGCTCCGCGCTCACAGTTCAGATTTCCGCGCTCCTGCGCACTGAATTTTGGTAGTGCACACCGGAACGCGGAATGCAAAATCGGAGCGCACGCGCCCACCTTTGCAGAAATCCACCACCCTATTCAGGTTTCCTAGTCCCGAACATCTTTTAAGGCACCACTTGTCGCGTTCCTTGCATTGAATAGTTTAATCCTACTCCACTACCGCACACTGCACAGGGAAACCTTCCCACATGTACATTTTGCTCTATTTTCTTGCCTGTTACCATCATCTTCGTCTTGGACATATTCACCTTCAGACCTCTTCTCTCCATTGCTTGCTTCCAATCTACAAATCTCCTCTCAACTTCCTCCTTTGTCTCAGCCGTCAAGACTAAATCATCTGCATATAGCAGCTCCCATGGATCTCCTGTTCTGCATTCCTTTGTGGCCTCTTCCATCACTACCACAAACAAAAGAGGACTGAGAACTGAGCCTTGATGCACCCCCCTACCTATCTCAAAGGCATCTGATGTCCTTCCAGCTACTCTCGCCTTTGATCTTGACCCTTCATACAGTGCCATTACTAACCTTACAAGCCTCTCCTGTACCTTTTGTCTTCGTAATGCCCATCTAATTGCTCTTCTTGGAATCCTGTCAAATGCCTTTTCCAGATCCACAAACACATGATACAGCCTTTTCTTCTTCTCCTTATATTTCTCCTATAGATGTCTTGTGATGAACAATGCATCGGTAGTTGACTTTCCAGCCACAAAGCCAAATTGGCAGTCATCGATCTTGATGATATTCTTAAGCCGTTCACACAACACCCTCTCCCAAATCTTCATCCCATGTTCTCACAGACTCAAACCTCTATACCCACCACATGACAGTGCATCTCCTTTTCCTTTAAACAATGGTAAGGTAAAACTATCCTTCCAGTCTTCTGGATCTTTCTCCTCCCTCATAATCTTTTCAAAAACTCCAGTTAGTTTTCTGATACCTGTCCTTCCTGCTAGTTTCAGCATATCACTGCTTACACTCGAAGGACCTGTACTGTTTTCCATTCAGAGCCAGATCTTAAAACTCTAGAAAGTGTTATAAAGAAAGAACTAGGAAGTGTAGCATGCTGGCTACTAGCTAATAGATTATTCATTAAACAAACAAAAAACTCACTACCGTATTTTATGGCTTTTAAGACGCACTTTTTCCCCTAAAAAATACATACCCTGAATAATCCTCATGCATCTGCCAAGATGAATGTTGTAGGAGGTCAGCTTAGGTAGCTATTCAATTCAGCCTCTTGTATGATAAGATAAGATACTTTGATCCTATCTAGACACTTTGCAAGTACCAACTACAAGGTTATTGACTATACAAAGCGCCACCACACCAGGACGAATTTGGTGGACTCGAACCGCTGACCGAATGGCGCAGGGACTCTGCAACACCAGTCCGTGATTCTACCACCGCGTCACCCTGGCGGGTCCTCTTGTATGATGTAACCTCTGTACTTACCTGTTACAAGTACATATTTCGAATACCATACGACATTCAAATCAACTAATCTGTCTTCACGCTGTGATGTTTACTATGGTACTGGCGGGAGCCATTCCGCCTCAGCAGATTGGCGCCAACAGCCATTCCGTGTATAAGGAACTTTGTTTGTTACATTAGATGAAAGTTTGTAGCCATCACAAATACTACACGCATACAGGAAAATTAAAACAATACGTGGTGAGGCACAGGAGGCAGGCAACGTAGTGAGGCACGAGAGGACGTGAGGAGAGGTGTTTACACTCAGGACGACAAAGCCAGAGTAATCGGCACGCCAGGCACGCAGCTGCGCACCGCCGCGATCGGCTTCGTTTTCACTCCCGCCGTCCGCGATGAGTGTACATGTTCAGTCAGCCATTATGTATCATTTACCACCAGGCTGTCACACGTATCAGAAGCTCTTTTCAGTCCTGGAAATTATCACCCATGGCGAATTCATCAAAACTATTTACTTGTCATATCGCATACAAGCTAGAAAATAGAATTGGCTGATGAGCAGTGCTGAATGAAGATAATGAATAGTGAGTGTGTTCTTGTGTGAAAATGATTTTGAAATGAATATATATATATATATATGGAAAAATGGAAAACAAGGAAGGAGTAGATAAGCTGAAGGTAGAAGGCATAGTATACGAAGATGTATTACAACAGGCTGAGGTGATGAATAAGTGCTTACAGACTGTATTTACAAGAGAAAGTGAATTTCAAACGAAAAATATAATAGCAAAAGAAAATATAATGGAAGACATAAAAGTAGACGTAATAGAAGTAAAAAGGCTAATGGAAAGTCAAGATGTGAGAAAAGCCCAGTCCCAGATGGAGTGTCGAATTGGATAATGAAAGAGTGCAGTAACCAACTAGCAGGAAAGTTACATAGTGTAATTGAGAACTCACTCAAGGAGAGCAGAGTCCCGCTTGATTGGAAAAGAGCAAATATTGTGCCAATTCACAAAGGAGGAGACAAAGAAGAACCATTAAATTACAGGCCAGTATCATTAACAAGTGTAGTGGCAAAAATGTGTTAAAAAATTGTGAAGGACAGATGGTTGAAATATTTGGAAGAGACAAACACACTCGCAGGTGGCCAGTTTGGATTTAGAGGAGGAATGTCATGTACAACAAATTTATTAAGCTTTTACTCGAAAGTGATTGATGTGACACAGGAAAGAGAGGGGTGGGTCGATTGCATATACTTGGACCTAAAGAAGGCATTTGATAAGGTACCTCACAAGAGACTGCTCTGAAAGCTAGAACATGTAGGAGGATTGAAGGGTGGTTTGCTGAAGTGGATGGAAGACTTTTTTAGCAACAGAGAGATGAGAACAATAATAAAAGATCAGAAGTCAGAATGGTGCAGTGTGATAAGTGGAGTTCCTCAAGGATCAGTATTGGCCCCAGTGATGTTCTTGGTCTATGTAAATGATATGACAGAGGGAGTGAACAGTTATATGAGTTTATTCGCTGATGATGCTAAATTAATAAGAAAAGTAGAAAGTAAAGAGGACTGTGAGGATTTACAAAAGAATCTAGATAAGATTTTCAGATGGAGTCAACTATGGGAAATGGAGTTTAATGCTAAAAAGTGTAGTGATGGAAGTGGGCAGTAGCAAAAAGAGACAGAGAGGAAAGTATTCGATGGGAAATGAATGGATAATCAAAACAAGGGTCGAAAAACATCTAGGAGTGTGGATTACGGATAATTCGTCACCTGAGAAGCATATAAACAAGATCACAGGAGATACATATCAGTTGCTGAGGAATATAAGAATGGCATTCAAATATCTGAATGAAGAGATGATTAAGAAATTGATAACATCTTTGATTCGACCAAAGTTGGAATATGCGGCAGTGATTTGGTCACCACATAAAAAGAAGGATATAAAGAAGATTGAGAGAATACAAAGAGCAGCCACAAAAATGGCTCCAAGCCTGAGAGATTTACCATATGAGGAAAGACTTTCAAGACTAAAACTCCCAACTCTTGAGAAAAGAAGAGAAAGGGGAGATTTTATAGCAGTGTATAGAGCATCAATGGGTCTGGAAAAAATTGATAGAGAAGATCTGTTTGTGTGGGACGATAGAAGTGCAAGAGGTCATGAGAAGAAATTGAAAAGGACAACATGCAAGAGGGACATAAAAAAATACAGCTTCCCGTATAGAAGCATAGAAGCCTGGAACAACCTTGATGTACAAGTGATTAATGCAAGAAGTATTCAGGACTTCAAAGGCAAGCTGGATAATAGTAGATTTGGAGACGGGACAGTACGAGCATAGCTCTTTTCCTGTATGTTACAACTAGGTAAATACACACACACTCACACACTCACACACACACACTCTCTCTCTCGTTTAAGGCCTTAAATATAAGTTTCAAAAGGATACAGCTGTGTTTTGATCCAGTTCTGTGGGTTTGATCCCCAAATTGTACAAATGAGAAGATAAAGAATAACATTTATGCTTAAGCTTTCTCATCAATGGATGCCCTGCTTTTAAGGAGAGCGTCACACCATTTTTTAATTATCAGTGGATTGTTATGATTTTCTTAATGTCAAAAATATGCTAATGCCAAAATAATCCTAGCTCATTCTCAGATCCATTACTAGATACATAACTGAAAAAAAATACTTTTTAAAAAGAAATTTAACTCTTAATAATGTTCTTATCCAATGACTTGCACTGATGAAAAAATTACCAAATATGCATTTGCAAAATAGCGAAACGATTCATATTTTAAGAATTTTGAATTTCATTCTTCTTAAGTGTTAAGATTTTTTTTATTTTTTTTATCTCGTAAATGTATTTGCTATTATTTGCAAATATGTACCCAAATAAAAAAAATTAAAAAAGATGAGAAAATCACATCTTCATTTATCTTTCCAATGATATATTGTTTATTAAATTCGGTACAATAGTGGCGAAGTTATTAAAGGAAAATTGGAAAAAGCAAGTTTTTCAGTATCGAGGTTTAAAGGTGCACGCCCTTTAAACCTCGAGGCTCAGTGAGTCTGAGCAGATGCTGGTTTGTTTGTTTACTCTCTCAGCCACGCTCTCTATCAATATTGAAGTGTTATATGACATAGCTGGTATCTGGTCCCCCCTTTTGCAAAAGGTACTAGTCACAAAAGGGTGCTAGCTGTTAGACGCGCATGGACAGTTTGCTGAACTACAACCAGCATTCTCTCTCTCTGAGCCACTTTATGCCTTGATGTCCTCGGCATGGTGGTGGAGGAGGTAGAGAGTGTGAGGTAGATCAATCCTGTGCTGAATAAATGGTAAATGGTCTGGAGGGAGCAGGAATGGTGGAAGGCTGAGAGACCAGCAGCGACACCCGGCTTCTCCCCCTATTCCCTCACTACTGAGGCCTTGAGACGACCCTCTGTCTCACAGAGAGGGACTGATAGGTGCCAGTTTGCCTATGCCAGTGAATATCATACAAATTTTCTTTACGGATATTTTTCGGGGGAAGGGGGGGGGGTGAGAAAATCAGCCATAAATCTTTATTTTTTTTTGCTTTCTTTATAATACTTTGTCACAAGCTTGCACAAGTGTTCAACTACGCAAAAAAAAATTTCGAATATTTTTATTTTTTTCGGAAATATTCGTGTGACGCTCCCCTGAATTTTTAAGGCATCTCAGAAGATAAAGAATCTGCATATTATATCAAAGAAGGTAATGAAATGTAAGACTGAATTCTTGTCAAATTTTTATTTGTACGTACAAAACTAACTTTGTTTTTGAATAAATACCAAAAATATTTCTTCAATAATTATTTTCCTGAATAAGATAGAAAACATAACCTGACCAGTCTAATATGAGCCAAGCATAATTGCAACTTCTGATTCATGTTAGCAACTCTCCTTGGATTATCTCATATACCATCCTCCTTCGGATGTAAGGCATGTCTTCCTGTTTGAAGTTGAGGGGTGCGAGGCGAGACTTGTACTCTGCAAACATACAGGAGAAAACTCCACAATCTGCCCCATTCAACTGCTCCGGAATATTCTGAAAGTAAATATATGTGCACACTTTTGTGAACTGGTTAGCATATAAGGTAATGATAATACAAATCTATCATTAAACATTCACTGTCTAACCATACTTCTGATAACTAAATTTTTTTTACTGCATAAGACTGATATACAGTAGCCCCTTACAAGACAAAGTCTTGAGGGATTTTTTTGAAAGCCACGGTTACAGGACTTGCCACCTTTCTGTGGCATACAGGAGGTCTGAGCACGTGAGACATGTGTCTATGGAGATCAAACTCCTCAAAACTGGTATGTGGTGATATCACATTCAGAATGCCACCCTCCCCTTGACGCAAGAAGGAAATTTTGCATTGCAAAGAAGGGCTTAGAGATTTACAATGTGCATCTTCAAGGAAAACATCAGCTGTGAAGAGCAAACTTATGACAATACAGCCGCTTCTTTCTCATACATAAAAAAAAATAATAACTTGGATCTGAATGGCAGAACATCAGTAGTTTTGCACCAAAACTTTCCTTGAAAATATTAACATAGAATACAGAAATATTATATATTTAGAAAAAAATAGAGAGAATAAGCAGCGACAAATGCTATAGCAACAATAAATAATCGTAAAACACACATTTAAATAAATAAAGACCATTAACCCTTACACGGCGGGTGACTTTTCACCTCGCCGTGCACACCAGCCGGGCAAATTTGCTCTAAATCGCCTGTTTTCTACCAATAATAAAAATAATAACTGCTAAAGCTATCAAGAAACAAAGGAGAGCATCGTTCAGTTTCATCTTTCGTCTACGTTATGCAATATCAACTAACTCTTTAGGTGCTCTGGTTTCTTCACAGTGAAGTGAAGAAGTAAAGTACTTTTCGCCTCTCGCGAGGCTGACATAGCAAATGTGCATTCCAATGCTTGCACACGGTCAAGACATTGGCTTCTCATTCTACCCATATACACTGTATTGATTTGTTTAACTGATCTTTGTATTACTATTATTATTATTTTCATTAATATTATTATTATTGTTAGTAGTAGTAGTAGTAGTAGTAGTAATAGTAGTAGTAGCAGAAGCAGCAGCAGTAGTAGTAGTAAACCGGCATTATCATCACGACCATCCTCCTTATCTATTATCCCCTCCTTCCATCTGTAAGCCTTATCTACTCTTATTTGTTTTGGTTCCCTCCTTCTCCCTTGTTCCCTTATTATAACCTTTATTACCTCCTTCATCCCATATTCTCTCTCTCTCTCTCTCTCTCTCTCCATATATATATATATAATTATATATATATATATATATATATATATATATATATATATATATATATATATATATATATATATATATATATATATATATATATATATATATATATATATATATATTATATATAATATATATATATATATATATATATATATATATATATATATATATATATAATAATATGTCCTCTCTCTCTCTCTTTTTACTTTGAGATTCTGTCAGGCGAGGACGACATCCCTTGCCTATAGATATTAGCTCCTTATGTACTATATCTGAAGTTTGCGAAGTGTAAGTTATCCCCACACAGCAGGACGGTGCTGTAGAGCTCAAAATCTGGCGAAAAATAAGAAAGTGTAGCACTTCCATGTCACCAAATGACTATAACCTCTCCTCACACAGTCTTTGTTGTTTAGAGAAATTTATATCTAGACAACAAGAGGTTGCTGCAGAGTCCAAAATTGGGCCAGATTCCTGACGACGTATCAGTACGTCACCCAGCCACCAAGCCGTGTAGGGGTTAAAAGGGTATAGCACTCACAAGATCAACAACACACAAACATTTGGAAACATGCATGGCTAAGCACAACACATTTACTGACTGCTAGCACAAACAAAGAAACTTTATCACAATTCCTACACACCCGTAAGACCTTCAAACAAAACATAACATGCATAACATAGCATGTATATAATATAACATACATAAAGAAGAGAGACCAACCTGCATTCATGAGGTACTCGGCTCGTCTGAGTCAACACACGTAAGGAACCCCAAAAGTAAACAACATAAGAATCATCATCTTTCTGTTTAATGTCAGATTTTCCCATAATATCTTATGAGGTTAGGCGGTCTATGATATGCTTCCAACTACACTGGTGCACTGAGTTTCTTGCCTAATAGGGGCAGTTGTAATCGGCGCAAAACTCAAATCTGAAAACTTTATGCATTGACCTGGAAATAAGCCAATTGCTTGAATCTTCCGGTCTTGAATCTTCCGAATTTTCTACCATCTGGCTTCGACTTCAATGTCATTATCTTACTAAATTTATCTGTGTTGTATAAAGTATTTTAATGCTTATAAGACGCTGCATCTTGGAAGACGCACCCTGATTTTGGAAGGAAATTTCTAAGAAAAAAAGACAAGATTTTCTATCGATAGGCGGTAGTAAAATCAACTGATTTTCTCGGTAGGCGGTGGTCCAAAGTGTCTTTCTGCTGCTTCTGTTCCCATGTTCTTTGGTGTATCGTACAACTTCTAGCTTGTATGTGATAATTTCCAGGACTGAAAAGAGCTTGTGATACATGTGACAGACTGGTGGTAAATGATGATCAACACTAGCAGACGATAGTTGGCGCTGTTGGAATGTCGCAGTGCTCTTTGCAGGTGATGAATAGAAGTGGGTAAGTAGGGGTCCGAAAAGAGAGAGCAGAACTCATGTAAGTTGCTTTATTCTAGAGTACAGAGAGATGAGGGCCACTGACGAGGAGTCAATCTTGGCGGCCCACGAGCCGGGTGGTGACTGAGGTTACCGCATCTCGCAGGACACGCACTGTTGCCGCGTGGTCAGGTACAGTGTTGCTACGTAACATATGAACATGTGTATGGTTTACAAAGAGGCATGATTAATGTGTATGATTATTCTGAATGTAATCACACATCCACAGAATGGACTCGGTCATCAGGTGGTCAGTGTGGAGTCGATAGGAATCATTAAAATGAGTCTGGATAAATTCATGGATGGAGAAGAGTGGATATAGGTGGTGTTAAGTAACAGGAACTACCATGTGTAGGTCTCACGGCCTCTTGTAGCTTCCTTATGTTTTTATGTTCTTATGTTTACGCCAATCTGCCGAGGCGGAAAGGCTCCCGCCAGTACTATAGTAAATTACAGGGTGAGGACAGATCAGTTGATTTGAATGTCTTATGGTATTCAAAATACTCTTAACAGGTAAGTACTGAGGTTACATCATATAAGAGGCTGAATTGAATAGCTACCTAAGCTAACCTACAACATTCGTCTTGGAAGACGCATGATTATTTTTCAGTTTTTTTTTAGGGGAAAAAGTGCGTCTTATAAGCCGTAAAATACGGTATCTCTCACCTAACTTCTCAGAAAATTTAAAATTCTTCGACTATTTAACATCAAAAGTGGAGCACGTTTCATCTTATTTTCCTTTTGCAGAAATTTCAATTCTTGGCGATTTCAATGTTCACCACCAGCTTTGGCTATCATCTTCTTTCACTGACCAACCTGGTGAACAAGCCTACAACTTTGCTCTCCTCCAGCACCTAGAGCAGCTGGTGCAGCACCCTACCCATATTCCTGACCGCCTTGGAGACACGCTCAACATTCTTGACCTTTTCCTAACTACTAACCCTTCTGCTTACTGTGAAGCTTTTTTTCTCTGTTGTGCTCCTCCGATCACAATCTTACTTCTGTAACCAGTCCTATCATTCCAGTGCCGCCTCGGGACCCACCTCAGCGGAGGTGCTTCTGGTATTTCAACTCAGCTAAGTGGGAGGACCTAAGGCAGCTCTACTCTGATTTTCCATGGAATGATTAATGCTTCTATGTCAGAGACGCATCTCTTTGTGCGGAGCACCAGAGGTGGGCACTTCCGCAAACACTTCCGCAAACCGCAAATTGCGGATGTCCGAATTCGTTTGCGGATTTGCGGAAGTGTAAATGTTTGCGGATTTCCGTTTGCGGAAATAATTCCACAAACGCAAATATGTCCGCAAATTCCCAAATTTGAACACAATTCCTGCGCGGCTACGTGCACCGTCCAGGGAACGCTGCTTGCCCACCAGTGACCAGTCAAGTCGACCAAGGCCGCAGTTATCAGTGAGCATTCTCAGAGGAAGTACGCGACCTCCCAGCCCTTCTTCCTGCTTTGCTTTGCAAAAAAAAAAAAAAAAAAAAGTTTTGGTTGTAATTCATATAAACATTATCTGTGTGATGTAGTAATATCAATGAAATATTTTAGATGTTACTGTAAATTTTGTTAAGTGAAACCCAAGGTCAGTAGATACTAAAAACATGATTGGCGGTGGCAGGCTGATGTGTGACATCACACGTTCCTCGCCGACTCAGTTATGTCTTCTATTATCATGTGCTCTTACCCAAGATTATGAAATAACCACAGGATGTTTTAAAAAACTGACCCGACTATCATCTTCATGACACATTTCTGCATATAAAAAGTACATATTATGGTCATGATAAGATATAAGATACTTTGATCCTATCTAGATACTTTGTAAGTACCAACGGCAAGGTTATTGACTATACAAAGTGCCACCACGCCAGGATGAACCTGGTGGGATTGAACGCAGGGACGCTGCACGCGAGCCCACACCTCTACCAACCGAGCCACCCTGACGGGTTATATTATGGTCAAGGAGAGGGTGATCAGAGGGCCATAAACCAGTGATACAGACACAGCGAGCATACACAGCGGTGTGTAAATGTATGCTACGTTCGATGGTGACAGTGTTATTTGCTTACAGTGATTATGGCTCTGCTGTAGAGCTAACTACTTGCAAGGAGTGTGTTGTGAGTGAATTAGTGCATAGCGGTGGTGGGGCGACAGCCTTCATCCTGCCTTCTCGCTAGGCTGAGGTGCGAGTTAACCGCCATCCCTCGTACTGTACCACGCAAACAATTTTGTGCCGTTTGTTCAGTGCCGCATGATGCTTTGTGCCGTTCATTGATTACTATAGCGAAACAACGCCCTCCACCAATGGCCGAGGCCCGGCTGGTTGCTGCTATGGACGATGTGCTGAGGTTCATCTTCAGCATTAAGGAGGAAGATCATTGGTTGGCCAAGTTAGCCATTTGCCAACAACTTGTCAGTAGAGTACAAAGTAATTTTTTTTAGTTAAATTGTATAATAATCATCTATTTTTATATCATAAACGTAGTTTTTCAAATAATATTTGTTGTGTGTATTCTTAGGTGAAAGAGGAAGTCCAGGCTCTGGGGCACAAACAGAACTGAAAGCCAATCACCGCAGCCCACATCAAGAGGGAGGTGGGCAGGAAGCTGAGGACCCTAAACGTCACTCGCTAGAACTCCCTCTATGACTTCATGGAGGTCCTCAGTGAGGTACTCGATACCAAACTGGCTTAGATCATGCAAAATGGCATAGCCACGTTAAATCAGGTTGATAAGGATATTATTATCAATGAGCACCTAACTGTTATGAAGCCGGTGGTGACCAGCCTCGACAAACTCCAAATGGAGAGAGAGGCCTACATGGGAATCCTGCTGCCTATCCTATCTGTACTTTGGGACATCCTTCGGGTATTAAAGGCTAAACCATTCAAATATCCCCGGCCTTTGTTGGAGTACCTCCTTGAAAACCCTCATAGTGATGAGAGACCCAAGGGTTTCAAGGCCAGGTTCCTCTCCCTCTTTGATTAAATGGACTTTTTGGTGGCCACAGCAAATCATCTCCTCTTCAAGCTGCCTGTGGTCTGCCTTGTTAACCCTGAGAAGGTGAATGCCGTGAAATCAAGACTGCTGTTCGAGGCCACAGAGCAGGCTGTCTTGGATACCTCAGAAGGCAGCAGCCCAGATGAAAACGAAGAGGATGATTTTTTCAAGGTAAGGCTTATAGATTTTATCGAGATCTACTGCATCTTCAGTTCAGTTGTGACAGTTCATTACTCCAAGTCATTATATAAGCAATCTTGAGCGTCATGCTGATAAATTATTGTAATATTTATGATTCAAGTGCAATAATATATTTTGAAAAAAATCTAAGCACTTTTTATTTCTAAGTAACAGTATAATATTTTTTTCTAACTCCGATTGCTTGAAATGTTTATTTAATATATATTAATATACTCGGGGAGGCGGTGGCCGAGTGGTTAGCGTCTTGGAGTGGTGAGCTCAATGTCCCGAGTTTGAATCCTGCCGGAGGCAATTCTTTCAAGAGCCTGGTTGGGGAGCAGAAGGTCCTGAGTTCACGTCCCACCAAGGAGCAACTGTCAAATCCATCGTCGAGTGGCTGAAGAAACCTGCATGCTGTTATAACCTGTTCTCCGTTTGCGAGTGCAACGAAGAAACTCCAGGGACAGAGTGAGCCTAAACTGAAGATCCAAACGCCAGAGAAAACGGGATCTTCACCTAAGACCACAGGTGTCACTATAAAAAATCCAGCCTGCGCCACCAATGGGCGAGATCAACCAACATCAAGACCTCTATAAGCCTACAGGTGCTATAGGCTCCAACATAAAAAAAATATATATATATATATTACAAATTTATCAATTTTTTCCAGGCCTCGAGGAGCCCAGGACCCACAGCTACAGAGGGCACCAACTCTATCCGCCTCTCCAACAAGATGGGGAAAGAGCTTGAGAGTTGGTGTTCAGAGAAGCAGAGGAACAAGCTGCTGGAGCAGGCCATGTTCCCTGCCCTTTTTCGTGCCGCCTGGGTAGACGTGTTTGTTAAGTACAACACGGCCATACCCAGCTCTGCAGATGTGGAGAGACTGTTATCCCAGGGGGCGGACATCATGAAGGCCAAGAGAGCGAGTCTGACCTCCGATAATTTTAAGAGATTGGTCTTCATGAAGGGGAACATGGACCTGCTCAATATGAAATTGTCACCAGAGGGCTCTGAATACGGAGTCTGAGGTTAAAGGCCCGATATCATTTCGCTGAAATAAAATTTGGAGTACAGGGAGGTCCCGAAGATACGAGCAGTTAGGTTCCACCTGGCATACTCGTAAAGCGAAATCTCGTATAACGAAACACATAACTAATGGTAAAATATAGGTTTGGTTCCAGGACCCCATCAATTTAAAAAAAGGATTTTTTTTTTTTTTTTTAAAGCTAAAATAAACTATAGCAAACACAACAAACTCTCAAACTCTCAAATATAGGGCTCTATATACCACACCACCGCACCATCACACCACCACACAAAACACAGTGAATTAAGAGTGTGACAGCACAGTAGGACAGAGCAAAAATAAGTCACAATAAGCACATTAAGTAAACCAGCAAATAACTAAAATTGACTCACAAGGCACAATACATACAAGCAACAAAGACATTGTATGTACTCTTGGGGACGCCGCGTGATACACTAGACTCGAGAGGGTACGGTAGGTAAGGGACAAGGGAGGGGTGCGCAGACCTCTTCCACTGCCCACAAACTCGTCTCTGCGCATCTGAATCATTGTACATCGTCCAGGGTTGTAAATTTTTATAGGCCACATTGTCGTACCGAGCCACCAGAATTATCATATTTTCTGATTGATTATCGTACAACCTTAGGTAAAATCATATAGTCAGTAAATGACTTTAAAATTTTAGTAAATAACTTGTAATTTACTTTAGTAAATAACTTGGTAATTTTACTCACCCCAGTTTGAATGTCGTAGCATTGGATTTTCGATCTCGTATATTGAAAATAGACCCTAATTTACACATCTCGTATCATCGGATTCTCGTATATTGAATGCTCGTATAATGGGACCTCCCTGTACAATACTCTCCCAAGTTTCACGCTATGCGAGTATCGCGATCCGCGACTTTCGCGCAGAGTCCAAAATTCTTACCATCCCGACTTTCGCGCATTATCTCCACGAGTTTCGCGCTGCTTCTTTTACGTTTAAAATTTTATTTTTTCCAAACCCATTGATGCATTGAATTATTTACTTATATATTTCGTTTTCTGATAAACGAATTAGTAGCATGTATAAATTAGCGTTGACTAAATAAATAACCTCATCAATCGGGAAAATGACCAGATTGATGATTTTATTTATTTAGTTAACGCTAATTTATGGATGGTTCTAATTAATTTATCAGATAACGAAATATAGCAATGGAAAGCTAATAAAATTGCGCTTCTATTGATACCCTTCATGATAAAAGTTGACTCGCAAAGTTTTAAATGGCGAAGAGTTGAAGTGAATATTAAGTTCATGCATATTTCTTCAGTCTCGTAATGGCATTTCTTTACCGTGTTTTACTGTATTTTATTTGATAATATTATAGAACAAACATTTACGAAGATTACAGTATATCATATATACTGATACCGATATGACCGTATATATATATATGAATCCGAGCGGCCCTCCGACTTCAGGCCCTTGTGCGACAGGCTGATATTCCGTGCGCAGTCCAGGTATACAGTGGTCTATGGCCTAACCTATATATCTCTTCTATTTCTTCTTCTATCTCCGTATTTTCTTCTACTACTTTAAATATTTCTTTTGCCACTTTCTTTTCTTACTCTTCTCTTATGTTTTTTGGGGCAGCACTTTTTCTTTGAGACCAAAAATGATGACACATTTCTTTTTGTCCACCGTATCTCTTACTAAATTTTCCTTTTGTTTGATTAATTTGACTACTTTTTTGGTCAGATTTTTCTTTTCACTTTCGTGTGTGTGTGTGTGTGTGTGTGTGTGTGTGTGTGTGTGTGTGTGTGTGTGTGTGTGTGTGTGTGTGTGTGTGTGTGTGTGTGTATTTACCTAGTTGTATTTACCTAGTTGTAACATACAGGAAAAGAGCTATGCTCGTACTGTCCGTCTCCAAATCTACTATTATCCAGTTTGCCTTTGAAGTCCTGAATACTTCTTGCATTAATCACTTTTGCATCAAGGTTGTTCCAGGCTTCTATACGGGAAGCTGTATTTTTTTATGTCCCTCTTGCATGTTGTCCTTTTCAATTTCTTCTCATGACCTCTTGCACTTCTATCGTCCCACACAAACAGATCTTCTTTATCAATTTTTTCCAGACCCATTGATGCTCTATACACTGCTATAAAATCTCCCCTTTCTCTTCTTTTCTCAAGAGTTGGGAGTTTTAGTCTTAAAAGTCTTTCCTCATATGGTAAATCTCTCAGGCTTGGAGCCATTTTTGTTGCTGCTTTTTGTATTCTCTCAATCTTCCTTATATCCTTCTTTTTATGTGGTGACTAAATCACTGCCGCATATTCCAACCTTAGTCGAATCAAAGATGTTATCAATTTCTTAATCATCTCTTCATCCAGATATTTGAATGCCATTCTTATATTCCTCAGCAACTGATATGTATCTCCTGTGATCTTGTTTATATGCTTCTCAGGTGACAAATTGTCCGCAATCCATACTCCCAGATCTTTTTCGACCTTTGTTTTGATTATCCATTCATTTCCCATCGAATACTTTCCTCTCTGTCTCTTTTTACTACTGCCCACTTCCATCACTTTACACTTTTTAGCATTAAACTCCATTTCCCATAGTTGACTCCATCTAAAAATCTTACCTAGATCCTTTTGTAAATCCTCACAGTCCTCTTTACTTTCTAACTTTTCTTATTAATTTAGCATCATCAGCGAATAAACTCATATAATTTTTCACTCCCTCTGTCATATCATTTACATAGACCAAGAACATCACTGGGGTCAATACTGATCCTTGAGGAACTCCACTTATCACACAGCACCATTCTGACTTCTGATCTTTTATTACTGTTCTCTCTGTTGCTCAAAGAGTCTTCCATCCACTTCAGCAAACCACCCTTCAATCCTCCTACATGTTCTAGCTTCCAGAGCAGTCTCTTATGAGGTACCTTGTCAAATGCCTTCTTTAGGTCCAGGTATATGCAATCGACCCACCCCTCTCTTTCCTGTGTCACATCGATCACTCGAGTAAAAGCTTAATAAATTTGTTGTACATGACATTCCTCCTCTAAATCCAAACTGGCCACCTGCGAGTGTGTTTGTCTCTTCCAAATATTTCAACCATCTGTCCTTCACAATTTTTTAACACATTTTTGCCACTACACTTGTTAATGATACTGGCCTGTAATTTAGTGGTTCTTCTTTGTCTCCTCCTTTGTGAATTGGCACAATATTTGCTCTTTTCCAATCAAGCGGGACTCTGCTCTCCGTGAGTGAACTCTCAATTACACTATGTAACTTTCCTGCTAGTTGGTTACTGCACTCTTTCATTATCCAGTTCGACACTCCATCTGGACCCGGGGCTTTTCTCACATCTTGACTTTCCATTAGCCTTTTTACTTCTATTACGTCTACTTTTATGTCTTCCATTATATTTTCTTTTGCTATTATATATTTTTGTTTGAAATTCACTTTCTCTTGTAAATACAGTCTGTAAGCACTTGTTCATCACCTCAGCCTGTTGTAATGCATCTTCGTACACTATGCCTTCTACCTTCAGCTTATCTATTCCTTCCTTGTTTTTCATTTTTCCATTTATATATCTATAGAAAAGTTTCGGTTCATTCTTACATTTTTCTATTATGTTCCTCTCATAGTTACTTTCTTCTTCTCTTCGGATTCTTACATATTCATTTCTAGTTGTTTTGTAGTTCTCCTAAAGGTTGATACCTCCTTTTTTCCTCCAACTATTCCATGTTTTTTCTCTTTCTAATCTTGCTAATTCACATTTTCTGTTAAACCATTCATTCTTTTTCTTTTCTCTGATAACTATCCTTGGAACATAACTATTTATTCCTTCGGTGTAAATTCGGATGAACTCATCCCATTTTTTCTGGGTACTCGTTGCTGCATGGAAATTACTCCAGTCTGTCTCTCCGAAGAATGTTCTTAATCCGTCAAAGTCTACTTTTCCATAATTGTATCTTCCTTTCTTGTGTTCTTCTCTTCTCCCCTCTTTTTTGCTATCATTTATTTCAAATTCAATAAGTACATGATCACTCTTTCCAAGTGGGCACTGATAATTTACTTTACTAATGACTTCCAGTTCTTTCGTCAATAGTAGGTCTAGTCTTGATGGTTCTTCGCTACCTCTGAATCTTGTGTTCTCTTTAATCCACTGAGTCATGATGTTATTCATTACCAAATCCAACAATGTACCACCCCATGAGTCTTCTCCTCCTTCAGTATACCATTCTTCCCAGCAAACTTCTTTGCAGTTAAAATCTCCCATCATAATTATGTTCTCACTATTTTCTATCGTATTCTTTAAACATTTGCTTGTGTCTCTTATCATGTCTCCATGCTCCTCTCTCCCCAAGGAATTTGTCTTAGGTGGAACGTATACGAGTACTAATTCTCTTATTCTTCCTTTTTTCATCACCAACTCTACCTTCAACACCTCTGCCATTCCTTCTCCTTTTTCCACATTTCCTACTACCACATCCTTCCTTCTTAACACCATTACACCACCTCCCTTTTTCTGATTTCTGTTTCGCCTCCATACATTATATTGACCCTCCCCAACTGGCACATCCTCAGAATCACTCAGCTTCGTTTCTACTAAACCCAATATGTCTGGTTTCTTGGCTCTCAGGTAGTCGTTTACTTCTGTTAATGTTGACACTAGCCCATTTATATTTGTGTACGATACCCGCCATCCTTTTTCATTTTCCTTTGGACTGTCTTCTCTTACTCTTTCTCTTTTAGATACCACTTCTTCAGTGTGTGTGTGTGTGTGTGTGTGTGTGCCTACAGCGCCATTAGGCAGTGACCTCCAGGGGTGGGATGGTAGGCCCTGGAGGTTCCCTCGAGGGCTGTGATGGTTGGCCCTCGCCCGTGGTAGGGCAGGCAGGATTTTTATAGTGACGCTTGTGATTAGAGGTTCATGTCGCCCCCCTGTAGCCTCCGATGCACTCGCAATCGTAGGTAGAGTTAATGGGCAGCATTTGGGTGTTCTTAGGCCACTCGACGTTCCAGAGAAAGATTTTATATCTTACGGTAATATCAAGATTAAGTATCGCTATAATGTAGAGGTAAATAGTCGTATGTACAGATGGATGAATGGTGGTAGCAAGACGTGTGTGATGTGTGAGACAAGATTGGATGAAACTGTGGAGTACTTGATGCTGGAATGTGAATGGTATGAGTATGCTAGGACAAAGATGTTGGAGGTAGTGGTAGGAGAAGTCGGAGTGGAAGAATGGCAAAAGATGAGAGAATGGAGTGTGGATAGGCAGATGGAGTACCTGCTGGGGTTGTGTACTGAGTGGAGGAGTGACAGTCGTGTGGCTAAGAGTGTAAAATAATTCTTGGAGAATTCTTGGGAGAGCAAGCAGGAGAGAGAATGAGAGGCAGGGGGCCCCTCAGTGAGGAGGGACCCCGTATGAATGTGATGCAGAGAGAGGAATGAAGGGAAAATGAAAAACCTAGTTTTGCTTCCCCCTTTTGCTTCTCTCCCAACAGAATACTACGTGTGTGGGAGAACGCCGGACCAAAGGCTTCAACGACAGCATCAGCTGAGTGACTCCCAACTGAAGCTCAAGCTCGTAGGTCCTCTCCTCTCCTGTCCTCTAGTTTTGGCCGACTACCCCGGGAGGTGGGTCACAAACCCCCTGCTAACACCCGGTACCCATTTACTGCTGGGTGGACAGGGACTCGGGGCATTTTCAGGGTATTTTTGGGGGGGAGAAAGTGAGTCTTATAAGCAGTAAAATACGTTACACCTTGCACCGGACTAAATAAGCATTTTTACAGTGTTTTCAATAGCCGAGTTTTGCGATCCTCAAGTTTAGCGCTATGCCTTGTGAAAAAAGCAAGCGCCAAACTCGGGAGGGTACTGTAGTGTACATATACTAATTATTACCCCTTAGTGTGCACTAAAGTTGATATATTGATTGAGTGGTCACAATGAGGGGAAGGTAAAACGTGAGCTATAACATCTGTCGGGCGCTGAGGGGTATGTATGAAAAAAATACTAACATATACATTACTCGTCAAAAGTATGCGGCGCCCTGCTCCCGCCCCCGCACAATAAACAATACATAAGGAAATTTATAGAAAATAATGTATTATAATTACCTTTTAATACTTGGTTGGGTGGCCTTTTCTCTTCTTCACGGCTTGGAGACATCGGGGTAGTGAAAGAGCTAGGTTTCTTAGGTGTTCAGGTGAGATGTTTGCCCAGGACTCATGGATGGGCTTCTCGAGCTTGGGTATGGAGCTGACGTCTTTCCCCTGCAGATCCTTCTTGACCATGTGCCAGAGGTTCTCAATTGGGTTGAGGTCCGGGCTGTTACCTGGCCAATCCTTTTTTCCACTTATGGTGTGGGGTTGTTTCTCTGACAGAGGTTTAGGCAAGCTTGTTGTGCTTCCTAAAAACCTTAAAGTGAATCAAGCTGTTTACCTGTAGCTGCTTTGTGAACATTTGCCAGATTCTTTCGAGCTCACACATGCCAGTGTGTTTCAACAGGACGGTGCTCCTGCTCACACTGCCAAATCTGCCACTCAGTGGCTTGATGACTGCATGGTAACCTTCCTAAAGGATTGGCCAGGTAACAGCCCGGACCTCAACCCAATTGAGAACCTCTGGCACATGGTCTAGAAGGATCTGCAGGGGAAAGACGTCAGCTCCATATCCAAGCTCGAGAAGGCCATTCGTGAGTCCTGGGCAAACATCTCACCTGAACACCTAAGAAACCTAGCTCTTTCACTACCCAGACGTCTCAAAGCCGTGAAGAAGAGAAAAGGCCACCCAACCAAGTATTAAAAGGTAATTATAATACATTATTTTCTGTAAATTTCCTTATGTATTGTTTGTTGTGCGGGGGCGGGAGCAGGGCGCCGCATACTTTTGACGAGTACTGTATATCAAGAATTATTGTCACAAGTGATTTAGGAATAAAAAAAAGGTTCTACCACAAAGTAATTTACCCCTATTTTTGCAATAAATGCAAAGAAAATATTACATAATGTATATGTAAAAAAACAAGAAGCTACCTGTTTGCTGAGGAAATATGAAGGTGCATTAACCCCCTTCGAACACTACATCGTGATCCAGATTGTTGAAGAAACAAGACTTAGCAACAGCTCCGAGGTGGAATTAAGGAGGACGTAGGCTTGGTCGTCGCCGCCCATCGACTCAAGACGCCCGCCGCCCATCGCCCCGTCGCCCTCCTCCACTTGAAGACTCAAGGTCGGGACACACGCCACACCCTACCATGCTGGCCTAACCCTCCTAGACGCCCAACCCCACCCTTGGATGCTGGTTACACTTCAAAGTAAGAATCTTCCGCTACAACGCTAATATACTTAGGTGAGATTAAACATGCATATGAGCTGACACTTCATTGAAAGTTAATTAATTACATCACTTGTTGCACATTAATTTGCTAGTGATTAATTCATTTCACATTTTATTGATTAATTATTTATCCATGTGAAAAGAAATAAGACATATTTCATGAGACAGTTCTAATTGATTTAATATAATCTTTTCAATACTAATATTGCTATTACTTCATTTGTAGTAATTTTTAGTATATTAAAATATCAATATATATATATATTTTCTCTCTGTAATATGTACTTTTCTTCTTTGTGATGGCCACACATACAATAACAATGTAAGGCTTTAGATGCACCTGAGAAATAGTACTCACATTAGATAATTGCAGTAATAATAATAATTATTACCGTACTTGCCGGCGCATAAGACGCAGTTTTTTTCCAAGAAAGGGAATGCGAAATTCACCCTGCGTCTAATGCAACCATACTACTAATGAGAGGTCGGGCAGAGACTGCAGAATGGCCGCTGGTGTATTACTAAGGGGGTCTAGAGTGATCTGTGTTGAGCAGTAGACCACTGAGCACAAATTTGTAACTGTGTTACTAATAATATCAACAGTAATGCATAATACCATGAAAAAGTTGGAGTTTAAGAGAAAACAAGAGCTGGGGCAACAAGTTGGTGGTTTCTGCTGCCAAGATGGCCGTCAGATGTAAACGATATTGTGCCCTTGGCCAGTTTCTTGTGATGATGACTCACCCTCACCTCAATCCTCACCCCTGTATCTCTATGGATAAGGAAATTGTAAACTGTAACTGGAAAGAGTGCTAGTAACAAGGCCGCAACGGTACCTGTAGAATGGACCTTGCCTTCCACACATCACACCAAGACCAAGACCCATCACGGCGCCACAACTTCATCCGCCTCAAGGCCGAATCCCACCATACCATCATGCCTTCACCTGTACCTTCATGAGGAAGACTAATCATCTGTCGCGACTGTGATATTCACAGGTGTAAACCATGGCGAATATCTTTGATCCCGACATCGGTGCCCTTCAACAATAACTAAAAGATAGAGATGGTTACTTTACACTGTTACCTTAATATCTTGTTAATTTTTTTTTATTGGGCAACAGCCGATTTCGAGGCCGAAACTTAGTTTTCCTGAATAGTTTTGGTGTTTTAAATGTATCTGAGTCTCATTTTTGTCGGAAATCAATGTTTGTTTACATGTATGGTGGTGGTGGTGGTGGGGGGGGGGGGTGCCCGCCCTGCCCCTACAGACCCGCCCCGCAAACATTGCTAAGCTTCATACTACCATAGTATTGGTAATTTTTGTTTTATCTCTATATCGTTCGTTCTAATTTTATAGAATCCTTTGGGAGTAACGCAAAGCATATTTAGTGAAATGAGTGAATTTAGCTGTTGAGACTTTGCTAAGCGGTGCTGCTACCACTGATTTGTTAGATGCACAGGTGGAAGCAAACCGGATTTCGGTAGATTTCATCCAGTATTTGCAGGAGAATGGCTGGACACAGGGAGATTACATTTCACTTAGTAACAATCGCAAATTCCTTGAATTCTTTGCATACATAATGTTGCTAAGAGGTACCTTCCGAAAAAACTCTCTGTCTCTTAATTATAGTCCCCAAGAAGTACTGCATGATTTTGTATTGAAATTAAAAACCAAGATAGAAGAGAAAGATGGTAACGTACGAACAACTGTGTCATCTATAGCCACTACTCAGCCTGATGTAGCCGGTAGGGATATAGATGTATCTTATACAACAGTTGTGGCCATCCCTAGTTCTCAACAAAGACCTATCTTGACATGCCATTATTGTCAACAAGTTGGACACACTGTAAATTGGTTTTATTAAAGCTAAAGAACGTCAACGACAAAGAAAACTTGAAGCCGCCTCAGGGCCTGCTTCAAGAAACTCAGACGGAAACAGAACCTCTACCGGTACACATGATCGTGCACGATCGACTGCTAACCGTAATCCCGCAAGACAGGGAAATACTGGTTCTGGAAACACTGCTGTTCCCCGCGGTACGTCACAAAATCCTTCCTACTGTGTTATCCATGAGTGTTACGGACACTCTACGGAGAATTGCTATTCGGTTTCAACTTTAAAGACTCGAATGCGTCAGTATCGCAATAACACTCAGTCGGGGGAAGCCGCATGCCCAGCACAAACCAGACCAGGCTAATAAATACAACTAGTATAATTGATAATAGTACTGCAACTCGGTTGAATGACAGTAAAATTCTCTCATCTTTAATTGCTGCTTGCAGTCAAGCCAATATTTTGGCTCTACCAACCAGATTAGAATCTGTGAGAGCATCGTTCGTGGTAGACACAGGCGCAGCTGTTAACGTGCTATCCAAGAAGGCTTACCTTGCACTAAATCGCGCATCACGTGGCAGCCGCTGGCCTCTTAAACCAAACGATCTCAATCTAATGGGAGTTACTAGCGATCCTCTTAATATATTAGGAGTTGTTTGTCTGCCCATTAGGTTGGGAAAAGGTACGCCTACTATTCGTTTGAACTTTTACGTGGCTTCTAGTTCTACGTTGCCCTCGGACGGATTATTGGGTTTAGCGTCTTTGAGAGCGAACCGGATGATAATACATCCAGATACCAATACCATAAGGTTCTTAGGGAAGAATTTCAAAGCGATGGATCAACCCATATGCTCAACTTCTAAAAACAAGGTACAGGGAGGTCCCGTTATACGAGCATTCGATATACGAGAATCCGATGATACGAGATGTGTAAATTAGGGTCTATTTTCAATATACGAGATCGAAAATCCAATGTTACGACATTCAAACTGGGGTGAGTAAAATTACCAAGTTATTTACTAAAGTAAATTACAAGTTATTTACTAAAATTATAAACATTTACTGACTATATGATTTTACCTAAGGTTGTACGATAATCAATCTGAAAATAACGTGCAGACTGGCCAACGACTGCTCGAGACTGGTATTAGCAGAGGTAGAAAGTCTCCAGGCTCGCTTATTATTGTTTGGTATGCTATGAAATATAATTTCTCTAGGTGAATGATTGCATTTGGATGGATATCATTCATATATATGAGTAAAGAGATGAAATACAAGCAAGGGACTCATCCACGTCTGGCAGCGAGGCCTTTGGCAGCAGCAGCAGCAGCAGCAGCATGAGACGGCCCATGAAGCCCGTGAGGCGGATATCAACACCATTAGAGCAAGGGAGATAGATGTCTTTGGTAATATTTAGTAGGGGAGCGAGAACTCCTTGAGGAATCCTATGATCCCTGGTGATATCCTATGGTGCTATCACAGGCGTGGGAGCTGACTGTCTTCAGGAAGGCACAGGTGAGGCGGATGACGGCGGGTTTTTACTCAAAAGTTTTGAGTGGCGGCGCCGCTGGAGTCGCCACCTCCTCTGCCACGGTAGGTTTGGGCAGGCTTAAACGTCTTATTACTCGTTATTATACAACTTAGTGATTATGGTGAGATGTTATATACACGTGTCATTATCTATATCAATGTAGCACCGTGTTTCACCTTAAATAAGGGTGATTTAAAGATGTTATGATGGAGGTGACTGCTGGCGGGGCAGTGAGTGACTGAGAAATTCTTGCCGCCGGGCCTCCCCATATCACAAATATTCACTATTTTAACCCACATACACACCTTCTACCACCAAAACACTAGCAACACAGGCTCCTTACTTATATATCTTACTATCTGATACATTAAAACTCCGTAAAACGCAAGCATTCCAAATAAAACGAGAATTAGTTTGAGATGACGGGGACAGAAAGCGGAGAGAGGCAGTCTGGCATGCCATTCTTGCCCGGAAATATGTCTCGCTGACTTGTGATTGGTCGAGAAGTTTTAAAAACAGTTTATCATTGGCTGATGACTGATGATGAGCTTGATGACATCATTTATGTTTTATGTTTAATTAATGTGCAGTTATGTTATTTTGTGTGCTATTTTCTCTTTCAGAATGGTTTTTCTACAGAATAGGTAGTACAGTGTAGGTAATATAGACGCTGTGTGATTGCTATAGTTTATTGTAGCTTGAAAAACATGTCTTTTTTTTTTTTTTTTTTTTTTTTTTATTAAATTGATGGGGTCCTGGAACCAAACCTATATTTTACCATTAGTTTATGTGTTTCGTTATACGAGATTTTGCTTTACGAGTATGCCAGGTGGAACCTAGCTGCTCGGGACCTCCCTGTAGTTCCTTGTAATGCACCGACCGTACCTAGTGTTCAGGTTTCTACTGATGGATTAATAAATGGAACACTGCCTAAGTCTGAAACGAATTCGCGTGTAGACTTTGCTAATACCCTGCATACAAATTTGTATCATCAGACAACGGTAACTGACCCTAGGGAAATGTGGAAAGTCGTGAAGGCCACGGTAATTGGTAATCATGTAATTCCCCACCGTACAGCAATGCATATTCCCGTGTCAGTCCCAAATACCACCGTGGGTTGTGACATCTGTATAGAAGGCCCCGGCCAAGTGAACAGACTAACAGTGGAAGCAACCCTAAGTGAAATTCGTGAAGGAAATAAAGCCGTCGCTCTTGTTGTTAATGCGACTGGCGGTCCTGTCAAACTTCGACAAGGTGTATTTTTAAGCCGTGCGTTAGCTTTTGACAAACAGGTAGTGCCAGAACCTTTGGACTTACCGTATATGGCTGCGTATAAGACGACTCGGTGCATAAGACGACCCCAAAAATTTCTAGTAAAAACGTAGGTTTTGGGCTATACTCGCCGTATAAGACTACCCTCCAAGGTAGACCATTCAGCTTATACAAGGTTAGGTACAAACAGCACATATGGTGGTCTTAAAATTTAGGTTCCACCTGGCATACTCGTAAAGCGAAATCTCGTATAACGAAACACATAAACTAATGGTAAAATATAGGTTTGGTTCCAGGACCCCATCAATTAAAAAAAAAAAAAAAAAAAAAAAAAAAAAAAAAAAAAAAAAAGACATGTTTTTCAAGCTAAAATAAACTATAGCAAACACAACAAACACACAGCGTCTATATTACCCACACTGTACAAAAAGCATTCTGAAAGAGAAAATAGCACACAAAATAACATAACTGCACATTAATTAAACATAAAACATGCACAACAAGCAAAACAGACGTCGTAATGTAGGAGACGCCGCGTGATACAAGAGAGGGTAGTGTAGCGGTCCCAAGGTTGGGGCCGCACACCTGCTAATTACCCCTAAAGGTCAGGCCGCGCCATATGCTTAATTACCCTTCAGGTCACGCCTTGCTAGGGGTGACCTGACTGCGGTCCCAAGGTTGGGGCCGCACACCTGCTAATTACCCCTAAATGTCAGGCCGCGCCATATGCTTGATTACCCTTCAGGTCATGGCTTGCTAGGGGTGACCTCACTGGGGTCAACCAAATCCCCCTTTGTCCAGCCCGGGAGTGGTAGGGCGCGCATTTTGAACTTGATAATTTTACTCACCCCAGTTTGAATGGGGGGTCGTATCATTGGATTTTCGATCTCGTATATTGAAAGTAGACCCTAATTTACACATCTCGTATCATCGGATTCTCGTATACCGAATGCTCGTATAACGGGACCTCCCTGTAATGTGAATTACGGTAAGTGATTTCAGTAGAAAGTATCTGTGTTTTTACCAAGGCAGGGGTAAGCCTACCATCAATCATTACCCGCGCTAACAACGCGTCCTATGTCCTAAAAAATAGCCCCTGTGTACACCACAGGATTTAAGGTTCACATTTTATACTGGCGTATAAGACGACCCCCAATTTTCGGGGCAATTTTTTAAGGTTAAAAGGTCGTCTTATACGCAGCCATTTACGGTACCTACGGGTTTTGTCAGTTCGGTAACTCCGTCGTCCAGCAACTCAAATTTGGCTCAAGCACAAACGCTTGACTCACTTGTCACTATTGTGGATTATCCCGAGCACAAGGCTTCATTATTAGAAATGCTTAAGCGGTACCGTGATGTTATAGCCTTGCCTGGAGAATCGTTAGGTTCAACTGATAAAACTAATCACCACATTAGACTTAAACCTGGAAAACATCCTGTGTACAGGGAGGTCCCGAAGATACGAGCAGATAGGTTCCACCTGGCATACTCGTAAAGCGAAATCTTGTATAACGAAACACATAACTAATGGTAAAATATAGGTTTGGTTCCAGGACCCCATCAATTAAAAAAAAAACAAAAAAAAAAACATGTTTTTCAAGCTAAAATAAACTATAGCAAACACAACAAACACACAGCATCTATATTACCTACACTGTACTACCTATTCTGTAGAAAAACCATTCTGAAAGAGAAAATAGCACACAAAATAACATAACTGCACATTAATTAAACATAAAATATAAATGATGTCATCAAGCTCATCATCAGTCACCAGCCAATGATAAACAGTTTTTAAAACTTCTCGACCAAGCACAAGTCAGCGAGACATATTTCCGGGCAAGAATGGCATGCCAGACTGCCTCTCTCCGCCTTCTGTCTCCGTCATCTCAAACTAATTCTCGTTTTATTTGGAATGCTTGCGTTTTAAGGAGTTTTAATGTATCAGATAGTAAGATATATAAGTAAGGAGCCTGTGTTGCTAGTGTTTTGGTGGTAGAAGGTGTGTGTGTGGGTTGAAATAGTGAATATTCGTGTCATGGAGCGGCCCCGCGGCAAGAATTTTTCTCCATCACTCTGCCCCGCCAGTCACCTCATCATAACATCTTTAAATCACCCTTATTTAAGGTGAAACACGGTGCTACATTGATATAGATAATGACACGTGTATATAACATCTCACCATAATCACTAAGTTGTATAATAACGAGTAATAAGACGCTTAATCCTGCCCAAACCTACTGTGGCGGCTCCAGCGGCGCCGCCACTCAAGACTTTTGAGTAAAAACCCGCCGTCATCCGCCTCACCTGTGCCTTCCTGAAGACAGTCAGCTCCCACGCCTGTGATAGCACCATAGGATATCACCAGGGATCATAGGATTCCTCAAGGGGTTCTCGCTCCCCTACTAAATATTACCAAAGACATCTATCTCCCTTGGTCTAATGGTGTTGATATCCACCTCATGGGCTTCATGGGCTGGCTTGTATTTCATCTCTTTACTCATATATATGAATGATATCTATCCAATTGCAATCATATGTCTACATTCACCTAGAGAAATTATATTTCATAGCATACCAAACAATAATAAGCGAGCCTGGAGACTTCCTACCTCTGCTAATACCAGTCTCGAGCAGTCGTTGGCCAGTCTGCACGTTATTTTCAGATTGATTATATCACTGGGGAACAAATTTTTGTTGAGTTAGGTCTGACACTTGTTATTAAGTAATTTTTGGGTGCTGAATCCAAAACTGATCTCAGTTTTTCTCTATCACGTCAAGTTTTTGAACTGTAGGATTTTCGTTTTCTTAAAAAATATGAAAAATACTGTACATAACAGTAACAGTGCTTATTTTATAAGCAGTTGCAAATGTTAACATACAATGAAAAATGAAAGAAATAGGCATGAATAGAATGTTTATTTAACATTATCATGTTTTTAGAAAGGATAAGGCTATAATTGTGTGCAGGTTAAGGTAAAAATTTACGTTTGTAGCTTTGTCTGGAGTGTTCAACTTGAGGACTATCGCGTTTGATGCTCCAACAATAGTCAGCCATCATATGCACATCCCATCTACCCTGGTAACGTTCTTCCATAACCTTCAAATCTTGGTGAAATCGTTCACCTTGCTCGTCGCTAGCAGCACCAAGATTTTCCGGAAAGTTGGCAAGATGGCTATGCAAAAAATGTACTTTAATACTCATGTTGCAACCAAGCGCTTTGTAGCTCTCCAATAGTTTCTGAACAATTTCTGTGTAATTACTTGCACGTGTATTTCCAAGAAAGTTCTTGACGATGTCTTTGAATGCCAAGCATTCTTTTCAAGGTCTGACATAATACCGTTGAAATGTTCATCTTTGATGAGCTGTCGAATTTGTGGACCATCAAACACACCGGCCTTGATTTTTTCAATTGACAGTCCAGGAAATGCCAAGATGATGTACTTCAAACAGTCGCCATCAGTTGACAATGCTTTTACAAATTGTTTCATGAGACCTAGTTTTATGTGCAGAGGTGGGAATATTATTTTCTTCAACAAGTGGCTCATGTACAATGTTAGGATCTCCAGGTTTAAGATCAGATCTCGGAGGCCAATTCGTCTGAACCCAATGCTTCTCTCGAGCTCTGCTATCCCACATACAGAGAAAGCAGGGATACTTTGTGTATCCACATTGTTGACCAAGAAGGAAGGACACCATTTTAAGGTCAACACAGATGATCCAATTGTGTTTGTCATATTGCAATAACTCAATGACTCTCTTTACATCTCCATATTCTTCACGAAGACAGACCGAATGCCCAATAGGGACTGCGCCAAACAAATTGCCAAAACAAAAAAAGTTTTACTACAGCTCACAAGTGGAATTTTGCTTATCTGGAGGGTAAGCTGTGGAGAAAAAACTTGACGTGCTAGAAAAAAACTGACTACAGATTTGGAATCAGCATGCCAATTTTAGTCTAAATAAGCTCAAAAATCTAACTCAACAATTTTTTTTCTTTCAAATTGTTCCCCAGTGATTTTATCGTACAACCTTAGGTAAAATCATATAGTCAGTAAATGTTTATAATTTTAGTAAATAACTTGTAATTTACTTTAGTAAATAACTTGGTAATTTTACTCACCCCAGTTTGAATGTCGTAACATTGGATTTTCGATCTCGTATATTGAAAATAGTGAACCTCCAGGGCCTACCATCCCACCCCTGAAGGTCACTGCCTAACGGCGCTATAGGTACAAATGTAAAATAATGACATAAACAACAACACATATACGAAGCAGCGCGAAACTAGGGGAGATAATGAGCGAAAGTTGGGATGGTAAGAATTTAGGACTCGGCGCGAAACTCGAGGATTGCGAAACTCGGATAGCGTGAAACTCAGGAGGATACTGTAATACTAACTAAAGGGTACATAAACATACACTCTCACTCCATCCTACATAACACTCACCAAAAACAACCATAGCTTGATGGGTAGGGTTACTGGGCCTCACCAATGCCTCCAACATTCTCCTGCTCCTCCTATTTTTCTTCAGCTGCATCGTTGTTGGCATTATAAGCATATATATTCATCTACAGTACCCTCCCAAATTTTGCGCTTGCTTTCTTTCCAAGGCATAGCGTGAAACTCGCGGATCGCGAAAGTCGAAGTATTAGAAACACACTTAAAATGCTATTTGTCCGCGTTCGAGCAGTGTACCTACCGTATTTTACAGCTTAAAGACTCACTTTTTCCCAAAAATATCCTGAAAATGCCAAGCCCTGTTACCCATCAGTGAATGGGTATGGGTGTAGGCAAGGGTTTGTGGACGCCCCCGGGGGGTGGCTTGGCCAACAACGTAGAGGAGAGGAGGAGGAGGAGGAGGAAGGAGGAGGAGGAGGAGGAGGAGGAGGAGGAGGAGGAGGAGGAGAGCTTGAGCTTGAGCTTGAGTTCGGAGTCACCCAGCGGATGCTGTCGGTGAAGCCTTTAGTCCGGCGTTCTCCCACGCATGTATTCTGTCCTACGAACAATACTTGATCTTGATCTTGATATTACAGGTGGCCTATTCTTCATAGGCCAGGCCTTTGAACTGGTGTTGCATAAAATAAGTAACACCTCGAAATAAGTAGAACCTGACCTAGATCACACCCTCGCCGATCCTTACTTATTTACCACAAAATACTCCTTTGTAAGTGATTAACAAGGACGTGTGTGGTACTGTGGTTGCTGGAGGTACTGGAGGAGACAGGAGAGAAGAGAGGAAGGCATTGGAGGTACCGTAGAGAAGGGAGGAAAGGCATTAGTGTAGTGATTAGTTAGTAAGAGCAAGGCATTGAGTGATCTAGCTCTGTACACGTTTTATGTCTATGTTAGTGTGCTTTTATGTATGAAAAGGCAGGTGAAGGGATTATCTTGTTAAAAACTTCCATCTCTGTCTCTCTCAACTCGTTTTCTTCTTGTGACCTTTGACGCTTAGTATCGCTTCATAGGTTCTCTTCAAACTTCGTCTCCTTTGTTAACAGATTTGTCAACTCTTCCCTCGTCTATTTCACCTGGGATACTAATACATTTTCATTTGTTTTGGTCTGAGTGAGTGAAGGCGTCAGCTGATGGTTGTGTGACAGTGTTATACGGCAATAACACTGTCACAATGCCTTCCTCTCTTCTCTCCTGTCACTTCTCTCCCAATTGAGCTGACACTCCATTGAAATTTAATTAATTACATCACTTGTTGCACATAAAATTGCTAGTGATTAATTCCTTTCACATTTCATTGATTAAATATCCATGTGAAAAGAAAAGAAAAATTTTCATGACAGTTCTAATTGATTTAATACTTTCTCATCACATACTAATACAGTGGTACCTTGGCTTACGAGTTTAATTCGTTCATTGATCGAGCTCGTAACTCAATTTTCTATTTCTATCAAATCAATTTTCCCCATTGAAATTAATTGAAATACCATTAATCCGTTCCAACCCCCAAAAAACCACCCCAATTTTTTGTTACGTGTTTTTAAATAAGAAAAATGTATTTATAAATGACAAATATTGTATAAAAACATAATAAAAGAGAATGTAAAGAAATAAACTGGTTTTATTAAGTGTATTTACCTTGGAGATCAGATGACTTGGGCTAACGGAAGATGCTGGCGGAGGTGGAGGAGATTAGAGGAGTTAGTTTTGTGCTTTTTCGGTCGCTTTCGTTCGTCATAAACTCAATCGCTTAATCTCTTAAAGTAATCGTCCAGACCATTTCATCATTCCTGATTTAATGCAATCAAATCATAGCCATTAACGAGTATATCAACAATACGTCGTCACTTTTTGCACCCGGTCAGCCGTTTTTAAATAATCCGCAATCAAAATCTGCAAATTCCCCGAGTTCTCAAAACACTCCAGACGATGCGGCCAACTCAAGTTCAGGCTCGGTGACGTAGCAAAAGGCAGCGCTCTCCCAGCTTGCAGATTCACTCTTCTACTCTCTCCCCTTCCTTTCCCTGCTCTCTCTCTCTCTCTCTCTCTCCTTCCTTTCCCCGCTCTCTCTCTCTCTCTCTCTCTCTCTCTCTCTCTCTCTCTCTCTCTCTCTCCTTCCTTTCCCTGCTCTCTCTCTCCTTCCTTTCCCTGCTCTCTCTCTCTCTTTTTCCTTTCCCTTTCCTCTCTCCTTAATTTTTTTCTCTCTCTCTCGTGGAGGATGGAGGAAGAGGAGGAGGGAGAAGAAATAGATGAAAAAGAAAGAAAGGAGAGAAAGAGAGAGAGATGAGAGAAAGAGAGAGAGATGAGAGAAAGAGAGAGAGAGAGAGAGAGAGAGAAGAGAGAGAGAGAGAGAAGAGAAGGAAGAAGGGAGAGAGAGAGAGGGAAGAAAGAGAGGAGAGAGAGAGAGGAGGAAGAGAGAGAGAGGGAGAGAGAGAGAGAAGGAGAGAGAGAGAGAGAGAGAAGGAAAGGAAGGAGAGGAGAGGAGAGAGAGAGAGAGAAGGAGAGAGAGAGAGAGAGAGAGAGAGAGAGAAGAGAGAGAGAGAGAGAGAGAGAGAGAGAGAGAGAAGAGAAAGGAGAAGATGAGAGAGAAAGGAGAGATGAGAGAGAAAGGAGAGATGGGGAGAGAAAGGAGAAGAGAGAGAGAAAGGAGAGATGAGAGAGAAAGGAAAGGAAGAGAGAAGAGAGAGAGGGGAGAGAGAGGAGAGAGAAGAGAGAGGAGAGAGAGAGAGGAGAGAGAGAGAGAGAGAGAGAGAGAGAGAGAGAGAGAGGAGAGAGAGAGGAGAGAGAGAGAGAGAGAGAGAGAGAGAGAGAGAGAGAAGAGAGGAGAGAGAGAGAGCAGGAAAAGGAAGGAGAGAGAGTATCTGAGTGAATCTGCGCACGGGGAGAGCGCTGCCTTTTGCTACGTCATCAATAAAATTCGTAACCCTGTTAGAGGGAAGAACAATTTTTTCGCGCGCTTTTTACAAAAGTCGTGTTTTTACGGAAATAAGGCCTGGAAATCAATTATTTTTGGTGGATTAGGTGTTTTGAATGTACATTCAACATAAGTAGGCAAAAAAAAATGGGTCTGGACGATTACTTTAACTTAACTTACTCGCTACACTTTATCGCTGAACTTAATTGCTGAAATTTTATTTAAAAAAATTTCACTTTACTTTCGCTTAACTTAATCTTCTTCACTGATTTTTGTCCTTTTCACCACGCTTTCCTCACTTTCACCTGCAGGGCGTTTCAATAAAAACCTGTCCAAGGAGGTTTGTTTTATCTTCCCTTTCAGAATGTTTCGGAAATGAGTTAGGCAAGTGTCATTATATAGCGCAGACGCATGACCAGTTGCAACTTTTTCTGGATGTTTCCTTTCAATAAACTCTGAAAGTCTCTCCCACATGCCCAACATTTCCTTTATCTCACTTGTAGAGATAACCTCCTCCGTCTCTGGCTCCTCCGGAGTACCAATTTCCTGCAAAACCTTCGTATGCTGCTGCGTCTCTAGCTCCTTTAACTCTTCCGTCGTCAGTTCCTCGGAGTGCTCCTCGACGAGCTCGTTCACGTCTCCTTCATCCACCTCCAGGCCCATGGACTTTCCGATGTTGTGGCGTTCGCTGCGCCAACTAGCGGCGGCGTATCTAAAGCTCGCTCGTAACTCGGATTTTGGCTCGCAACTCAAAGCAAAAAATTGACCCAGCGACTGCTCGTAACTCGGAAAACTCGTAAGTTGGTGCAGTCAAGGTACCAGTGTATTACTAATACCATATTTTACGGCTTATAAGACACACCATTTCCCCTAAAAATTACCCTGAAAAATACTCATGCGTCTTCCAAGACGAATGTTGTAGGACAGTGCTATTCAACCTGGGTGGACGGTCCACCTAAAGGAGGACGAGACTGAGTGAGGGGTGGACGGCTGTCTTAGGGTGGACAGGTGGGTGGACGAGATCATGCCCACGTGTCGGTATAGATAAGGGAAAAT
Source organism: Chionoecetes opilio (assembly GCA_016584305.1). Classification (NCBI taxonomy): domain Eukaryota; kingdom Metazoa; phylum Arthropoda; class Malacostraca; order Decapoda; family Majidae; genus Chionoecetes; species Chionoecetes opilio. Next base: position 117,249 of record JACEEZ010001618.1, on the reverse strand, counting down.
AAATCTATGGTATAAAACTAGGCAAAGGTGGGGATATTTTTACAAGTACTATAGGGAAAATAAATGTATTCAAACTGAAGGTGAAGGTGAAATAAATTTAAAGCAATGTAGAAAAGAGGTGTTGTTCTGATTTTGAAGTCTTTGATACCAAGGTGTCTGGCTGGCAGTGGCTGGGAGCATGGTATGCAGACAGCAGAGCTGACACTGGAGGTACGAATGTCCCCCTGGATTACCAGACACCTGACTTTGATGCAGGAAAACCTTGACTTCTATTTCAAAGACACCTCAGACCTCCAACATGTGGAAGCTTCATCCATTCTCAGATGATGGAACTGATCATTATGATGCCCTATTGGGGCTTCCAGTTGATAATTATAAAAAAAGCAGCTTTCAAAACATTTGGCCATCCTATGCATTGCATTGCTGCGTTGTCCAGCTTCATAGTCAGGACTACAAGGAGTAAGCTGAAAAGGCAACAGCCATGTTTGTGCAGATGCCAACATCATGTCTGTGTCAGCAAGGTTTCTCAAGCTTAATTTTAATCAAGACTTAGAAAAGAAATGCCATTCTGAATTTGGATCCTCTTATGCAGGTTGCACTTGAAAATTGTCTGATGCCTCGATTTAAGCTGATAGCAGACAAATTGCAACAGCAGCCAAGCCACTGATTTTTGTTTCTTGAAGGAAAATGCTTTGTTTTCTGGATTACCAAATATAATGCATATTAGGTGCAATTTTACTTTAGTTTCATGAAGAAAAATGCATTTGCTGTGTAATTCCGAAGGTATGTTTAATTTTTCCTTGTAAATTTATAGTTTTAGACTGCATGTGTTATTATACAGAAGAATATGTACAGGGACGTCCCGTTAGACGAGCATTCGATATACGAGAATCCGATGATACGAGATGTGTAAATTAGGGTCAATTTTCAATATACGAGATCGAAAATCCAATGCTACGACATTCAAACTGGGGTGAGTAAAATTACCAAGTTATTTACTAAAGTAAATTACAAGTTACAGGTTGAAGTTCCCAAACTCGGCAACCTCGGGACCAGTGCCGAGCCGAGTAATGGAATTTTCCGACTTTTAGAACGTAGATATATTAAGGGGGAAAAAAGCATGAAAATCACATGAAAAAATTCCTCTGCTGCTTCATGGTCCGCCAATTTCTTCTCACCGCACACTGTTTGATGTAATAAACCATGACGTATTTTAAATTTTGTGAGCCATCCTTCTGAGTATTGACACTCGTGTTCCAATTTCAGCTCCTCATGGAATATTTTAGCTTGCGTCATCATCATGTCCCCTGATATTTTCATTCCATCATTACGACGCTGTCTGAGCCACTGCATTAATGCTTTGTCCAAATCTTCACTCTTCCCATGTCTCATGGTCTTACGTATGTCCATACCTTTCACCGTCTCACTCCTGGCATAAAATTCACGTAACTTTGTTTTCAGTTTCTTGAGGTCATACACTGTAGATGACCCCACACCATATATTTCACACAAATTCTGCACTGAGGTTCCGCCATCCAACTTCTTCAAAAGGTCAATTTTCTCAGAAATAGTTAACACATTGTTCTTCCTTTTCTTTTCACTTCCACCAGTAGGTGTTCCTGGACGTTTGGGAGCCATAATACCAATAACAGACCTGTAGAAGTACACAAAATAACAGTGTACACAACTCTACAGTCACAACACCACTGAACAATAACAACAAACAAATCGGCGGGAGAAACCAAGCGGCCTAGTGTGGTGGCACCTAGCGACCGACCCGGCAACTACGCGCCGGGTTTTGGGTGTTCTGCCGTGTTTTGGAAAATCCGGAACCATAGCCGAGTTTTGGGTGTTGCCGAGTCTTGGGATGCCGAGTTTGGGAACTTCAACCTGTATTTACTAAAATTATAAAGTCATTTACTGACTATATGATTTTACCTAAGGTTGTACGATAATTATATATATATATATAATCAATCTGAAAATATGATAATTCTGGTGGCTCGGTACGACAATGTGGCCTACAAAAATTCACATCCCTGGACGATGTACAATGATTCAGATGTGCAGAGACAAGTTTGTGGGCAGTGGAAGAGGTCTGCGCACCCCTCCCTTGTCCATTACCAACCCTACCCTCTCGAGTCTATTGTATCACGCGGCAGCACCGAGGATCTTTCCTCTTCCCCAAGTGATCAAGGGGAGGAGGAAGAACTCTAACCCAGTCATCCCTGCAAACGCAGTCACCCCCGTTTTCTCTCGAGCCTCGGAGAGAGAAAACAGGGACTCTCAGCTGGCTACGTGCCAGTTTCCTGTCTCCCCACACATTACCACTTGTGAGTGTTAAGCATGTTTTATGTTTAATTAATGTGCAGTTATGTTATTTTGTGTGCTATTTTCTCTTTCAGAATGCTTTTTCTACAGAATAGGTAGTACAGTGTGGGTAATATAGACGCTGTGTGTTTGTTGTGTTTGCTATAGTTTATTTTAGCTTGAAAAACATGTCTTTTTTTTTTTTTTTTTTTAAATTGATGGGGTCCTGGAACCAAGCCTATATTTTTCCATTAGTTATGTGTTTCGTTATAAGAGATTTCGCTTTACGAGTATGCCAGGTGGAACCTAACTGCTCGTAACTTCGGGACCTCCCTGTAAACTGTAAATTAAAAATGAGTGAAGCTGCCTTTTCCTACCTATATATTTTGTAGAATGATATACAGTACCCACCCGAGTTTTGCGCTTGCTTTCTTCACAAGGCATAGCACTAAACTCGAGGATCGTGAAACTCGGGTATTGAAAACACTGTAAAAATGCTTATTTAGTCACTTTCTCTCCCCCAAAATACCCTGAAAATGCCCCGAGCCCCTGTCCACCCAGCAGTGAATGGGTACCGGGTGTTAGACTGGGGTTTGTGATCCGCCTCCGGGGTGGTCGGCCAAAACTAGAGGACAGGAGAGGAGGAAGAGGACGAGAGGAGAGGACCTACGAGCTTGAGCTTGAGTTGGGAGTCACCCACCTGATGCTGTCGGTGAAGCCTTTGGACAGGCGTTCTCCCACACACGTAGTACTCTGTTGGGAGAGAAGCAAAAAGGGGAAGCAAAACTAGGTGTTTCATTTTCCCTTCATTCCTCTCTCTGCATCACATTCATACAGGGTCCCTCCTCACTGAGGGGCCCCCTGCCTCTCATTCTCTCTCATGCGTGCTCTCCAAGAATTCTTTTAAACTTTCAGCCACACGACTGTCACTCCTCCACTCAGTACACAACCCCAGCAGGTACTCCATCTGCCTATCCACACTCCTGTCTCTCATCTCTCGCCATTCTTCCACTCCTACTTCTCCTACCACTACCTCCAACATCTGTGTTCTAGCATACTCATACCGTTCACATTCCAGCATCAAGTACTTCACAGTTTCATCCACTCCTGTCTCACACATCACACACGTCTTGTTAACACCATTCTTCCATCTGTACATACGACTATTTACCTCTTTAGCGATACTTGATCTTGATACTACCGTAAGGTATAAACCTGACCGTCGAGTGGCCTAAGAACACCCACATGCTGCCCATTAACTCTACCTATGATTGCGAGTGCATCGGAGGCCACAGGGGGGCGACATGAACCTCTAATCACAAGCGTCACTATAAAAATCCTGCCTGAACCACCACGGGCGAGGACCAACCATCACAGCCCTCGAGGGAACCTGCAGGGCCTACCATCCCACCCCTGGAGGTCACTGCCCAACGGCGCTGTAGGCACACACACACACACACACACACACAATATATAAAAAAAAAAAAAAAAAAAAAATTAAAAACACGTACGAAGCAGCACGAAACTCGGGGAGATAATGTGCGAAAGTTGGAATGGTAAGAATTTAGGACTCGCTCGCGGATCGTAAAACTCGCATAGTGTGAAACTCGGGAGGGTACTGTAGTTAGATATAAAATGTCAGAGCCGTGAGATTTTAAGGAGAAAAAATTGTGGTGGACAGCTTTTCCCAATCACTACTAGGGGTGGACGACATCAAAAAAGGTTGAAGAGCACTGTTGTAGGAGGTTAGCTTAGGTAGGTATTCAATTCAGCCTCTTGATGCTGAATCTTGATTCACATAATGTAACCTCAGTACAGGGAGGTCCTGAAGATACGAGCAGTTAGGTTCCATCTGGCATACTCATAAAGCGAAATCTCATATAACGAAACACATAACTAATGGTAAAATATAGGTTTGGTTCCAGGACCCCATCAATTAAAAAAAAAAAAAAAAAAAAAAAAAAAAAGACATGTTTTTCAAGCTAAAATAAACTGTAGCAAACACAACAAACACACAGCGTCTATATTACCTACACTGTACTACCTATTCTGTAGAAAAACCATTCTGAAAGAGAAAATAGCACACAAAATAACATAACTGCACATTAATTAAACATAAAACATAAATGATGTCGCCAAGCTCATCATCAGTCACCAGCCAATGATAAACTGTTTTTAAAACTTCTCGACCAATCACAAGTCAGCGAGACATATTTCCGGGCAAGAATGGCATGCCAGACTGCCTCTCTCTGCCTTCTGTCCCCGTCATCTCAAACTAATTCTCGTTTTATTTGGAATGCTTGCGTTTTACGGAGTTTTAATGTATCAAATAGTAAGATATATAAGTAAGGAGCCTGTGTTGCTAGTGTTTTGGTGGTAGAAGGTGTGTATGTGGGTTGAAATAGTGAATATTTGTGATATGGGGAGGCCTGGCGGCAAGAATTTCTCCGTCACTCACTGCCCCGCCAGCAGTCACCTCCATCATAACATCTTTAAATCACCCTTATTTAAAGTGAAACACGGTGCTACATTGATATAGATAATGATACGTGTATATAACATCTCACCATAATCACTAAGTTGTATAATAACGAGTAATAAGACGTTTAATCCTGCCCAAACCTACCGTGGCGGAGGAGCTGGCGGCTCCAGCGGCACCGCCACTCAAAACTTTTGAGTAAAAACCCGCCGTCATCCGCCTCACCTGTGCCTTCCTGAAGACAGTCAGCTCCCACGCCTGTGATAGCACCATAGGATATCACCAGGGATCATAGGATTCCTCAAGGGGTTCTCGCTTCCCTACTAAATATTACCAAAGACATCTATCTCCCTTGGTCTAATGGTGTTGATATCCACCTCACGGGCTCCATGGGCCGACTCATGCTGCTGCTGCTGCTGCTGCCAAAGGCCGCGCTGCCAAACGTGGATGAGTCCCTTGCTTGTATTTCATCTCTTTACTCATATATATGAATGATATCCATCCAAATCATATGTCTACATTCACCTAGAGAAATTATATTTCATAGCATACCAAACAATAATAAGCGAGCCTGGAGACTTCTTACCTCTGCTAATACCAGTCTCGAGCAGTCATTAGCCAGTCTGCACGTTATTTTCAGATTGATTATTGTACAACCTTAGGTAAAATCATATAGTCTGTAAATGTTTATAATTTTAGTAAATAACTTGTAATTTACTTTAGTAAATAACTTGGTAATTTTACTCACCCCAGTTTGAATGTCGTAACATTGGATTTTCGATCTCGTATATTGAAAATAGACCCTAATTTACACATCTCGTATTATCGGATTCTCGTATATCGAATGCTCGTATAACGGGACCTCCCTGTACTTACCTGTTACAAGTTTTTTGAATACCATAAGACATTCAAATCAACTAATATTGTTAACATGTTGTGAGAAAAAAAAAATGTATATGAGCTTCTTTACTCAATCAATCATTGGGGGCATACGCCGGGGGGCGCGTCGCCTTGCCCACCCTACGACGCCACTCCCGGGGGTCACCACGCGCGAGTTCCCATGCAGGCTCCTTTCCCATACCAAGCAGCTCTCGACAAGAAACATCAACTTGCCCCAGCCACGAGCCTTGTGGGCGCCCCCTTGGCCTACTCCACGCCGGATTGTCTCTTACAGATACAACCCGATGGGAAGGATCGGTTTCAGGGTAGCGTGCCACATGCCCATATAGCCGAAGTTGGCGCTGACGGACTATGCAGGTAATAGGCCTCGATTCAGTCTCACGGTGCAATCGCTGATTTGACACGTAATCATCCCAGCGATACCCCATGATTCTGCGAAGACACTTATTACCAAAGGCATTGATTCGTCTCTTCAAGTCACTATTTAGTGTCCATGTCTCACAACCATAGAGTAAGACAGGGATCACAAGCGACTTGAAGATCCGGATCTTTGTCCTTCTGCACAGGTACCGACAATGCCAAATACTCCCGCTGAGCGAGTCCATAACACCGTGGGCTATGCCAATCCGCCGTAAGACTTCTTGACGTGACCCGCCGTCATTATGGACTGCGCTACCAAGGTATGTAAAACTTTCCAAGATCTCAATGTCCTCGCCACACGCATGAACAGACTGTACTGCTTCATCTAGTAAGTCTCCAAACACCTGGACCTTGGTCTTGAGCCAGGAGGCCTCAAGTCCCATAGGCTTTGCCTCCTCGTGCAGCGCCTCGAGAGCCATCACCAGGACCTCCAGCGACCCAGCAAAGATTACTGCATCATCGGCAAAAACAAGATCAGTGATCTTCGTGTTGCCGACGGATACTCCACAATCACTTTGATCTACAACCTTGTCCAATACCCAGTCCATACAAGCGTTGAAAAGTGATGGGGCAAGGACACACCCTTGCCTCACTCCTGTATTCACAGGAAAGAAGCTGGATACACCTGCCCCACACTTCACAGCACTCTCAGTCCCAGAATACAGACCAGTTATCAAACCAATAGTCCTTGCAGGAATCCCTCGAAGTCGCAGAAGATCCCAGAGTGACTCACGATGCACTGAGTCAAACGCCTTCTTGAGATCAACATAGGCTGCAAGCATCCCCTGTCGAAACTCACGTCGGCGTTCCACCAGGACACGAAGCGCTAGGATACGGTCCGTTGCTGACTTACCAGGCGTGAACCCAGACTGCTGAGGTCTCTGATGCTTCACCAGATGACTGCGAATCCGTGTCAGCAATAGATGGGCAAGCACCTTGCCTGGTAGGCTGAGCAGTGTAATACCGTGGTAATTGTTGCAGTCCTGACGGTCCCCTTTCCCTTTCCAGATAGCGACGACCAGCCCCCTTTTCCAGTCAGGAGGAATGGTACCTGATTGCCATACGGCAGTCAGGACATCATGCAACCCGCGGATCATGGCCTCACCCCCAGCTTTGAGGAGCTCCGCACTGATATTACAAACACCAGCTGCCTTTCCACCCCTCAACTTTGCTACAGCCTCTCTGACTTCGTCAAGAGAGGGTGCGGTTTCGTCAATGGGAGGATCGGCATCCACTGCCTGTAACCCAGTGGTGTGAAGCTGCTCAGTTGGAGGGTCCACCGTGAACAACTGCCCAAAGTACTCAGCCCAACGAGCCATCTGCCCATCCATGTCCGACACGAGACGCCCATCTGCTGTTCGAATAGCACTCACCCGAGAAGGAGACTTGGAACGGAGCTTCTTCAGGGCTCGGTAGGCGGGTCGGAGGTCATTAGCTTTCAAATGACCCTCGACATCCTCAGCGAGACTCCTGACATACCTCTCCTTGTCTCTCCTCAGGAGGGTTCTAGTCCGGCGTGATAGAGCCCTGTGCTGGTCCCGGTTCCCAGCCAGCCTGGCAGCGCGACTCTCCTCGATTTTCTCCAGCGTCTCCGTCGAGACAAAACCACGCCTTGACCTCGGGCGCTCCCCAATACACTCCTTGGCAGCCTGTAGAGTTTCACGTTTGAAGGTATCCGACAGTTCTACAGGGTCCCCGAGAGCACCAAGCACATCAAACCGATTTGAGACTGCCACCGCATACTCATGAGCACATGTCAAGTCCTTCAGTTTCTCAAGATGAAACACAGTATGGTTACCTCTTGAGATTCTTCTGGACTTGACATGAAGCTTAAGTGTAGCAACAACAAGTCTGTGATCTGTTCCAAAGAACCCAGCACTCCGGTAAACCCTGCAGTTCTGGAGGATCCTCCAACGAGTACTAATGAGGATGTGGTCGATCTCCTTAGCTACCCCTTCGGCATTACTATACCATGTCCAGCGGTGCAGCTCTGGCCTCTGATACCAAGAACCTGCAATTCTCAACCTTCTGGATCTTGCAAAGTTCAGAAGCAGAGAACTGTTGGTGTTTCTGGTACCGGAGCCATGGGGACCAACACATAACTCGTAGCCATCTCTTACAGTGCCAGTAGTAGCTTCTTTACTCATGTCAGTAAAATAAGGGCCGTTCCGCCTCGGCAGATTAGCGCCAACAGCCTGTGTCGTCTGCTAGTGTTGATGCATCATTTACCACCAGGCTGTCACACGGATCCATGGGAGCTGCTCGATTCCTACCTGAGTATGTAAAGACTTCGCTGATGCACTCGGGCTGGGTGGTGATGGTGGTGGTACATACATCTCGCCTTTTCCAACACCCTTGCGTTGCCTCAGAAAAATATTCATATTTCTTTGTTTAACTCACTTCTTACACAAGATAGGCATATTTTGTTTGTATCATTGAATCAGGCAGTGACTGTTCAACAATAACACGCCATTCAAAACTCAATAGGGTAATGTACTAGATGCATGTACACCACCATCACCATCCAGCCCGAATGCATCAGTCAATCAAAGACGTCCTTACGTACTCGGGTAGGAATCGAGCAGCTCCCACGGATCCAGCTTGAGTGAATAGACTATAGCGGCGACCACAGCAGACCCAGTGACGGAGGGGAGGATTTCGTGATAGAAATGACATTTCAAGAATACAATCATGAAATGGCAAAGCCTCACCTATATTCTTAACTTAAACATGGATTTCTCATTACTGAAATGTTGCCATAGCGAACCTTCAATGTTTGTTCTTGGTGTTGTTTAGAGCTGCGAGAATTTTAGGAACCCTGTGAGACTATAACGAGGCTGTCTTCTTCAAGAAGGCGTAGAAGAGGCAGATGACAGCGTGTTGTCGTGAGGGGTGGATGTCTGCTGCCGCCAGCAGGGTGGGCAGGTCAAAGGTGACGTTAAGGGTAAGGAGTTGAGAGTGGGAGCAACGCGGTGGAAGTGGAAGCGTGGACAATAGCAGGTGGTGCATGTGAGCTGTAAGTTTAGTGTGGTTCAGGCGAATATTTCCGAGTCGGACATCCTATGTTTACGGCCACCGGGCCTTGTGACTGTTGACACGTTGATGTTTGAATTGAGTTGTCAAAAGCCGCCAACATTGATTAGTCCCATTTTTGTGTTTATGGAATATAAATTGCTAAAATTACAACAAAATAAATTCTAAATTAACCTTGAGAATATTCTTAATGCTACTTAGGCGCTAAATTTATTTTGATGCGCCATTATATCCGATTCCCAATATCCATTCCAACATTTAGTGGGACTTTAGCAGAGTATGTATGGCTAAGCTAGCTGGCTAATCCTACTAACGTTAAAAGCGTTTGGTCAAAGTTTTGTAAATATCTTTTGACCATCACTTTTATGTGATAGTGCTTTTAAGACCGGTAGCAAACAAAAATATGAATATGACTCATGGAGATTAGGATACTATATGTACAATAATCATAACTGCATATTGTTATCATATTACGTTATTGTTCTTATAACTGCATGTTGTTATCACTTTGATGTTTTCTTTCACATGTCTTCTTTCTTTCTGTGTATGTGTGCTTCTCTATCACTGTGTGTTGTTCTTCCCTTCTCTCTCTTAATGGTTAAGGTGGGTGGGGGTTGCCCTCTAGCAACCTATAGCGCTCTTCCAACAACATATAGCGCTATAATAACTATAGCGCTCTTCTTAACCTATATGCGCTCTTCCCATTCTACCTTCTCTGTAATGTTTAATAATTAAAATATTAAAGTAATCGTCCAGACCCATTCTTTCTTTGCATAATTATGTCGAATGTTCATTCATAATACCTAATCCACAAAAAATAATTAATTTCCACGCCTTATTTCCCTAAAAACATGACTTTTGTAAAAAGCGCGGGAAAGACAACAGCCCCATTCTAGCCGTGGCGGGAAACATGCTGGTGACGTCACTTCAGGAAGCCTCCTAGGCCGGCGCTGATACAAATACACGTAGGCTCAGAAAAAAATATAGTACTAAAAGAATTTTGGGTGTTTCTGATATTTTTTTTTGTGCGATATGGCATATACTTGCATCCTGTATGGGTGCAGCAAGAAAGCTGTGCCTTTCTAGAGAGCTTAGCATCCATTTCCGACCTATTTGGCCATGATATGTGTGTGCAGCGACGGTGAGAGGCGGGTGAGAAGCGCGCGGCAAGACAATGTGTTTAACACCGTGGGACTCTCACCGTCGCTGCACACACATATCATTGCCAAATAGGTCGGAAATGGGTGCTAAGCTCTCTGGAAAGGCACAGCTTTCTTGCTGCACCTATACAGGATGCAAGTATATGCCATATCGCAATTTTTTTTTATCAGAAACACCCAAAATTCTTCAAGTACAGGGAGGTCCCGAAGATACGAGCAGTTATGTTCCACCTGGCATACTCGTAAAGCGAAATCTCGTATAACGAAACACATAACTAATGGTAAAATATAGGTTTGGTTCCAGGAGCCCATCAATTTAAAAAAAAAAAGAAAAAAAAAGAAGAAGATGTTTTTCAAGCTAAAATAAACTATAGCAAACACAACAAACACACAGCGTCTATATTACCCACCCTGTACTACCTATTCTGTAGAAAAAGCATTCTGAAAAAGAAAATAGCACACAAAATAACATAACTGCACATTAATTAAACATAAAACATGCATAACAAGCAAAAACGACGTTGTAATGTATGGGACGCCACGTGATACAAGAGAAGGTAGTGTAGTGGTTCCAAGGTTGGGGCCCCACACCTGCTAATTACCCCTAAAGGTCAGGCCGCGCCATATGCTTAATTACCCTTCAGGTCACGCCTTGCTAGGGGTGACCTGACTGCGGTCCCAAGGTTGGGGCCGCACACCTGCTAACTACCCCTAAATGTCAGGCTGGGCCATAGGCTTAATTACCCTTCAGGTCACGGCTTGCTAGAGGTGACCTCACTGAGGTCAACCAAATCCCCCTTTGTCCAGCCTGGGAGTGGTAGGGCGCACATTTTGAACTTGATAATTTACTCACCCAAGTTTGAATGTCGTATCATTGGATTTTCGATTTCGTATATTGAAAATAGACCCTAATTTACACATCTCGTATCATCGGATTCTCGTATACCGAATGCTCGTATAACGGGACCTCCCTGTACTATACAGGGAGGTCCCGTTATACGAGCATTCGGTATACGAGAATCCGATGATACGAGATGTGTAAATTAGGGTCTATTTTCAATATACGAAATCGAAAATCCAATGATACGACATTCAAACTTGGGTGAGTAAATTATCAAGTTCAAAATGTGCGCCCTACCACTCCCAGGCTGGACAAAGGGGGATTTGGTTGACCTCAGTGAGGTCACCTCTAGCAAGCCGTGACCTGAAGGGTAATTAAGCCTATGGCCCAGCCTGACATTTAGGGGTAGTTAGCAGGTGTGCGGCCCCAACCTTGGGACCGCAGTCAGGTCACCCCTAGCAAGGCGTGACCTGAAGGGTAATTAAGCATATGGCGCGGCCTGACCTTTAGGGGTAATTAGCAGGTGGGCGGCCCCAACCTTGGGACCGCTACACTACCTTCTCTTGTATCACGCGGCGTCCCCTACATTACAACGTCTTTTTTGCTTGTTATGCATGTTTTATGTTTAATTAATGTGCAGTTATGTTATTTTGTGTGCTATTTTCTTTTTCAGAATGCTTTTTCTACAGAATAGGTAGTACAGGGTGGGTAATATAGACGCTGTGTGTTTGTTGTGTTTGCTATAGTTTATTTTAGCTTGAAAAACATCTTCTTCTTTTTTTTTCTTTTTTTTTTTAAATTGATGGGCTCCTGGAACCAAACCTATATTTTACCATTAGTTATGTGTTTCGTTATACGAGATTTCGCTTTACGAGTATGCCAGGTGGAACCTAACTGCTCGTATCTTCGGGACCTCCCTGTATTTTATTCTGAGTCTACGTGTATTTGTATCAGCGCCGGCCTGGGAGGCTTCCTGAAGTGACGTCACCGAGCTGTACTCCGTCGTCTGTTGGTCGTCAGTTGTGTTTTGAGAGCTCGGGCAATTTACAGATTTTGAATGCGGATAATTTAAAAACAGGTGACTGGATGCAAAAAGTGACAACATATTGTTGATATACTCGATCATGGATATATTTTAACTGCATTAAATCAGGAATGATGAAATGGTCTGGACGATTACTTTAATATGCTATTGTTACTTATTGTTATTGTTTATGTAACATTTGTTACACTATCATAAATGGCAAGAACACCTTAGCATTTCTTACCGTCATACTCTTCAGTTTCCATCCTGTTGTTCTGTATGGTATCCTCTTTTTGTCTAAATGTTCAGCCTCTATATATTCCAGGAGGAGCTGCAATAGAATTCTCATCAACAACATTCTTTAGAAAATGCATGCACACTTTCACAGAAGCAATTTAATTCTAAATTTCCAGAGCCACAATAGTCAAACAGCTACCACAAGCCTGACACAACTTACCTCTAAGCATTTAGTGTTGCTTCCATGCATAGAGTCATAGTATGACACACATTTTTCCTTGAAGTCCACAGTAACCATACACCAATGGAGATCAAGATGAATGGGTACCAGCAGAATATCATAAGAGAAGATGTCAACCTTTAAATAAAATTTGGAATCAATGGGAAGCAGTTATTAATTTGAGGTGAAAGAAACTTATTATAAACACAACCAGCTTTCTCAAACATGAGGAGTAGCACCTATAAAAAAGCAGAATCCTGAAATTCAGTTCAATTCGAAGAAAGTAATGTCAGGACATAAAAAAACTGTGTAAAGAGAAGAGGAATCATGGAGCACATAATATATATAGCTGCATCATTTCTAAGGGTACCTAGTCTAGGCAACAAAAATAAAGACATAACTATATATCAACTAATCCTCATACAGTAAAACACTTATAACTCGGCATTGTATAACTCGGAATTTGATATAACTCGGCAAGGCAAAGACAGTCGGCAAAAAATTATGCATCTCGGCATGTTGCCGAGTAAAAATGTATTATAATTATTATTATTTTTTTTTTACATCTATGCCTATAGCGCCTGCAGGCAGTGATCTCCAGGGTTGGGGTGGTAGGCCCTGGAGGCTCACTTGAGGGCTGTGATGGTTGGCCCTCGCCCGTGGTGGCGCAGGCAGGATTGTTATAGTGACGCCTGTGATTAGAGGCTCATGCTGCCCCCGTGTCCTCCGATGCACTCACAATCGAAGGTAGAGTTAATGGGCAGGGCATGTGGGTGTTCTTAGGCCACTCGAGACTGCAGAAATATTTTAAGTGGATTTATGGGTCTCACTCGGGATCGAACTCGGGTCTTCGAGAACGCCACCCGGTAACGGTAATTATTGATTGCGTACGTGATACCAGTGTTAAAATGCGACCGAGTCCCCCTAACATCTTCTACATGCTACAACAAGGCTCCCCTCTGCTTGGATTACATGCCTGCTGCTACCAGTTCACTGGTAAGTGTTGTTTTTATGCTTTTACAAGTACAGTCAAACCTCGATATAACGGACTAAAGGGGGGGAGGAGTGGTCCGTTAAAGCCGATTGTCCGTTATAGCGAGGGTATTTTCCCATGGGTTGAAAAATATATGAAAAAAACGGAAAAATTGTGAAATAAATGAGAAATAATCACAAACACAACCAGACTGTGTAGCTATGTTGGGAGGTAAACAGTGACTGGCACTACATGCTGAATTTGGTCCGCTCCTACACGTGAAATAAATGAGAAATAATCACAAACACAACCAGACCAGTGTAGCTAGTCAAGCTCAAGCTCTAGAGAAAGGTAAACAAACAACAAGCCAGACACAGCCCGTGGCTTCAAAGATATTGCATATTATCTTGACTAATTCTCATTATTATATATATAATATGGTTGTGAAGTGCAGTTCATACACGTGTCACTATTTAGGTCAGTGTAGCACTGCGTGTCACCTTAGATAAGGGTGATTTAGGATGTTGAGGTGACAGGGAGTGTGTAGCAGCGGCCACGCCATAACACTAATAATCACTATTTTAAACAATAAACACCTTCTACCACTAAATCACTAGCAACACAGGCTCCTTCCTTATATATCTTAATATGTGATACATCAAAACTCCTTAAAACCCAAGCATTCCAAAGTAAAATGAGAAAATAATACAATTATGTAGAGTTGACAATTCGAGCGGCGATAAGCAGTCTGATATGAAAAAAAAAAAAAAAAAAAAAAAAAAAAAAAAAAAAAAAAAAATCACGCAATTGGAGTTCGTTACATCCGAAGTCCGTTACATCGAGGTTTGACTGTACAGGGAGGTCCCGAAGATACGAGCAGTTAGGTTCCACCTGGCATACTCGTAAAGCGAAATCTCGTATAACGAAACACATAACTAATAGTAAAATATAGGTTTGGTTCCAGGAGCCCATAAAAAAAAAAAAAAAAAAAAAAAAAAAAAAAAAAAAAACTTTTTCAAGCTAAAATAAACTATAGCAAATACAACAAACACACAGCATCTATATTACCCACACTGTACTACCTATTCTGTAGAAAAAGCATTTTGAAAGAGAAAATAGCACAAAATAACATAACTGCATATTAATTAAACATAAAACATGCATAACAAGCAAAAAAGACGTTGTAATGTAGGGGACGCCGCGTGATACAAGAGAAGGTAGTGTAGCGGTCCCAAGGTTGGGGCCGCACACCTGCTAATGGGCCCCAGACATAACTACGTCACGGTTTGTTTACATCGGTGCATTGTGGGGATAAGGAGGGGTCGCCGCGGGTGGACCTACGAAGGGAAAACTACGGCGATGGAAGAATTTAGAGTTATTTTGGGCGAAATTGATATTCCAGGTGCTATATTACTGTGCTCTGTTCTCGCTGACAACACTATAGAGAAGACCTGAGGTAATGGCTGATGTGCAGAGGCTTCTAAACCAAGAAAACAGAGTCATAACAGAGCCTCGTCAAAAGGTAAGCAACTGGTAGGTATGTAATGTGTCCCTACCACTTGCTTACTTCTTAATGAGACTCTGCTGTGACTGTTTTCCTGGTTTAGAAGCCTTCGCACATCAACCATCACCTCAGGTCTTCTCTATGTTGTCAGCGAGCATGGAAATATAGCACCTGGAATATCAATTTCGCCCAAAACAACTCTAATTTTTTTCATCGTCGTAGTCTTCTCATTGTAGGCTGTACATATTCATGGTTATGATAGTATTACAATACCTTATTAATTGAGTTCCTTTTGTTGTCTTTCCTCATAATAAGTAGTGCTACATCATGGTTTAAGTGTTACTTGACGAGCCAATGAATATGTAACGCGAGAAATTACATTAATAGGGGAAGAGATGAAATAACACATAAGTATCAATAAGCTAAAGAGGAATTTTCTTCCACGCCTCATTCCTGAATCACTGGTTAGGCTTATATTTTAAGCCAGTAGTAATTAGACACGTAGCGAAACGAGGTGAGAACGGGGATTCTAGGTTAGGATAATTTTAGAAGCAGCTCGACGTTCATTGAGTTAAGTCGCCTGTGGGGAGGTGATATTCTCGCCCTTGGTAAAGGTATGTTATGAAATGCTTGTTAACTAGAGATGTAGACATGACTTATTGGTGATTCCTTTTGTTAACCAGGACTAACGAAGTGTATTACTTAGGGTCCCAAAGTAGGATGCTGTTGGCGGACCAGGGGGCCAAGCGCTCACAAATTAGCAGAGGGGGCAACCACAACATGTCACAGCCAGCCGTGTGAGGACAAGGAGAAAGAAGGAAATAGAAAAATAAGTGAGAGGGAAACAGTTGGAAGTGGGATAGACTACGTATACATTATGTTAGGATAACGACTTGAGCATTACATGTGCGTATCGTTAATGTGGTGACAGCGGTTTGGATCCATTCGTTGGATCCACGTACCCACGTGCTAACTAACGCCTTGCTAGTTGTTGGTTTTTTCAAGTGCCAGTTACCTAGTGATCACATACTGTACAGTATGGTGTGTACAGAGTATAGGTGTACATATAGGTGTATAGAGTAGCGTTAGTGACTATGACTAGTTCGTTCAGGCTGGGAAAGTAGATGATACTAACGTAACAGTAGGCCTGGGTTACCCACATGCTAACATAGACGCTGATAGACATTAGTGATGGCCTGGAAAAGCCGAAGCGGAGTAGTGAAAGGGTGCAACATGAAACATGCACACCTCCGACCCGCTGTTGAACATGAAAGTGATGTGGGTAGCGCGTATGCAGTGTGTTTATGGGTGATGTAGGATGCGTGAAGGTAGTGTGGATGTGGGTGATGTGACACTACATCCACGTGTGGATGCAGTGTGGAACGATGCCGAGTGGAAGTGGATAGTGATGTGTGTGGAAGTGGATGGATGATGAATGTGTGGATAGGGGGCTTGTATTCCACACTTAACACTAATGTAGGGCAGGATGTCATGTAAAAGGTGCGAGAAGGTTAGGTTACCGTACCTTACGGTTAGATTAACATTAGGATAGAGGTAACAGCTCATGTAGAACTAGACGCCCTACAAGTGTAGTGGTTAAAATGACCATCTACACCTTGGTCACCATTATGTAGTGCCCACCTTGGGAGTGTACTCTACAGTCCTGGTTACTCCGCTGCCACCACCCACATTAAGTGGGAAAAAATATATGAATGAACAAAAATAAAAGCTTTAAGAAAATATGTAAGTACTGGTTGGAAACTGAATAACAACGCGTTAATATATTTCTAATTATAATATATTTAACTCTTTACTGTCTCACTTGGTAATTATTATACATTCACAAGTTATCTTAATATTAAGTCTTCCTTCCCTCCTAGCGATACGCACGCGAAATGCTCAAGTCGTTATCCTAATATAGTTTACTATATTATTTACTTGGGGGGGGAAGAAGCTATGTAACGCGAGAAATTACATTAATAGGGGAAGAGATGAAATAACACATAAGTATCAATAAGCTAACGAGGAATTTTCCTCCACGCCTCATTCCTGAATCACTGGTTAGGCTTATATTTTAAGCCAGTAGTAATTAGACACGTAGCGAAACGAGGTGAGAACGGGGATTCTAGGTTAGGATAATTTTAGAAGCAGCTCGACGTTCATTGAGTTAAGTCGCCTGTGGGGAGGTGATATTCTCGCCCTTGGTAAAGGTATGTTATGAAATGTTTGTTAACTAGAGATGTAGACATGACTTACTGGTGATTCCTTTTGTTAACCAGGACTAACGAAGTGTATTACTTAGGGTCCCAAGGTAGGATGCTGTTGGCGGACCAGGGGGCCAAGCGCTCACAAATTAGCAGAGGGGGCAACCACAACATGTCACAGCCAGCCGTGTGAGGACAAGGAGAAAGAAGGAAATAGAAAAATAAGTGAGAGGGAAACAGTTGGAAGTGGGATAGACTACGTATACATTATGTTAGGATAACGACTTGAGCATTACATGTGCGTATCGTTAAAGTGGTAACAGTGCGACTGAAGTTACCAGAGATAGTAAACTCTATTAGGATGACGACTTGAGCATTACATGTGCGTATCGTTAAGGGGTAACAGTGCGACTGAAGTTACCAGAGATAGTAAACTATATTAGGATGACGACTTGAGCATTACGCATGCGTGTCGTTAAAGGGGTAACAGTGCGACCGAAGTTACCAAAGATAGTAAACTATATTAGGATAACGACTTGAGCATTTCGCGTGCGTATCGCTAGGAGGGAAAGAAGACTTAATATTAAGATAACTTGTGAATGTATAATAATTACCAAGTGAGACAGTAAAGAGTTAAATATATTATAATTAGAAATATATTAACGCGTTGTTATTCAGTTTCCAACCAGTACTTACATATTTTCTTAAAGCTTTTATTTTTGTTCATTCATATATTTTTTCCCACTTAATGTGGGTGGTGGCAGCGGAGTAACCAGGACTGTAGAGTACACTCCCAAGTTGGGCACTACATAATGGTGATAACGGTGTAGATAGTCATTTTGACCACTACAAATACTCTTGAGTCTGTATCAACATCACCAACCTTTGCTTTGATTTATCTTATTACTCCATCCATAAACAAGTTGCATAACCACGGTGACATTACCCATCCTTGCCTCATGGTACCTGCAAGGTACTGTCGTCTACCGATATTTTTGTCCCTACACAAATCGGGAGAACTCGCCGACAGTAATGGTTAGGTTGGTATCCGGTCATTTCGCCCACATGCCATTTTGCCACACCATAGAGTCATTTCGCCCACACTATGGAGTCTATAGGAGCTAGGAGGTTAGGTTATATTTGTTTAGTGTGTCGAGAACCCCCCCCCCCCCACCCGCTAGGAGGTTAGGTTAGATTTGTTTAGGTTAGGTTAGGGTAGGTTAGATTTGGGTAGTTTAGGTTAGATTTGGTTAGGTTAGGTTAGATTAGATTTGGTTAGGTTAGGATAGATTAGATTTGGTTAGGTTAGGTTAGGTTAGCTTAGGCTAGATTTGGTTAGGTTAGCATATCGGTGGGTCAAGCCCCCTGCTAGGGTAGGTTTATTTTGGTTAGGCAATTTTTGTCATTTCGCCCACAAGACATTTCGTCCACATGTAAGTCAATTCGCCCACATATAAGAGTCAATTCGCCCACTCCAAAGTCAATTCACCCACACGATCCATGTCACGGAGTCATGTAACTATATCTTCCTCCGGCAGAAATGGAATGAACCACCAGTAACCTTGGGCGAAATGACGGTAAATTTCTAGTGTTTGCCCATACTCTCCCACTTCCCCTAAACAAGTTTGGGGACCTGTGGGAATGCGGGGTTTTCGGGTGGGAAACAAATTATGCGTCGGAAACACGTAATTAAAGAGTTGTGTAGGGGGGGGTAAAATTTCCTAGATCTAGGGTAATTTCCTTATATCTAGAGAAAATTGCCTAACCAAAATAAACCTAACCTAACCAAAGTTAACCTACCCTAGGGGTCATCAACCTACTCCATAGTGTGGGCGAAATGACCTGTGGGCGAAATGACTCTATGATGTGGCAAAATGGCATGTGGGCGAAATGACCGGATACCAACCTAACCATTACTGTCGGCGAGTTCTCCCGATTTGTGTAGGGACAAAAATATCGGTAGACAACAGTACCATGCAGGTACCATGAGGCAAGGATGGGTAATGTCACCGTGGTTATGCAACTTGTTTATGGATGGAGTAATAAGATAAATCAAAGCAAAGGTTGGTGATGTTGGTATAGACTCAAGAGTATTCATTGGCTCGTCAAGTAACACTTAAACCATGATGTAGCACTACTTATTATGAGGAAAGACAACAAAAGGAACTCAATTAATAAGGTATTTTAATATTATCATAACCATGAATATGTACAGCCTACAAAGAGAAGACTACGACGATGAAAAAAATTAGAGTTGTTTTGGGCGAAATTGATATTCCAGGTGCTATATTTCCGTGCTCGCTGACAACATAGAGAAGACCTGAGGTGATGGTTGATGTGCGAAGGCTTCTAAACCAGGAAAACAGTCACAGCAGAGTCTCATTAAGAAGTAAGCAAGTGGTAGGGACACATTACGTACCTACCAGTTGCTTACCTTTTGACGAGGCTCTGTTATGACTCTGTTTTCTTGGTTTAGAAGCCTCTGCACATCAGCCATTACCTCAGGTCTTCTCTATAGTGTTGTCAGCGAGAACAGAGCACAGTAATATAGCACCTGGAATATCAATTTTGCGCAAAATAACTCTAAATTCTTCCATCGCCGTAGTTTTCCCTTCGTAGGTCCACCCGCGACGACCCCGCCTTATCCCCACAATGGACGGATGTAAACAAACCGTGACGTAGTTATGGGTAGGGTCCATTACCCCTAAAGGTCAGGCGGTGCCTTATGCTTAATTACCCTTCAGGTCACGCCTTGCTAGGGGTGACCTGACTGCGGTCCCAAGGTTGGGGCCGCACACCTGCTAATTACCCCTAAATGTCAGGCCACGCCATATGCTTAATTACCCTTCAGGTCACGGCCTGCTAGGGGTGACCTCACTGGGGTCAACCAAATCCCCCTTTGTCCAGCCCAGGAGTGGTAGGGTGCACATTTTGAACTTGATAATTTTACTCACCCCAGTTTGAATGTCGTCGTATCATTGGATTTTCGATCTCGTATATTGAAAATAGACCCTAATTTACACATCTCGTATCATCGGATTCTCGTATACCGAATGCTCGTATAACGGGACCTCCCTATACTGTATTTACAATATTTTTTTTTTTTTTTTTTTTTTACCCTTATCAGGAGGGCATTTGTGGGAGCATTTGTGGTGTGTGGGAGCCAGAACTCCCGCCAGAACCCTCCCTGGCGGGAGGCGCGGACACTGACCAGGGGTGACAGGAGACGCTCGGACCGCCGGACAACTTTGTCAATTTACGGACTGGACCAGTGAAACTATGGGCCCATTATATTGCAGACACTAAGTTTTATGACCCTTACCCACTGAACAGGCCAACAAGGCTTACTAAACCACCGGAGGTTTCATGCTCTTGGCGGCATCCATTCAATACCCACATTATCCACACGCCAACCTGACAACACTGTGGGTGGAACAGGCACAAAATGTCTTCTCCAGTTGCCGCTTGGGTTCAGTGACGTTCCGGTCAGTTGTTTACAATCTGTGTATCAGCTGTTGGAAACAGCCTATGGTTTTGTGTTGATATAAACTGAATTTTTATTATTATTTTATTATTTATATATTAATCTCTGTGTTAAATATGTTAAGTAAGTTCACCGAACACAAGTTTTAGGTGGAAATATTTGTGGTAACCTACTGGAGTTACTGTAAGTAGTGTACAGCGATTATTAGTAGTGCTGATCACTTGTTTGTCACTCGGTGGTAAAGATTTGCATTTTATCCTGGCCATATAAGTCGACCCCTAGTTTTGGAGAGATTTTTTCAGGCTCAAAGAGTCGACTTGTTCGCCGCCATTTATGGTATATATATATATATATATATATATACAGTACCCTCCCGAGTTTCACGATATGCGAGTTTCGCGCTGAGTCCTAAATTCTTACCATCCCGACTTTTCGCAACTTTCCCCGAGTTTCGCGCTGCTTCGTACAAACTTTTTTTTTTTTTGTGTGTGTGTGTGTATTTACCGAGTTGTAACATACAGGAAAAGAGCTATGCTCGTATTGTCCCGTCTCCAAATCTATTATTATCCAAGTTGCCTTTGAAGTCCTGAATACTTCTTGCATTAATCACTTTTGCATCAAGGTTATTCCAGGCTGCTATGCTTCTATATGGGAAGCTGTATTTTTTTATGTCCCTCTTGCATGTTGTCCTTTTCAATTTCTTCTCATGACCTCTTGTACAGGGAGGTCCCGTTATACGAGCATTCGGTATACGAGAAATCAATGATACGAGCTGAGTAAATTAGGGTCTATTTTCAATATACGAGATCGAAAATCCAATGATACGACATTCAAACTGGGTTGAGTAAAATTATCAAGTTTACAATGCGTGCCCTACCACTCCCGGGCTGAACACAGGGGGATTTGGTTGACCCCAGTGAGGTCACCCCTAGCAAGCCATGACTTGAAGGGTAATTAAGCATATGGCGCAGCCTGACATTTAGGGGTAATTAGCAGGTGTGCGGCCCCAACCTTGGGACCGCAGTCAGGTCACCCCTAGCAAGGCGTGACCTGATGGGTAATTAAGCATATGGCACGGCCTGACCTTTAGGGGTAATTAGCAGGTGTGCGGCCCCAACCTTGGGACCGCTACACTACCTTCTCTTGTATCACGCGGGGTCCGCTACAGTACAACGTCTGTTTTGCTTGTTATGCATGTTTTATGTTTAATTAATGTGCAGTTATGTTATTTTGTGTGCTATTTTCTCTTTTAGAATGCTTTTTCTACAGTATAGGTAGTACAGTGTGGGTAATATAGACGCTGTGTGTTTGTTGTGTTTGGTATAGTTTATTTTAGCTTGAAAAATATGTCTTTGATGGGGTCCTGGAACCAAACCTATATTCTACCATTAGTTATGTATTTCGCTATACGAGATTTCGCTTTACGAGTATGCCAGGTGGAACCTAACTGCTCGTATCTT
>JACEEZ010001618.1:82500-90000 GCA_016584305.1 Chionoecetes opilio | reverse complement strand
CGGTGAACGTGACAACAATGCGGGAATCCCATAACCCCACCCGAGGGCTCAAGATAGGCCGGGCGTTAGAGGCGCTGCGAGTAGATGGCAGGACATTAGCAGCGAGCTGTGATTGGTTGCTCAGTTCCTGGACTTCCCGCAGATTCCGCCACCTTAGTCAAGTGCGTGTACTCTCAGGGTGTAGTGATAGCAGTGAAGGAACCTTAGTATAATGGCCGATTTACCTCAACCTCGTCCTTCCACTATTGGCCAGCGCAATGCTGCGGCACCTGCACGAGGAGTAAAAAAGAGGAAAAATTTGTCCAGCAGTTAGTAGACATTGAGTGTGAGGAAGAGGATATGGTGCAAGATGATACTGAGGCAGAACATAAAGTGATTAGTTATTGGAAATCTTACAACGTAAAACAGGCAATTGATTTAGTGGTTGACCGCTGGAACAATGTTACGCCTGCCCCTATCAATACTGCTTGGCGCAACATTTTGGAGGGTTTACCTGAGGACCACCAGGTGGCAGTGCCCACTGCCTAGTAACGCAGTCACTCGTGACTCGAGACAGAGATAGAAGCGGCGGTGGAGGAGAGGACCTACGAAGCGATACTAAGCGAAAGAGGTCACAAGAAGAAGAAGAGAAGAAGGCAGAGGCACAGCATATCCCTGGAGCTGGATTTGCTGACATGACTGGTGAGGACATTAGGGAAATTATTCAGCCTCTTCCAGTGACTGCTGATAATATTATGGAAGAGGATGATTTGGCAGGTGTAGCGGACAGCACTGGAGAGGAAGAGGAAGGTGACAATGTGCGGCGTGAAGGTTTATCTATTGCCGATATCAAGACAGTGATAGATTCGAGATGCAGGCTACGCCACATCCTCGAACAAGACTTGACTACTAACAGCGAGTTGAAGTGTTCGTTAATTCGTCAGGCACTAGCAAGTTATGAGCATCAGTATCATGACCACATCAACTCTCTCTGTCAACGTCAGATTACCAAGTTTTTACGGAGCCGCAACCAGGCACAGCAACCAAAGAATGGACCGCAACCAGAACCCTCCAACGAGCCCTCTGTCATTGATGAACCATCTTTGATTCATCTGACTTTGAGGGCTTCACTTGTGCAACAATTGAAGACATCCTGGACGAGTTACAGGCCCGTCGTGATGGTCATAAATGATAACACTCCACACAAGCCTTGGAATATTCTCATCCATCTAAGCCCTTCATCATCCCCCAAAAAGGTAAATAAAGTGCTGTAAAATATATGCTGTTTTTATGATTTGATTCATTATTTCATCATATGTTGAAAAAACAGGGTAAAAAATAAAATGTGTGGTAAAAAAATATGTGGTCATCTTGGGGGTCTTGGCACCAATTAGAATTATTACCATTAGTTTTATTGTTCGGCTATCGTGATTTCGGCTATAGCGCGCCGATAGCGGCACCAATTAGGCGCGATAGTCGAGGTTTGAGTGTATACACAGAAATGGTCGGAAATAGCGAACTTTCACCTCATATAAAGAACAAAGCTTGTTATATGCGAAAAGTTCGGATCCCTCGGATATATAACGTACTTTCTGATATAACGTCACCCCCATTCCCCCAATTGGTTAGTTAAAGTGAGGGCTTACTGTATATAGACAAGTGGTGCCATAAAAGATATTTGGGACTAGGAAACCTGAATAGGGTGGTAGATTTTTGCTGTCCAGTGTGTGTAAGAAGAGTCAACAGAGGGGGACCACCAGAAAAGGAAGAGTTAGAAACTATAGAAGTGAAACAGCTTTGTTATCTTGGTGACATGTTAGATAGCGAGGGTGGAGTGGAGAGAGCAGTAAGAACATGAGTAGTAACTACATGGATGAAGTGGAGAGAGATAGACTGCTGATAAACAAGAGTATTCCACAGAAAGCCAGAGGAACAGTATTTGACGCATGTAGTCCGTGCAGGCGTGTAGTAGGTGTGCCCTGACCCTGCAACAAAAGGGATAAGTACTGGACATGCTAGCGGAGGGCCAGGGAGAGGAACAGGGGAACAAAGATGAGCAGCCGGAAGAAGTTACGAGTGCGGAAGTGAGATGGCTACTTTCTCAGTTTGAGCAGCTCAAGAACTGTTGGATAGAGGTGGATCCTCATGCCCTCATGCAGAGCGTGCCTTTTGGTGGTGGTGGCTTGTTTTTTTTAAACAGCTGATCGGGCGGCAGCGGTGGTGGTTTGCTATTGTGAATCAACTGATTGGGCAGCGTTGGTTGTGGTGGCTTGTTATTGTGAATCAGGTGATCGGGCGGCGGTAGTGTTTTATATTGTGAATCAGCTGGTCAGGCGGCGGCGGCGGTTTGTAAATTTAATGCAGTTGGGGTACTGAACAGCCTCCTCGAGCCATACTCTGTACTGTTCAGGCAGTACATTAACAAGAGATGGCAGGCAAATTGTACTGTACAGTGTTCAATGTTCATGTGTACATATGTAGGTATTGCTGTCCAAATAAACACACTTTCATGAAAAACATCTTTGATATAAAAGTTCTCGTGTCCCTTAGGTAGGTCAAAGGGTGGAAGTCTGGAATGTCGCTGAACCAATTAATAATTCTCCCCATATAAACACAGTTATTACAGAGTTGTTGCTAACGCACAAAACGCGGGAAGTTTACGGTACCAAGTTAGGTACCTACCCCACTGTATATATAATGGACCCTCGTATAACAGGACTAAAAAGGGGAAAAGGTTGTCCGGAAAACAAAAAATCCCTGTTCTCTCTTTCATCATTTTCCTTCAACAGATTTTTAAAGTATTTGCCTTGCCTTTTCACTATATCCAGTACCAGTACAAGTTTGTGCTAGAAAATAACAGACTCACTCATGTATAACAAGCAAACAAATTTATCTGAGGAGAAGAGACACTAGTTACATAGAAGCTAAGGTCCCTACCTTCTTGGTCCATCTGCAGACAGAATTTTGGCCACCTTGGCACAGTTTTGTGTAGAAAAATGTGTTGAAGACATAAACTTTCGGCAGATCTTTGTTATTAATGCTGCGCTCCATAATCAGGTTCAAGTAAAAGTTTATAACCTGAAAAACAAATAAAATAAAATTAATGCAAACAAATAAAGGTAAAAATGGATAAACACTGGAAAACAAAGTAAAATTAAAACATTTGATCTTGTATAACCGAGACCATATAGTCAATACATGTAACATCAGTCAGTATATCTTAATCTTTGGGCACCACTCTTTTTGCCAGCACAAATGTTTTCTTATCAGTTTTTAATGAATTCAGCACTAATTTTTTGTGATATTTTTTCCCATCATAAAGGTCAGGAAAAAAAAAAAAAAAAAAAAAAAACCCTATAAGGCAAAACAAAAAGCTGGCAAATCCTATAAGGCCGATAGTAAGAGACTTCAGAAAAGAGGGCAGAGCAGTTTAGTTTTTAAGAAATTTGAATCGAAAGAGGGTGGAAAAAGAGAAACAGGAAGAGTTCCAGTTTATCCGTGGAAAGGGATGAATGAGCAAATAGACTGGTTAACTCTTGCATTAGTAAGAGGGACAGAATAGGGATGATAATAGGTAAAAAGTCTTGTGCAGCGAGGTCAAAGGAGGGGGGAGGGAGGCACGCAGTTAGCAAGCTCTGAGGAGCAGTGAGCATGAAAATAACGGTAGAAGATAGCAAGTGAAGCAACATTGCAGCAGTGATTGAAAGAATGAAGACAGTCAGCTAGAGGAGGAGAGTTAAGACAAAAAGCTTTTGATTCTACCCTGTTTAGGAGAGCTATAGGAGTGTGCATTTGCCAAAAAAACTGATAGCCGTACC
This sequence comes from Chionoecetes opilio, assembly GCA_016584305.1. Classification (NCBI taxonomy): domain Eukaryota; kingdom Metazoa; phylum Arthropoda; class Malacostraca; order Decapoda; family Majidae; genus Chionoecetes; species Chionoecetes opilio. The sequence continues at coordinate 86,203 of JACEEZ010001618.1, read as the reverse complement.
GAAGAACCTAGGTAATAATTCTAATTGGTTCCTTGGTGCCGATCTTGAGTACACTTTTTCATATTTTTGCCAATTTTTTGCCAATGATTTTTACCCAAAACTTATATAACATAACAAACATTGAAACATTACAAATTAGATAAAAGAACATATTAGGCCATCACATTAACATATTTTTGGGGTGCGGGGAACATGAAATGAGTGATAAATACGGGAAGGAAGGGATGGGTGATGGCCAATGACAGCGCTTGCTGGACCCGAGACGTTACCCAAGCAGGGAGCAAGTAATGTATGACACGTTCATGAAATAGCTGAGGGTTAAATATGCTAGAATACTGATAATTGCAGATACATAAACAAACAATAGTGGTGACCATAAAGTTTGTTTTATCTGAGAGAATTGAGCAAGTGTGCAATGATTTATTCTCGCCTAAGATGCAGTCTTACCTCATCATTGAGCCAGTTCATGCCATCCAATGTGGCTATGTTCTTTCGTGTAAAACTAATATAAAACTTAGTTATCAGAACTTCTGATGGCGGGTTTGGAATTAATGCATCTTCAATATCAGCCTGGAAAAAGACAGAGAAAAAAAGGTTATTTCATTCTACATTCCTATAAGAACATATGTGGCAAATAAACACAAAGTTATAATGTATGAAAAATATCAGGAACCTATATTGTTCAAAATAGACAAGTTTTTCTTAGAAATCCCTTGCCGCAAAATAATTTATACATTCATTCTTTTTCATTAACTTTGGGGAATATTTTGTCTTTTGTTACTCTTGTTTGATAACAGATGCAGGAAGTAAACTGAAAAGGTAACTCTGAAATAGTATGCCATACTTGCATCTCTGGTGTTAAAGGTGGAAACTGTGATCTCTTCGTTGATGCTACTGAGGAAAACCCGGGAAATCTTTTTTTTGGGAGCCCGCAAAATTAATGCCAAGTTTATTTCTTTTTTTCTCCCACTTTGTCGGGAAAGTTTCTGTGATTAAACCCTTTTTTCCCCCCAATTCCAACTTTCATCGCTTTTTTTTCCCATCATCCCCCTTTCTGCCCAATCCCGCGGTTCTTCTAGGGCCTTTGAAATCAAGGAAAGCGGGTGACTAAAACCTACATTCCCAAATTTTTAAAAAAAGTGTCAGTTACTTTGTTTCTAGACCTATTCTTTGGATTCATCTGGCCCTTTTTTTGTCAAAAACCCATTAGTGCTCTATGTACATAACTCTTTAAAATACTGAACACATCTTACCCCATCATTCTCATCCTTTCTCCTACTGATCAATTTAATCAATCAAAACCCTAAAATCTTCTTTGCTTTAAAATTTTTTTTGGGACAATAATATATTAATTAATTATATAATTAAATTATTTTAAAATTTTAATATATATATATATATTTTATATATATATATATATATAATTATATACCCCAAAAAACCCCCTTTTCCCCCCCCGGACCTCCTTTTCCCCGGTATCGGTTTTTCCCCGGTCAAAACCCAAGGCCCGGGGGATATGTCAGAGTCCCGGACTAAGGGCCGGGTCCCTTCCTTTAAATTGAAAAAATTTTTCCGGCGGTCCAAATTTCTCCTGTCACCCCCGGTCAGGTCCCCCGCCTCCCGCCAGGGGCCCAGCATGCTCAGCGGTCGTATTTTTTTTACATTTGGGAAACACGCCACTAAACTCTCCAAGCCCACACCCCCCCCCCGGAAAACCCCCGGCGGGTCTCCGCCTCACCGGGCCCCTTCCTGGGGAAGACAAGCCCAACCCCAAGCGCCTTTTATAACATCATAGGGACATCACCAGGGCTCATAGTTTTTCCCCCAAGGATCCCCGTAGCACAAAAAAAAACAAAAAAGGGGACGTAAAAGTCCGGGGGGGGGTAGTGATATTGGGGGTTTTGCCGGACAGTAAAAACTAGAGTAGGATAAACGTCGGGGGAGTTAATGGCCTGGGGCTGTTGCGTTTCCCCGGGGGGGGGACTTTTTGGGGTTTCCCGGACCAGTGTCCCCCCTATTAGTCCGGGAAAAAGGGGGTTTGTGTGTAAAACCCCCCCCCTATTAGCCCGGGAAAAAAACGAAGGGTTTTGTGTGTATGTATGATGTATGTAAAATATATATATATTATATATATATAATAGGTATATAAAAATAATAAACAGTTTTCCTCGGAGTTCATGCTACCGAGTTTCGCGACCTCGAGTTTCGGGGCCGGGTCCTCCATTCTTACCAACCCAAATTTTGCGTATTTTTCCCCCCGATTTTCGCGTGCTTCGACACGTTTTTGTGTGTGTGTGCGTTTTGTGTGGGGTGTTTGTGTGTGTTTTACCTATTTTGTATTTCCCTGTTGTAACATACAGGAAAAGAGCTATGCCCCGTACTGTCCCTTTCTCCAAATTATTTATTGTCCAGTTTGGCCTTTGAAGTCCTAAATTTACTTCTTGCATTAATCATTTTTTGCATCAAGGTTTTTTCAGGCTTCTATAGGGAAGCGGGGATTTTTTTTTTTGTCCCTCTTGCATGTTGCCCTTTTCAATTTTTTTCCCCCGACCCTTGTACTTCTATGTCCCACAAAAACCAAAATCTTCTCTATAAATTTTTTCCAGACCCATTGAGCTTTTACACTGCTTTTAAAATCCCCCCCTTTTCCTTTTTTTCTAAGGGTTGGGTTTTTTTAGTCTTGAAAGTTTTTTCCCTCATATGGTAAATTTTCTGGGTTGGACCCATTTTTGTGGGCCCTCTTTGTATTCTCCAACTTCCTTATACCCCTTCTTTTTTTGGTGACCAAATCCCGGCCGCATTTTTAAACCCTTTGGTCAAAATCAAAAGATTTTACAATTTTTTTTTAATCCTTTTAACCCCAGATATTTAAATTGCCATTTTTATATTCCTCAGCAACGGGATATGGGGGTTCCTGTGACTTGTTTATATGTTTCTCAGGTGACAAATTATCCATAACCCAAAAAAACACTCCCAGATCTTTTTCGACCTTTTTTTTTGATTACCATTAATTTCCCATCGAATACTTTCCCTCTGTCTCTTTTTCTACCCCCAAATTTCCATCACTTTACATTTTTTAGTTTAAAATCCATTTTCCCATATTTTGCCCTCCTTTGGGAAAATCTTACCTAGACCCTTTTTGTAGATCCTCACATTTCCTTTTTATTTTTATTTTCTTATTAATTTAGCATAAATCAGCGGTAAACTCTTTAAAACGTTAAATCCCTCTGTCATACCCATTTACTAGACCAAAAACCCATCACTGGGGCCAATACTGACCTTGAGGAACCCCCACTTATCACACGGAACCCTTCTGATTTTCTGTTTTTTATCACGTTCTCATCTCTCTGTTGCTAAAAAAGGGCCTTTTTCCTTCCCCAAACCACCCCTTCCCATCCTCCTACATGTTCTAGCTGAAAAGGCAGCCCTCTTGTGAGGCCCTTTGGTCAAATGCCTACTTTGGGTCCAATTTAATGAAATCGACCCCCCCCTCTTTTTCCTTTGTGTCAAAATCGCCACTCTCGAGTAAAAGCTTAATAAATTTGTTGTTTATATGCCCTTCCTCCTCAAAAAAACCCCAAACTGGCCCCCTGCGAGTGTGTTTGTCTTTTCCAAATATTTCAACCATTGTCCTTCAAAATTTTTCAAACATTTTTGTATACACTTTTTCAATGATACGGGCCCTGAAATTTTTAATGGTTTT
>JACEEZ010001618.1:32500-77500 GCA_016584305.1 Chionoecetes opilio | reverse complement strand
GAAGTCGGGTGTCGTAATTGATTTCTTTTTGAGAGCATACCGTATGTGCAGTGACAAGTTTTTGATAGATGAGCTGAGTTATATAAAGAGTGCATTCATAAATTTAAAGAATCTGAGTGGATTACTCCACATTCTAGAAGAAAAAACGCATAACATACTCCTAAAGAAAAAAGTTAAGGCAAGTGATAGTGTCCAGTATTTGGTAGTGCCATATTCACGCATGACACGGGACTTAGACAGGATGCTCCACGGCACCAATCTTCGGGTAGTAGCGGCCGTGGGCACGAGAATCAGGGATCTCGTAGCAAAGTCAAGTGCAAGTCCCAGAGAAAGGAGAAAAGCTTAGTATACGAGATTCCGTGTGGTGGATTCAACCACAAGTACTATGGTGAGTCCAGCAGGGGCCTAGACACCAGGCTTAATGAACACAAGGCTGATGTAAGACACCACAGGGTATCTAGCGCGTTGGTGAACCATGTAGACGAAAAGGGACACCTACCAAGATGGGAGGGAGCCAAGGTTATTATAAATAACCTCACAAAGCAGCATAGGAAAGCGTATGAGTCAGTCTACATAACAAATAACAAGAAAAACATAAAGAAGAGGTCAGGCGACATCGTGTGAGCGGGGGTCGCAGCCCGAGTAGTGGAGATAGGGTTGAAGAAGAAAACCAACCAATCAGGGAGCAGGACGCGTGACCCGGGTGGTAGCTGTTTGACCCAATCACTGCCTTCATAGGCAGCCAGTAGTCCCTTCCGAGGGGTATAAATATAGGACAGTCGGCCTGCGAGCCGTATTCCTCTGTAGAAGCCCAGTAGAGGCGAAACAATCAGGATAAAGTACTCACTTCCCAGCCTGTGTCTCCTTCATCACCTGTTTTACAATATGGTAAGTGTTTTAAGGAAGACAAAGAAGTGGTAATCAATAACCAAGATGATGACAACTCGGCGAGGTGCTTTCACAAGATAAGCAAGGAACACTGAGTGTGTTACACCACCCACACGAAGCTCGTGTCACCTGTTGAGTAACTGTGATAAAATTATGTATTTCTATATTTTTCTTTCCATAATAGAACTATTTCCAATGACAAAAGTGTACTGTGTAATACATGGGGCATTTTGACTTTGAATAGGCATAGCTCGGAGGATTTTAAAGATTTTGTTAGGAAATTTTGCTGGATGAAAAGCTATATGCCATGAAAGAATGTTCACTCAGTTTTATTTTTTTTTCATTCTCATCTTCCTATTAACTGTGGACGGTCCCCTTAATCAGTATAGGCAATATGTTTGAAAAATTTGGTTAATACAAGAGAAAATAAATTTTAACAATGAGCAACTACACTCTTATACCATGGTAGCGCATGGCAGACTGATGCAGCAGTGATCCTGCCATGCTGGTTAAGAATAACAGGAATATGGTAAAATATGGTTAACAATGTTGAAGATGAATAATTATTAGCATTATGAGGTTGCATTTACCCTCTATGCATAGGTATTTGCAATACCAAGAAAAACAATGATACTTACACAATCTTCGTCCACTTCCTGTCATACAAGTCCTTGAGGCGACTGCTTTTTCTCGAGCCATGAAGGAATTCATCTACAATGACTACACTGTCACTGTCTGAATCTGTGTCTACAGAGAAAGTAAGATAGAATTTGAATTCTAAATGAGAAGTTTACAGTTTCGTTCTTAGATCGTTGTAAATTTCCATCTTTATGTACACAGAGACCCTTCCAAACCATATTGTCAAAACTATATCAAATCATATTTTCATAAGTCATCTATACAATAAACAGAATCACACTCCATGAAGTCCCTGTGGGAAAACCCGTTACAGGCCATGGCGTATCTTAGGAGCTCGGGACTGTTCGGCCAGGCAGCCTCAGGAACAACAACAACAACAGCATCACAACATAGTTTTAGTTGATAAATGTATCTTACCCTTGATGCTCTCACAACCATCCAAGTCTGAGTCGGATAAATCTACCAAAGGACAGCCATTAGCTGTCGCATGGTAGCGTTGCCTTGCCAGCTGACCCAATGTACACTCTTCTTCATCATCAATACACAAGCTACCACTCCTGAAACAACAGACAGAATCCAGCTCATAATCTTCACATCTAAATCATAGATTTATGAGTTATGAGAGGATTGTAAGTTGTCAAAACAAAACTTCTATGACAACATAAAAATTAACCCCCATAATCAAATATTTCACTCATGTATAAGACAGAAGTACCAAGTATTGTTACAAGTAGCTTACTCATTAATTACAGTGAGGGTAACAATCTGAACACTTCTCGACCATCCATTCCTTTCACGTTTATGCTGGATGACTTCGAAGAAAAAAATGACACACAAAAATAAAACTCTTTGAAAACATTTCCATTTAAATAAATGTAATGAAAAACCCCCACTGTTATTGATTGATATAACGTTCTTGGTGCCATATCATCTGAGGTACTGTGGTACTAAATTATAATAAATCATGTTAGTAAAATATCTAAATATGTAAAACAATTTTTTTTTCATACACTTTAACAGCCGGTTCCACAGTCACCGTTTTTCATTTGGTGATTTACAAACAAAATCCTTTTTGCCTTGATCCAGAGATTTTGTGAGAGCCGCTATTACTGGTGGGGTCCCGTCTCTGTATCTCATTTGGTCAAGTTTATCCTCAGACTCAGAGATACACTCTACATTTACTATATCTTTGTCCAGGTCATTCCAAGGATCAATACTCTGGTTTGGAAAAGTGTATTTCTTAATATCCTTCATGCATCTCGCCTTTTTTCCGTGTCCTATTGTGCTTCCGCATCCCTCACAAACATGTCCTCTATGTCAATTCTCTCCAAGCTCGTTATTCCTCTGTACATCACTATTAGATCCCCTCTTTTCCTTCTTTCTTCCAAAGATGGCAGTCCTAACTTGTCTAATCTCTCTTCGTATGTCAACTCAGCCAGACTAGGAATCACCTTTATTGCTGCTCTTTGTAATATTTCAATCTTCTTTATACTTTTCTTCTTGTATGGGGACAACACCACCATGGCATATTCTAGTTTAGGGCAGATCATGGTCACAAAGATCTTTTTCATCATATCCTCATTCATGTGAACAAATTTGATCTGATATTCTTCAGGAGCTTATATGTGGCACCAACAATCCAGTTAATGTCTTTCTCAGGAGATAAGTTGTCTTGAATTATTACTCTGAGGTCGTTCTCTTCACTCGCCTTAATAATAATCTCATTTCCTAATTTGTAACTGTAACTTATCCTCTTTGTACTTCTTCCAAATTTTAAAATTTTGCACTTTTTCGCATAAAATTTCCTTTCCCACTGCTGACTCCATTCATGTATCTCATCCAATCCTTCTGTAGCAATATGCAATCTTCCTCCTTTTCTTCTTTTTCGATGTTGCTAGGAGGAAAGCGCGCGAAAGACTGATGCAGCTGTGGCCCGTATGGGAGAGGTCAGACTCACACTAGTAAGGCCCGGATAATTTGAACTTCTGTTCGAATTATGGAAAGTTGTTGAAAAATTTGAACTGGCCTGAAACAGGTTGAATTATCCGAAGTTTGAATTAGACAAGGTTTACTGTATGAATATAGTTCTGGAATCAATTGAATCTGTTCTGGCATCCTCCACTGTATATCAAGAACAAGATGACTGGTCGGCTTACCTGATGACAGGTTCCTTAGTCCCCATTCTGCTATTTCTGAATTCCTTTCTCATGGTTATGTCTGATAGAGGAGCCTTTGTTCTATGTGCTGAAAAAATGTAACATTTATAGGTGAATGGTATATACAGGGTGTAACACGAGTTTCTGCAAATATTGATACAGGTTAAAGAACATGTAATTCTAAGCACAAAATATTCTATAACCATATGCTTTTTGAAGCTACCTTTAGACGTGAGATGAAATTAGAAAAATTAGCGCGGCCAGTAATTTCACCATGGCAGGCGGTTGCCGCTCGGTGACATTTTGAATGATTTAATCATAATGTTTACTAGTAATGGAGCATTACATTATCTTATAACAACACAATTGGTATTAATGGACATGTTATTACTAAATAAGCAGTACATGAGAATAGCAGGGCTGTAATAAACAATACTGTAAAAGGTTAAGTGGCAGTGCGTCGGGGTGGAGAGAAAGGAGGGACTAGGCTGCGAGGCCTCACGCCGATCAGCTGAGTCACGTGTTCCTTCCTACCCCTCCCTGACACGATGCCATGTAGCCTTTTACAGTATTGTTTATTACATCCCTGCTGTTCTCATGTACTGCTTATTTAGTAAAAACATGTCCATTAATACCAATTGTGTTGTTATAAGATAATGTAATGCTCCATTACTAGTAAACATTATGATTAAATCATTCAAAATGTCACCGAGCGGCAACCGCCTGCCATGGTGAAATTACTGGCCGCGCTAATTTTTCTAACTTCATCTCACGTCTAAAGGAAGCTTCAAAAAGCATATGGTTATAGAATATTTTGTGCTTAGAATTACATGTTCTTTCACCTGTATCAATATTTGCAGAAACTCGTGTTACACCCTGTATATCATGGTGAAAATGTTACGAGACAAATTTACGTGATTAATAGGATATGAGATCTCCAGTAACAAATTAAGTGGTAATTGAAAAAAAAAAAGAATTACTGGGATCAATAATGACAACATAACCGAAGTAGTTATACCTCCTAGATTCAAACATAGCAAACATGACTGCATATTCTTACTTTTGTGGTGCCTATGTTGTGTCTTATGATCTTCTGAAGACGTGTTTTCCTTCCTACTATGTTCAGCTTCTAACCTAAAAGAAGAAAGAACACTGATACATACAATGAATAAATAAATATATAAATATTATATATATATATATATATATATATATATATATATATATATATATATATATATAATATATATATATATATATATATATATACAGACCTGGGCACTAAATACATTGAATGTATTTAGATACTAAATACTAAATACATGGGAGAAATGTATTTAAATACTAAATACATTTTACGAATGTATTTAAATACAAAAAACTAAATACATCAAGTGTATTTAAATACATTTGAAAATACATTTTAAATACACACACATTTTAACATGTCCGAAAAAAATGGATTTCCTTCTCAGGTTTTAATTTCCTTGCAAGTGGAAACACTGGTTTATTGTATCATCGGGGTAGCCAGATAGTTGGGCGGGTTTATGGCCATATTAACTGATAAAAAAGTATTTACATTTTTATATTATGAGTACATGTATTTAAATACAATGTATTTAAATACTCATAAAAGTATTTAAATACTGTATTTAAATACACGACAACCAATGTATTTATAAATACATTTCTAAATACACAAATGTATTTAAATACGTATTTAAATACAAATGTATTTAAATACTGCCCAGCTCTGTATATATATATATATATATATATATATATATATATATATATATATATATATATATATATATATATATATATATATATATATATATATATATATATATATATATAATATATATATATATATGGTAAGTATACATACAAACTTTATTACAATCCAGCCATCAAGAGCATCTTGTAAACCATATGCATTTACTACATTAGGCGATATGTATTCTTTCAAACAAACAAAAATAATGTTCTTCACTTGCATTTCTTTTTAAAATTTGAGTAACACAACAATCTTTGTTTTTAAAGATATGATTTCCTGACCATTTTGTGTTTGTCAACACCTTTACATGGACTTCCACCATGCTCTGGAGGCATTATGCAGTCTTTCTTAGGTATTTTCAACGAGCTAATTCCTCTATGACTACCATATTCACTCTTATCTCTCTTTTAGTTTCTGGGACTATGGTAGCTTTCGCCACTATTGAGAGACTCTTCTTTCCCTCCTGGTTCAGCCACAAGTGATCACGCTGCGACCAGCCGAATGCCATGGGCAGGCAGTATTAATAACGTCCCAATCAACCCTCCTATCCAACGATAAGTATCTTAGTTAGTGCTCGCTGGGGTATCTTGTCGGGAAAAAGATAGGCATGGGTTTATCTGAAGGTAAGAAATGTATTATGTTTGTGACATAAAATCCCCCCCCCCCCCCCCCAAGGGGATGGCTGCAACAGAAGTCTCCATTTATTCCTGTCCTGGCATTCCCTCCTTGCATGCTCTAACCCTCTCATTCTTCTCTTGCCCCTTTCTCTCACATACTCAAGCATCCTGTCCTCACATTTCACTAGGGGTCGTCCTTTAGTACCCACTGCATCTACCACAATCATACATGCTCTCTTAGTCATTTCAGTTTCTGCCATCAGTTCTATATGACCTATATAATATTATAGGATGTGTTGGTTGGTTGTGATAGGAGAATGTTGAGGCATATGGCTGGGATTACATGGAGAGATGAAGTGTCCAGTGAAAAGGTGGCAAGAAAATGTGGATTGAAGGAGCTGAGTACAGTGCTGAGAGTAATGAGTATTGAGGTGGTTTGAGCACGTGAAAAGGAGAGGAGGTGGTGAGGCATTGGGGAGAGCTGTTGGAGTGGAAGTGCCAGGTTGCTGTCCACCGGGTAGGCCAAGGAAAACTTCAAGCAGTGTGTTGAAGAGGATCTGGCAGCATTGGGCATTAAAGAAGTAAAGGCAACGGATAGAGATATTTAGAAGAGTATCATCAGCCATCTAACCTCATAAGATATAATGGGAAAATCTGACATTAAACAGAAAGAAATTCTATATGACCAAACTACCTTAAGAGTGCTGCACTACACCCCTTCAACCACTCCACATTTAATCCCCACAAGCTTACTTGACAAACCAAACCTGTTATACACACTTCCATTAATTCCACCATCCATTCTTCTTCTCACACTACAAGCACTTCTTAAATAATTATTTTAGCCTGAATCCTTGACCATTGTATTTAATTCCACACTCAAGTCTCACTTGCATATGTGATTGTTGGCACAATTATTGCATTTCTCAGTCCCTTTTTCACTTCCATGCTCACAGTCCTTCTTAACTCTTACACGGCGGGTGACTTTTCACCTCGCCGTGCACACCAGCCGGGCAAATTTGCTCTAAATTGCCTGTTTTCTACCAATAATTTAAAAAAATTGCTGAAGCAATCAAGAAACAAAGGAAATCATCTTCCAGTTTCATCTTTCGTCTACGTTATGCAATATCAACCAACTCTCTAAGTACTCTGGGTTCAACACAGTGAGTTTCCTCCTTCTCCCTTGTTCCCTTATCATAACCTCGATGTCTCTCTCTCTCTCTCTCTCTCTTTTTTTTTAAACTGTCTACCGTGTATCTCTGGAGACCTGCCGTGTCCAACTTTCTCGTAAGGCTCACAAGTACCTCGTGACATATGTACTCTAGCCGAAAGTGACTAAAATAGTACAGTAATGGTATATCTACATTAGTGGAGCAGGACCTGTGAGACTTTCAACCAGACTGCGCATGCGCATATGTAAACATTGGACAAGGAATGATAAATCGGTGTCAGCAGACTCTTCAATCCACAACGAAGCCAAAGAAGTGAGAGAAATATCCATGTTCATGAGCACGGCAAATAATCAGGTGATGTCAACAAGAAACATGTTAGAAGACAGCTTGCCAGTGCCGTCCGCGCAGGTGCTGCTCCAACCTGCACCAGCGATGCCACACCCGCCAACAGGTACTACTCATCCCTCCTTACAGTACCCAACAAGGGAATTCCTCGACACTAACTTACGCAAGCCAGATCTACAGAAACGGTGCCGTGAAATGGGGCTAACCAATATTTGGACGACCAAGAGCCAACTCATTACCATGTTACTGGAAAAATGTCAACCCACACCAAATACAAGTGACGCAACACGGCCAGCACCTCCTTCACCCGACGCTTCGAGGCCAGCCCCCAGTGAGCCACAGACACCCCTGCCTCCCTCCCAGGCAGCCCCAGCTCGACCGGGGGACCTGCATCTAGCCCCCTCTCCGCACGGTGATATGCAGCCAGCCCCTCCGCCTGATGACATGCAGCCAGCCCCTTCACCGCACGCCGACCTGTGGTTGACCCCTCTTCAACCCGACGACATGTGGTTAGATCCTACACCGCCAGCTGACCTACGGCTGACCCTTTTGACTTCTGGCGACTCGAGAACAGCCCCGTCGCAGCCGGCAGAGCCAACAACAACCTCCCAATCTCCAGTCACTTCACAAATACCTCAGCCATCCCTATATGCCACGCAGGTAACTCACACAACTAATGATTTATTTGATACAAATGATATAGCTGGCAAAGTGCATAAACTCTCAAAAGACATTGAATCAATCATGTCTAAACTAGAAACAAAAAATATGGAGGTCGAACTGCTAAACACTGAAATTAAGATTGCTTATAAACTAATACCATTGAATCCCTGCAACAACGTGTAAGTTTATTAGAGCAGCAAAATATCACTAGCAGTAAACAGCACAAAATAAAATCAGACCCTCCATCACCTAACAACAATCTTCTATTGGGTGATACTAACTTGCAAAGAGTACTAAGTTCTGATTTAGCAGAAAACTGCAAAGTAAGGACTATTCCCGGTGCAAACATCGACCTGCTTAAAAGTTGGGTGACAGAAAAACTCAACTGGATTCCTTCTGAGTGCGTGATATATGGTGGGCTGTATGACATACATACCTATAGTTGTGTTTTGGTCCCCATGCTACGAGTTGCTACGAGTTGCTACGAGTTGTGTGTTGGTCCCCATGGCTCCGGTACCAGAAACACCAACAGTTCTCTGCTTCTGAACTTTGCAAGGTCCAGAAGGTTGAGAATTGCAGGTTCTTGGTATCAGAGACCAGAGCTGCACCGCTGGACATGGTATAGTAATGCCGGAGGGGTAGCTAAGGAGATCGACCACATCCTCATTAGTACTCGTTGGAGGATCCTCCAGAACTGCAGGGTTTACCGGAGTGCTGAGTTCTTTGGAACAGATCACAGACTTGTTGTTGCTACACTTAAGCTCATGTCAAGTCCAGAGAATCTCAAGGGGTTTAACCATACTGTGTTTCATCTTGAAAACTGAAGGACTTGACATGTGTCATGAGAAATGCGGTGGCCAGTCTCAAATTGGTTTGATGTGCTCGGTGCTCCCCGGGGATCCTGTAAAAACTGTGGGATACCTTCAAACGTGAAACTCTACAGGCTGCCCAAAGAATGTATTGGGAGCGCCCGAAGGTCAAGGGCGTGGTTTTGTCTCGACGGAGACGCTGGAGAAAATCGAGGAGAGTCGCGCTGCCAGGCTGGCTGGGAAACCGGGACCAGCACAGGGCTCTGTCACGCCGGAATAGAACCCTCCTGAGGAGAGACAAAAGGGGAGGTATGTCAGGAGTCTCGCTGAGGATGTCGAGGGTCATTTGAACGCTAATGACCTCCGGGCCCGCCTACCGAGCCCTGAAGAAGCTCCGTTCCCAAATCTCCTTCTCGGGCGAGTGCTATTCGAACAGCAGATGGGCGCCTCGTGTCGGGACATGGATGGGCAGATGGCTCGTTGGGCTGAGTACTTTGGGCAGTTGTTCACGGTGGGGCCCCCCAACTGAGCAGCTTCACACCACTGGGTTACAGGGAGTGGATGCCGATCCTCCCATTGACGAAAACCCCACCCTCTCTTGAAGAAGTCAGAGAGGCTGTAGCAAGTTGAAGGGTGGAAAGGCAGCTGGTGTTTGTAATATCAGTGCGGAGCTCCTCAAAGCTGGGGGTGAGGCCATGATCCGCGGGTTGCATGCTGTCCTGACTGCCGTGTGGCAATCAGGTACCATTCCTCCTGACTGGAAAAGGGGGCTGGTCGTCCCTATCTGGAAAGGGAAAGGGGACCATCAGGACTGCAACAATTACCGCGGTATTACACTGCTCAGCGTACCAGGCAAGGTGCTTGCCCATCTATTGCTGACACGAATTCGCAGTCATCTGGTGAAGCATCAGAGACCTCAGCAGTCTGGGTTCACGCCTGGTAAGTCAAAACGGACCGTATCCTAGCGCTTCGTGTCCTGGTGGAACGCCGACGTGAGTTTCGACAGGGGATGCTTGCAGCCTATGTTGATCTCAAGAAGGCGTTTTACTCAGTGCATCGTGAGTCACTCTGGGATCTTCTGCGACTTTGAGGGATTCCTGCAAGGACTATTGGTTTGATAACTGGTCTGTATTCTGGGACTGCGAGTGCTGTGAAGTGTGGGGCAGGTGTATCCAGCTTCTTTCCTGTGAATACAGGAGTGAGGCAAGGGTGCGTCCTTGCCCCATCACTTTTCAACGCTTGTATGGACTGGGTATTGGACAAGGTTGTAGATCAAAGTGATTGTGAAGCATCCGTCGGCAACACCAAGATCACTGATCTTGTTTTTGCGATGATGCAGTAATCTTTGCTGAGTCGCTGGAGGTCCTGGTGATGGCTCTCGAGGCGCTGCAACGAGGAGCAAAGCCTTTGGGACTTGAGGTCTCCTGGCTCAAGACCAAGGTCCAGGTATTTGGAGACTTACAGATGAAGCAGTACAGTCTGTTCATGCGTGTGGCGAGGACATTGAGGATCTTGGAAAGTTTTACATACCTTGGTAGCGCAGTCCATAATGACGGCGGGTCACGTCAAGAAGTCTTACGACGGATTGGCATAGCCCACGGTGTTATGGACTCGCTCAGCGGGAGTATTTGGCGTTGTCGGTACCTGTGCAGGAGGACAAAGATCCGGATCTTCAAGTCGCTTGTGATCCCTGTCTTACTCTATGGTTGTGAGACATGGACACTAAATAGTGACTTGAAGAGACGAATCAATGCCTTTGGTAATAAGTGTCTTCGCAGAATCATGGGGTATCGCTGGGATGATTACGTGTCAAATCAGCGATTGCACCGTGAGACTGAATCGAGGCCTATTACCTGCATAGTCCGTCAGCGCCAACTTCGGCTATATGGGCATGTGGCACGCTACCCTGAAACCGATCCTTCCCATCGGGTTGTATCTGTAAGAGACAATCCGGTGTGGAGGAGGCCAAGGGGGCGCCCACAAGGCTCGTGGCTGGGGCAAGTTGATGTTTCTTGTCGAGAGCTGCTTGGTATGGGAAAGGAGCCTGCATGGGAACTCGCGCGTGGTGACCCCCGGGAGTGGCGTCGTAGGGTGGGCGAGGCGACGCGCCCCCCGGCGTATGCCCCCAATGATTGATTGATTGTATGACATACTTGATGACGTAGCCCCTCATAGCATTTTAGATAATTTTGGTTCATTGATTAGTGCTCTCAAAGTGAAGAACAATAATATGAAGATTTGTGTGTGTCAAGTTGTGCCAGTGCCAATGTCTCAGGAAATCCAAGTCAAGATAAACAAGTTTAACGAACTGCTAGTGAAATGGTGTGAAGCAAACGGAGTGACTGTCATTAACCCAGTTCCAACGTTCAGACTTGGCACTGGAGATTTAGATGATTTTTGTTTTAGCGAGGATGAGGATAACGTATCCCTCACCCTGAACAGACTAGGCGCAGTTAAGTTGTTGTGCACCATAGATAAACAATGTCCAGGATTTAATCTTGATTCAAATTGGAATACTGTTAAGAAACAAACCTCTATGTTTCACAATGATATTCAGAATAAGAATGCATCCACAAAACAAAGACACGATAGGCAACCCTCACGCCAAGGTGTTCCCCGCCCCTATCCCCCCTCCACAACTAACCATTATGTTGACTCGAACCAACCACCAGTCATGGTAACGAACCGACACAGCCCTTTCACAGCTACTACTCAAAAAGGTAGTTCACAACTGCCAATCAGCATGGCACGCCCCCCCACCCGACCCCCAACCCCTTGGCATACGCTCTACCAAACTACTGCCTACCACCCCCCACCCGGCCTTATGCCCAACCCTGGCCCAACAGTACCTGGCCAGCTGGGTGCCTATCATCCACCGCCCGCCAGGGGGCCATCAGGTTACTCCTCGAGGCCTCGAAACACTGTTGCAGACACCAACTCACCCACTACATACATTGAGAAACAAAATACTCATTGGGGAAGATCACAGACGCGACGCGACCCTCACCACACGCGAGTCTTTTCACCCACTAACACTAATGTTGGCCACTCTAACACACATCAGAAAACGAAAATAGGATGCTTCAACTGTGGGGAATTCACAATTCCGCGAAGCACTGTTGCGGGCACCCACTCACCCACTACATGCATTGAAACACAGAATACTCATTGGGGAAGAACACAGACACAACGCGACCCTCACCACACGCGAATCTTTTCACCCATTAACACTAATGTTGACCACTCTAACACACATCAGAAAACGAAAATAGGATGCTTCAACTGTGGGGAATTCAACCACAAACAGTCAACTTGTAGGCATGACCACAAACTCAGATGTGAATTTTGCCATGCCCTAGGACATAAGTCTCGATTATGTAATTATTACAGTAGATAGGGATGTGGCGAAGAAGAATCTGCCGATGTATGTTATATTAGAAAGGAGTTGATAACTATTGAACATATAAACGCTCAGTCCCTACAGTCTAATTTTGATGAAATTAAGCTTCTTATATCTGATAGAGATATTGATGTGTTGTGTGTGAGTGAGACATGGCTACGTGCTGAAACTCCTGATGAACATATTAACATTCCTAGTTTTACAGTTTTTAGATGTGATGCTGGACGTGGAAGAGGTGTATGTATTTATGTTAACAAACTACTGAAAACTAATATAATAGATCTACCTCTTCCTAAACAACCAGGTGTAGAGGACTTATGGCTGAGTGTTCAGAGTCATATGTTGCCAGCCGTTATCATTGGGTGTGTTTACAGGCACCCTAAGGCCCCAGTGGCTTCTTTTGAGTATATTCAGGATGTTTTTAGACAAGTATGTGTATGTAAGAAAGGGTTTTATGTATTAGGTGATTTTAATGATGACTTATTTTCTAAGAAAAACAAGATGAGTGGTATAATCAATTGCAATAAACTTACACAGTTGATAGAAGAGGCCACTAGGGTGACACCCACATCAGCTACTTTACTAGATTTGATAATTACCAACAAAGCAAACCTTGTTTTAGCTAAATCTGTTGTTCCGGAAATAATATCAGACCATGACCTCATCAGTATTAATGTAAATATTAGTAAGCCTAAGCGAAAGCCAGAGATAAAAACTTTTCGTCATCTGGGTAAATATAGTAAGGATTATCTGTGTGACTTACTTATGGAACAGTCTCAAAACCTTAATCAAATAATGAACACCGACAATGTTGACTTACAAGTAAAATATTTTAATAATAATTTTACCAAATGTCTGGACAAATGTGCTCCCTTTGTAACCAAGGAAGTTAAAAGACCTTTAGCACCTTGGCTTAATGACGATTTGCATCTGGCCATGAAGAAACGTGATGATACTCGCAGTAAGTTGAGGAGAGACAGGTCTAACATTTCTTTGCAACAAAAGTACACTAACGAAAAGAAAGCAATTAAGTCTCGCATTGCTACAACTAAAAAGGAATATTATGTCAATAAATTCTATGATTCTAAAGGTAATTCATCTAGTATATGGAATCTTATTAAAGAATTAGTCCCTACAAAAAAGTGTGGCTCTGAATCATTTGAATTCGAAAATGTAAGTGAGAAGGCCGAATGTTTTAATAATTTCTTTGCAAATGTAGGAAAGACAACTTATGATCAAACACAACAGACTTTACAGAAAAATCACTTATCTTCGTTGGACCTCTTGATTACAGAGTGTAATAGAGGGAGTGAAAAATTGAATTTTAGACCTAAGCCCGTGGACACTAATACTGTGATATTAACAATAAAAAGTCTGAAAGATACTCGTTCTGTGGGCTCAGATGGGATATTGCTTAAGTTCATCAAGGATGCCTTATATATTATTGGCTTTTACCTAACTTGCATAATCAATACTTCTATCGTTACCGGTGTATTTCCCCTGGCCTGGAAACATGCACATGTCATTCCTTTGTTTAAGAAAGGTGATTTCAACAATGTGACTAACTATTGCCCAATTTCTCTTTTACCAGTACTCTCTAAGATTTTAGAAAAAATTGTATCTAGTCAGCTTTCAAACTTCTTAGAAGATAACAAGTATCTCTCTAACTGCCAGCATGGTTTTAGACCTAAGCTTTCTACCGAGTCTGCTCTAACTGTGATAACTGATAAAATATATAAAAATATGGATAATAAGAAATATCATTGTTAACATTATGTGATTTATCAAAAGCATTTGACAGTGTCAGCCATAGTATTCTCCTAAGAAAATGTTCTAACCTTAACATTGACTCCTTCTGGCTTAACAGCTATCTTTGTAACAGAAGTCAGTCTGTCAAGTTACAAAAAGTAATATCAAAAAAAGAAAATGTCAGCTATGGCGTCCCTCAAGGTTCCATCCTGGGACCAGTATTATTCAACATTTATATCAATGACATGGCTCAACACTTCAATGACTGTACACTTGTCCAGTACGCTGACGACACTCAGTTTCTTCACAGTGGATCTCTCGAAAACTTAGGCACCATCATTAAAGAAACGGAAGCAACCCTTACTAAGGCAAAAGAATATTTTCTTAGTAATGGCCTGATGATCAATGCCAGCAAAACACAATGTATATTCATTGGAAGCAGACAGTTACTGTCACAATGTCACATGTACCTGAGAATATTATGATTAAGTTTGACGACACCAGCGTCCGTCCCAGCACACAGGTAAAAAATTTAGGTTTATACATGGATCGCTATTTATTATTTGACACGCATATTAACGAGTTAAATAAAAAGGTCATTGGGATGTTAATGTATATATGCCGCATAAGTAAAAAATTTTGATAAATCTAGCAGGAAAATTGTTGTCCAGTCACTTGTATTGAGTCTTATTAACTACTGCATACGCATTTGGGGTACCACCAACACTACTCTTTTACAGAAAGTACAAAAACTACAAAATTTTGCTGCCAGAGTTTCGATAGGTGGTATAAGAAAATATGACCATATCTCCCCTGCCTTCAAAGAACTAGGATGGCTCAGAATTAAACAAAAAATATTTTTTGATGTTAACATTGCCATGTATAAATCTCTGAACGGCATGTATCCCGACTGGCTCCACTCATTCCCAACAGTCCACAGCACAACAAGTAGCATGACGAGACAACAAAGTAACCTTGTTATTCCTAGAGTTAAGACAATCACCGGTGCTAAAATTTTTACAGTAAATGGACCAAAAAAATGGAACTCCCTACCAGCCAACGTCACGATGGCAAATACACTTTCTGTATTTAAATCTAGACTAGTCAACTATATTTTGCAAGACCAAAATGATTTTTAGTAGAGTAGTTTTTAGCAGATTCTACATATTATCTTTTATTGTAATTCTAGGTTTTACTGCAATTTTACTTGTCTTACTGAATTTTTTTAGCAGATTTTAGATTTTACTTTTTATTGTAATTTTATGTTTTACTAGAATTCTGCTTGTCTTACTATAATGTTTAGCAAATTTTACACATTTCTTTTTATTGTAATCTTATGTTTTACTCGAATTTTGCCTGTTTGACTGGAATTTTATTTATTTTACTCTTACTAGATTATTGACAATGCTGTACCTGGAATTTGGTGCCAATATATATGTTGTACACTCGTATGGTCAGCTACAGTGACTTACTCACTCATATTTTTTGCCTATATTTTAGCATGTAAAATAAGCTTGACATGTAGACAAGTCTACCAATTATTATACGTATTCTGATGTAATAACCACTACCCTGTGGAAAATAAATGAATTTGAATTTGAATTTGAACTCTCTCTCTCTCTCTCTCTCTCTCTCTTATAAGAGATTCTGTCAGGCGAGGACGAAATATCGCGCCTATAGATATTAGCTCCTCATTAACCCTTTCACGCACAAAAAGTTTAATAAGTTTTTCCGTCCACTGCAACATCCGTCTTATGCTCCCTAAGGGGCCCCGCGAAATGGCCTGACTGTGCGGCAAATTATTTTTTTATGTTATCAATTTCACCAACGTGTATTCTTTTTTCCTGACATTATTATATATCATTGGTTTTGCAAGAGATTATTCTGCCTTATGAAAGAAAAAAATAACAAGAAATTCAAATAAATAGCGGAATTTACCGACTCCAAAAAAATATTGAGTAAAGAGAAATAAGAAATACTTACGTTCACCACTTCGTAGCTCGAAACTTCCTGAGTCCACTTTTTATGGTTTATATGCCAATAAAAGCGGAGTTTTATGAGGATTCCAACGCTACCATTATAATTTTCATATGGCCATTATGGCCAGCTCGGGACATGTTTTAAAGGGACGACAATTCGCGCACACAGGCTGCCTGCTGAGTGGAAACTGACACACAAACCCTTATCATTTCACATCCACTCACATGAGAGTTGAAAATTAGTTTATTTTATAGGTCTAGGTTGGATCTTTGACACAGAAAATTTTGACGCAATTCTGATAAATACTTTATTTTTGGCGAATTTTTAACTGTTTTTTGACGCAATTCGCGTCAAAAGCTCAGATTGCAGACGGGCCCGTTTTGACGCGATCGCGTCACCGTGCGTGAAAGGGTTAAAAACGGAAGTTTGCAAGGTGAAAGTTATCCCCACACAGCAAAAAGGTGCTGTAGACCTCAAAGTCCAGTGAAAAGTAAGAAAGTGTAGCACTTCTAAGTCGCCAAACGACAATAACCTCCCCTCACTCAGTCCTTGTTGGCCGAAGCTTGTGCTCTGAAGCACATGTCGGGATGAGGCCTACCACTTATTTCCATATAGACACCACATATGTGGCGGAATCTACTCCCATTTATAATAGTTTATATCTATACAACTAAAGATTGCTGTAGAGTCCAAAATCGGACCGGATCTCTGACGACGTATCAATACGTCACCCGACCAGCTCGCCCACCCCACTCAGGACGAACGAGTACGTCACCCGCCGTGTAGGGGTTAATAGCCTAAATACATCCTCTATTTCCATGTTCTGTATATTCTCTGGTAGACCATTCACCATCTCGAGTCACTTTTTGCCTGTACTCCCCCCTTACTTCTTCATTATTAACCCTTCCGATGCCGAGCCCTTTGACCCTGACTTACCTCCCTGTGCCAGAAAAAATCTACTTCTGGAAAAAGATGTTTTATGAATCAGAAATGTGGATATGTGAATATTAGTCACACATAGGTACCATTCACATATATTTCCCATGCCTGATAATCAAACCTTACGCTCATATGTTCACACATTATGTAGCAACACTGTAGCCTGAGACACGGCAACAGTGCACTGCCCTGCGCAGCACTATTTCAACCACAGTCGCACGCCTTCTGGCTGGCCGTTAACACCGAGCCTCTCTTCGGTGGCCTTTGTACTCTTGTTAACCTAGAATAAGCGATAAGGAAGATTCCCTTGTTTCCTTCAAGAACCAACTTCCCTCATCACTGCTAAAATCACCATGGCACAGAAGTTACTGAAGGGTTTCTAGGTTTTAAGCAGAGACAGCCAGCGCGACTCCCAGCCGACAGCCACTCTCCGCCAGCCATCACGCCTTCTCCCGCATCTCTCCCCACGGCATCGCTCCCCCTCTTGGATTTATATCTCCAGCAGTGATACGTGTGCTCTCAATGGATAGATAGTGCGTCGAAGTGTGGTGATTGTGCGTCGTGGTGTTGTGTTTAGCAGTGTTCTCGTGTCGTGTTCCGTGTGGTGGGGTTGTGTTTGCACCCCAGTTGCTGGGGTGTCTGGCATCCCTTTGTCTTCTCGGGAGAGGAGAGCGGTGCGTGTAGCCACCCTCATTTCTGGCTGTTCACTGAGCCAGTCAGTGTCTTCACCCCTTGTGGCGCCCGCTAGGCCCCGCCCACCCGCCCACACATATACGCACACACACACATACACTCCTCATTCACGCTTGGCTAGGTTGATAGGTTTCAACTCGTCACGCTTTCTGTGTTTAAAACCACGCTTGTTGGGTTTTTTGTGTGTTTCCGGCTGTGACACCGTTGTCAGACCCCACTGTGTCATCTGCGTCCAGCGGGTCTGAATATGACGAGGGGGAGACAGATACGCCCCAGGACAGGCGGGATGTGTCTTCCCCTGGTGATGCACCGTCACCCCTGTGGGAGCCGCTTCAAACTCCCCCAGCCCCGCTCTCTCCGCCCCATCTGAGAGTCGGGCCCAGCGGCGCTGTACTTACGCAGTTGTTTCAATATCTTGAGGAGACCAGGATATCAGCAGAATCTTGCTGAAGACAGGAGGACGATGAAAGAAGTAAGCGCGAGGAGGAAAGGCCAGGAGGAGGGAGGACGACCAGCGCTTCACGGCTTTAATGCGGCTTTTGTCCGCTCCCAAGCCCGCAGATGTCGCTCACACACCGGTTCAACCCACACCTCCTGCAGTTGACTCACCCGTCACCTTCTGTCACCGTCCCCACGACAACTTTCACCCGTTCTCACCATTCCTGCGACTAATACGCCTACAGATGTGCCCTCAACGAGCAAACATGTGGCTCACAGTCCTCCGACATTACAAGCTGATGTCTCCTACCAAGTGTTCCGACAATGGCGTCGACTTTGGCAGGATTTATCCACCATGCTTGAATTACAGAAGCTGCCCCGAGAGAAGCAACTCATCCAGTTACGGGTGTCTGTGTCACTGGACGTGCAGAGGATCCTAGAACATACCCTAGGGATCGCACCAGACACTTCTTTGACTGTAACTGAGGTCCTCGACGCTTTGCAGTCCCATTTGAAGAGCCAACGTAACGAAGCTCTACGCCGCCGTGAACTCCTATGTTGCAAGCAGGCGGACGGTGAGTACTTCTCGGATTTTTTCGTACGCTTGAAGAACTTGGCAGAGGAAGTCGACTTATGTTCTGGTAATCCTGTGACTTGTGCGGAGATCCAGCTGAAAATGGTGTTACTCATGGGCGTCAGAGATGAAGAGTTAATTCAACGTCTTATCTCCCTTGACACAGGTGCCTCCCTTCCAAGACATGGTTACCTGTTGCTGCTCATTCAAAGCCACCCACAATACAGCCTCCGCCATCCACTTGTCACCAAGCCAGGTACGTGCCGTCTCTACCTACAAGAAAGGCAAACAACGCGATAAGACGACTCATTTACCTTAGCAGCCGCCTTCAGGTTATCGCGGGAAGACTCAACACACCACTGCAGCTTCAACCCCAGCTCACCCTTGCCAGTTTTGCGCTCATCGGTACGGCCCTGGGAACTCCCCCGCTGCTGCCGCTTCCTGTCACAATTGCGGTCGCCAAGGTCATTGGGCTAGGACAGACAAATGTCCCGCCAAAGCCGCCCAATGTCGCCTCTGCATTAGGACTGGCCACTACGACAGGTTCTGCCGATCCAAGCTTAGGGACGATGGTCAGGGTGGCTCGTCAAACGCTGGTCGAGCGTCACGCTCTTCAAGACGGATGTTCAGCAACTGTCGCAGCGTGACTGACTTCTCACCTTCAGGTGCCATGACTCCCAACCCCGTCTGTGTTTACCTGGTATACGGCGAGTTTACTTCGAAGCTCCAGATGTTACCAGATACAGGCGCGGACGTCACTGTCATCGGCACGAGACACCTGCAAATGCTTCACATCCCCCTCAGCAGCCTACAGCCCCTACCTTTCACTACCATGCTGACAGCGGACGGGTCAGAAATGGCACCTGCTGTGGGATGTTTTCAAGCTACTTTACGGCTCCACGGGAAATCTTGTATTGCCAAGATACAGGTGCATGAGGGTATCCAGACGCCTCTCTTCTCCTACAGACACTGCAAGGAGTTGGCAATCATATCATCTGATTTCCCGAAGCCACTGTTGGAGGTAAAGCACGTTAACAGATGTGCTGAGATGACCCTCCCTCCTAACACGTCCCCGTCTGCTGCACAGGCATACTTCCTGCGTGAGTTTAAGGATGTATTACATTCCAAGGCGGACCTCAAGACGGCTCCTCTGAAGCCCATGGTGGGTAAACCCATGAGGATTCACTTGAAGGAGGGAGCCGTACCGTTCTCCATCCACACACCGAGGCAGATTCCCTTCGTGTTCCAGCAACAAGTTAAGGAGGAACTCGAGTTCATGACACGTCAGGGAATCATCAACACCTTGGACGCGGTTGAGAATCCTCGCCTCCAACGCCTCAAGGAGAAGGTCTCGCCCTACCTGTTTACGGCCGTGTGGCGTGCTGGGAAGCAGCTCTGCATCCCCGATGCCTTGTCAAGAGCCCCAGTTAGCCGCCCCACGCCAGAGGATGAGATGGTGCGTGCTGAAGCTGCAGCACACCTCAGGAGCGTCGTGTCCATTAACGCCATCAACCATGATCAAGATTCATCACACCTCGATCCATTGCATTGAGACGCCGATAGGACTCTACAGGAACTCCGAGCCGCAGCAGCGACAGACCCGTCGTACACCCGCCTACGGGACTGCGTGACGTCAGGATTTCCTTTCATTCGGTACACTCTGCACAGCTCTATACTCCCCTACTGGAAATTCCGTGACTGCCTCTATGCAGACGGGGAGCTGGTCCTGTATGGCCAGAGAATTGTGGTTCCTGCCGCCCACTGCTGCCGCACCTTCGCTCGGCTACATGACAGTCACCGAGGTGTGGCAGCCACTAAGCGTCGGGCACAGCAGACTGTCTTCTGGCCAGGTATTGATGCTGACATCACCAGCACCGTGCAAGCCTGTGAGCCATGCCAGATCCTACAGCCCAGCAAGCAACAGGAACCACTACTGTTGTTAGCTGTATTTCTAGATCGGATTAACATATACAATAAACCCTCTCATATCCGGACCCTCATTATGCGGACTTCGACATTATTCGGACCTCCTCCTCCTATTTTCTTCTTCTTTTTTTGCCTGGATTTCTATGTAGGTATATATATATATATATATATATATATATATATATTATATATATATTATTATATATATATATATATATTATATTATATAGATATATATATATATATATATATATATATAGGGGCTATATATATATTTATATTATTATTATTTTTTTTAAGGCTTAGGTAGGATGTCATGATGTGAATCAGTGAGGTTAGAGGCCCAGGCAGCCAGGCAAAGCTTTTATGATCCATCACTGAGCATATTCATTGTATACTGTAATTGTGGTTTCTTTGTTGTGTCCAAATGTTGTATTGGCGAGTGATCTGAGGCCATTGAGCCTTAGGCCCAGATCCAGTAACGGAGGTGGTATCTCCAGCTACCACCCACTCCCCCACCACCTAGATATTACCTGGCCTTTCTACCGTATCCAGCAAGCCTCCCTCGGTAGGTAGTAAACGGGTAGGAAAGCCCTGACTAGTCGGCTGGGCGAGTAATTACGTTATCAAACTTGTCATCAGTCACCAGCCAATGACAAACTACCACGCCTCTGATAGCACCATAGGTACTGTCCATAGGACATCACCAGGGATCATAGGGCTCCTCGAGGGGTCCTCACAGCCCTACAACCAACACCAAGAAGGAGGAGGAAATCTCCGCCATCATGATACAGCTGCCGGCTGCCAGAAGTAGGACTGACAGTACTGTACACTACACCTGTACAGTACTGTATTTTTATTGTGTATTTTTACCGTATTTACATGATTTATCTTATGTTTATTGATATTTGCACGACTCAGAAATGTTCTATATTCACCTAGTTTTTTGTTTTTTCAATATGGGGGGATATAATCCCCCCCACTATTCGGATTCTTGCATTACTCGGACCACTCCTTGGCCCAATTAGTCCGGATATGAGAGGGTTTACTGTACTTGCTGTTTTTTATGTAAGTCTTGGGAGCAGCTGCCGAGCGGTTGCAGCTATTCTATTATGGGAAATGGGTATTCAAACACAAGGTGATTGTTCAGTTATATAGTTATAATGTTAAATATTCTTCAAAGCACAATAGTAAATGTTACCACACAATGGTTTCGTGACGAGGGAACACACACACAGCGACACTCTCGACACGTCTGTCCCACGCGATATGATATCCTTCTCTGACCGTGGTGCGGGCTGACGGTTGGGATGAGGCTGGCGTCAGGGTGTGGCTGGAGGCCACAAACAGAGGGAACCTTGTTCTCTGTATGGAGGTGCCATCTATGAAGTGGTATGCCTTGTACATGGCGCGGGCGTGGCGTCATGTCATGGGCGTCACCGTTACAATTACTTTGACATGGATATTATTAGTAATGCCTTAACTATATAATTGTAGTAATACATATCTATCGACAAAGCCAACACTATGCGACGACAACCCTTTCAGGCCTTTCGAGTCCGTCTCCGCAGACTTCTTTTCGGTCGCCGGGAAGTCGTTCCTTGTAATTGCGGACAGACTCTCCGGGTGGCCTGTGGTTGTCCCCTGCGGGGCCGATACTACCGCCACGCACACCATACAGATGTTCTGCCGGTACTTCCTGTGGGTTTCAATGATTCATACAACACGATTTTGTACAACACGGCATGCTGTGTCGCCCATAAAACCCTATTGTATGAGGATGCAGCACTGCATCCTCATATATATATATATATATATATATATATATACAGGGAGGTCCCGTTATACGAGCATTCGGTATACGAGAATCCGATGATACGAGATGTGTAAATTAGGGTCTATTTTCAATATACGAGATCGAAAATCCAATGCTACGACATTCAAACTGGGGTGAGTAAAATTATCAAGTTCAAAATTGCGTGCCCTACCACTCCCTGGCTGGACAAAGGGGGATTTGGTTAACCCCAGTGAGGTCAACCCTAGCAAGGCGTGACCTGAAGGGTAATTAAGCATATGGCGCAGCCTGACATTTAGAGGTAATTAGCCAGGTGTGTGGCTCCAGCCTTGGGACCGCAGTCAGGTCACCCCTAGCAAGGCGTGACCTGAAGGGTAATTAAGCATATGGCGCGTCCTGACCCTTAGGGGTAATTAGCCAGGTGTGCGGCCCCAACCTTGGGACCGCAGTCAGGTCACCCCTAGCAGGGCGTGACCTGAAGGGTAATTAAGCATATGGCGGGGCCTGACATTCAGGGGTAATTAGCCAGGTGTGCGGCCCCAACCTTGGGACTGCTACACTACCTTCTCTTGTATCACGCGGCGTCCCCTACATTACAACGTCTTTTTTGCTTGTTATGCATGTTTTATGTTTAAATAATGTGCAGTTATGTTATTTTGTGTGCTATTTTCTCTTTCAGTATGCTTTTTCTACAGAATAGGTAGTACAGTGTGGGTAATATAGACGCTGTGTGTTTGTTGTGTTTGCTAGAGTTTATTTTAGCTTGAAAAACATGTCTTTTTTCTTTTCTTTTTTTAATTGATGGGGTCCTGGAACCAAACCTATATTTTACCACTAGCCGCAAAGCCGCCCTCTGGGCGGACTTTTTGGCTAGCTCCTGCGGAGGGCTATTGGTTCGGCCCACCACCTGTGTTTAGTGGGCATTCGGCCCACCAAACACAGACTCTCTAGATAGCCCCTTCTAACTTTCCTGAAATCATGGATGTAGAAATGTATATTAACGCCAACCCATTCACTCACCCATTACCCATCACCCCTCACCCATTCACTCACCCATTACCCAACACCCCCCACCCATTCACTCACCCATTAACCATCACCACACACCCATTCACTCACCCATTACCCATCACCCCCCACCTATTCCCTCACCCATCACCCCCCACCCATTCATTCACCCATCACCTCACACCCATTACCCATCACCCCACCCATTCACTCACCCATTACCCATCACCCTACATCAAGGTTTCCTCAATTCTCGCAACCCACTTTTTCACAATTCTCGCTAATAGGCTGCTAAAATGAAAAGAAAAAAGTTATCGGATCATCTCATAAGTGGGCTTAAAACCTTCCCCTGCTCGACCCGATTCCAAAACTGTGCCATATGAGG
Source organism: Chionoecetes opilio (assembly GCA_016584305.1). Classification (NCBI taxonomy): domain Eukaryota; kingdom Metazoa; phylum Arthropoda; class Malacostraca; order Decapoda; family Majidae; genus Chionoecetes; species Chionoecetes opilio. The sequence continues at coordinate 53,544 of JACEEZ010001618.1, read as the reverse complement.
GGATTCCGCCACAGGGGGCAGCACCCAGAGCGGACAGACAGACAGACACACACACACACACACACACACACACACACACACTTTCGCTTATATTATTATAGATTAGTTATGTGTTTCGTTATACGAGATTTCGCTTTACGAGTATGCCAGGTGGAACCTAACTGCTCGTATCTTCGGGACCTCCCTGTATACATACAGTGGTCCGTCATGTTTGGCGATCTAAGGGGAGTCTCCTGGGCCGGGAGCCGAAAAACACTCAAATTCGGGGTTTTTTCTTTTTCCGCTAAAATTGTTCTGTTACCCCTCAAGTCTGATGTACTCTTACTGTAACACACCTCAGAAAACGAGAAGCTAATAAGGGAAGACTATAGCCACTTAGCAGTTTTGACCTATTATTTAAAAAATAAAAAATAAATGTTTCTGGAAGCATTATTTTTCTAACACCACCTACAGTTTTTGCACTATAGTCTTACCGCTTATATCACTCTATATTCACATGAATATGCGTAAGAGTATATAAGGAAATATGCTTTGCAAAAAAATCTAATTTTCTGCGATTTATTATATCAAAAGCAGTGACTATCATAGTTTTGGAGTGCACATTTTTTTACCTTTTTGAAGTGATATAAGAATTTTCTTACATTGTTTTATAGATGAATGTCTGAGAAACACCATACAACAAACTTTTTTATGAAACAAACAAAGCTGCAATTTTTTGTTAGTTTTTGTTGAAGAAAAATTTAAAATCTCAGAATAAAATACTACACTACCCTCCCGAGTTTCACGCAATGCGAGTTTCGCGATCCTCGAGTTTCGCGCTGAGTCCTAAATTCTTACCATCCCGAGTTACGCACATATATCCCCGAGTTTCGCGCTTTTTTTTTTTTTTTTTTTTTTTTTTTTTTTTGGTGTGTGTGTGTGTGTGTGTGTGCCTACAGCGCCGTTAGGCAGTGACCTCCAGGAGTGGGATGGTAGGCCCTCGAGGTTAGTTTGAGGACTGTGATGGTTGGCCCTTGCCCGTGGTGGCGCAGACAGAATTTCTATAGTGACGCCTGTGATTAGAGGTTCAAGCTGCCCCCTGTGTCCTCCGATGCACTCGCAATCGAAGGTAGAGTTAATGGGCAGCGTGTGGGTGTTCTTAGGCCACTCAACAGTGCAGAGAAAGATTTTAAGTGGATTTTACAGCCCACATCAAGGATCGAACTCGGATCACCGAGAACGCCACTCGGAGACTTCTTCTTTTTCTTGTGACCTTTTCTGCTTAGTATCACTTTGTAGGTCGTCTGTCAAGCTCGTGCTCGAGCTTGACATATATCTTGACGCTAACCACTCTGCTACCACCTCCCATAAGAGACGTACGGGACACTTCTTCCTTCCTTCCTGCTTAGTATAGTATTATAATAGGCTTAGTATAGCTTGTATGTAGTTTTGCTTTGTTTTTTTCCATTTGTTTGTGTTTTTCTCTACAGGAGCAGCCGGTGTCGCATAAGATAGGTAACACCTCAAAATAAGTAGCACCTTACCTTACACCCCCGCCGTTCCTTACTATTTACCACAAAATACTCCTTTATAAGTGATTAACCATGACGTGTGTGGTACTGTGGTTTCTGGAGGTATTGGAGGAGACAGGAAAGAAGAGAGGAAGGCATTGTGACAGTGTTATTGCCGTATAACACTGTCACACAACCATCAGCTGACAAGATATGTGTCAAGCTCACTCACTCAGACCAAAACAGCATCTGCTGGGTGACTCCCAACTCAAGCTCAATCTCAAGCTCCTCTCCTCCCTCCTCTTCTCTATGTAGTGTTGGCCGAAGCCACCACCCAGGGAGGCGGGTCACAAACCCTAGGCTAACACCCAGTACCCATTCACTGCTGGGTGGACAGGGGCTTGGGGCATTTTCAGGATATTTTTTGGGGGAAAAAGTGAGTCTTATAAGCTGTAAAATACGGTAGGTACACAGCCCTCAAGTTAACCTCCAGGGCCTACCATCCCACCCCTGGAGGTCATTGCCTAACGGCGCTGTAGGCACACACACACGCGCACACCACACACCACACACACACACACACACACACAAACACACACACACACACACACACAAAAAAAACGGACTAAATAAGCATTTTTACAGTGTTTTTAATACCCGAGTTTCGCGATCCGCGAGTTTCGCGCTATGCCTCCGGAAGAAAGCAGGCGCGAAACTCGGGAGGGTAGTGTAATTATTATCCAATCACAATGAAACTTGGTCAGATTATGTAGAAACGAAAAAAAACAAAAAACGATAGCAAAGACATATTGGCGCTACGGGATATGGGGGAGAAATACCGATTCCCTGAAGACTCGCCTTAATTAGTCTTGCCAAACCATCGCCAAAAGTGAATTTCGCCAAACGCGAATAGTACTTTAATGGGAAAATGATCCTTTAGTCTTTGATGAGGCCAGAGTTCACCCTTTTGACCTCCATTTTCGTACTTTAACTGCTTAAAGCAAAGACATTATACATGAAACATTAACAGTAATACAAAAGACAATAGATAAATAGATAACAGATGCTATTTACTATACATTATGTAGTTAGATGCTGATGTAATGCATAATACTAAGACAAAACAAGAGCTGGGTCAACAAGGTGGCGGTTGCTGCTGCCAAGATGGCCATCAGATGTAAACATCACCCCCTTCCCGCTGCCGCTCTCCACTGTTAAACGTGATATCTCGGGTCTGCCGCTTCACCTGGGATACCTCGCTAGGCGACGCCTTTCGTGCCACCACCATGGGTCATTACAACTCAAGACTCCTCCCCGCACCCATGGACGAGAAAAGCATCCCGCTTCCTGGATGTCTCCCTCACCCGCCTGCGGGCTGCCGCCACACAACACTCATGGCCCACCTGACGACGAGCCTAGTCTTTGACGAGGTCCGAGTTCACCCTTTTGACCTCCATTTTCTTACTTTAACTGCTTAAAAGCAGACACATGTCTTAAGTTTTATAAGCTTCTTACTAAACATTAATACAATAAAAAAGGGCAAAAAAATAGTTTAAAGATTTTTTTACCATGAACTATTTAAAATTAGGCCTGGTGAGCGGTGAGGTGGTGGGTTGTGAAGGGGGCGGGGGTTTTTGGTTTTGTGTGTTTAGCTTTCCTCCCCCCCGTTTCTCTGTTTTTTTAACCCTTGTCTTATCTCCCCTGGCTTCCTTAAACCCACCACCCCACCAGGACTTGAAACCCCATGTTTTAGGAAAAATAAAAAGGGTACGTCATTTTGGAGCACAAAACGCGCAGTCTCAAGAGGGCTCCCGGGGAAGATAACAAAAACCAACATGGACGTTGGGGGCGGTGCTTTCTGGGCTGACTCTTCCTGATGTCAGCGCGCGTCTCCCCAAATAATTTGAATCCCAAAATTTGGGGGTTCTGATACCATATTAAACTATCCCCAAATACTGTTTTCGCCAAACCGCACTCGCCAAACGTGAGGGACCACTGTATATATATAGAAATTCAGTAAAACCCCTTATACTCGGCACGATGGGGGCTCGGGCCCCTTGCCGGTTATTAAATGTGCCGGTTATGAAATGCCCCCCCTTTTTTGGGGGGAGGAGAAAAAAAAAATTTAAAAATAATAAACAGTACTGAAAAAGCAAAAAAACTCATTTAAAAATGAAGGGGTAGCGCAGGCATGATTCCAAGGAGAGGGGGCCTTGTTGAACATGAGAAGAGTTGGGGACTCATTTGCTTTTTTAACCTGGTCCCCCTTTAACCATTTAAAACAAAACTCTGTACTGTATTGTATACAGACTGTACCTTAAACTTAATTTTACATCACTTAGCACTTAAATTTACTGCAACCTATGCCCTGTCCATTAACTCTATTTTCGACTGTAGTTCACGGGGGGACACGGGGGGCGGCATGAGCCTCTACCCACGGCGTACTATAAGAATCCTGCCTGCGCCCCCAGGGGCGAGGGCCAACCGCCCAGCCCCCAAATGACCTCCAGGGCCTCCATCCCACCCTGGAGCCACTGTCTACACGCCTATAGGCTAGGTGGAAAAAAAAAAAAAAAAAAAAAAAAAAAAAAAAAAAAAAAAAAAAAACTTGCCCCTTTCCCCATGCCGGTTTATAAAATTTTCGAGTTAACAGTCCCGGGTTTTAAAGGGTTTTTACTGTATATATATATATATTATTATATTATATATATATATATTATATATATAAAAATTATATATATATATATATAATATAAAAAATTATTAGGGTGGTCCAAAAACATATGAAAAAAAAATGTTGTGTAATGTAGCGGGCATGATGTCGATTTTTTTTCATTTCCTGTTAGACATGTCCATGCAAAATTTTGTGCCGATCGGACTAGTTTCAACCCCCCCCTAAAGTTTACTCTTTTTTCTTCCCCCAGGGATGATGACTTCTAAAGGGAGCGTACATGGTGGTTATTGGGCACCCTGATGTAAATAACACGGCCAGGCTGCCCTCAAAAGGGCAGGGGGGTCCGCAAGTTTTACTTCCTCACGGAATCGAGAAGAAGCCCAAACCCGTGGCCCCCAAGGGAGGTGATAGAGGCAGTCCTTTTGTGTTGGGGGGGGCCGGGATCCCGCCTCCGCTCTCCAAACCCGCCAAGGAGAAGCTCCTCCCCCGGTGGCCAAGTAGAGTCCCCCCAAAAAAACATCGGAAACGGGCACCCAAAGCCGCCCGGATGCAAGGGGAAAAATGTTAAAGGGGGGCCCTGGGGACCTCTTCGCGGGGCGAGCAGTGATGCCCTCGTCGGATGCCCGTGGAGGAGGACAAACCCTTTTTCTTCCCCAGCGGGGGGACCGAGCGACCTCGTCCTGGCGGGCTTGGGACTGCGCACAGTTGAGGCCCAAGAGGGGAAAAAGGAAGGGACGGGGGGGCCAAAGAATGAGGAAGGGCGCTTCGAAAAAGGAAAGGGCCATACCTTGTCGTACTGTCTGACCGCCTGCCCCGCTTCGCTCCGCCCCGGGGGAAACAGACGACGCGATTTAGACTTCAACGGCCCCCCAGCCCCCGAAAGGAGTAAAGTCGAGGGAGCAAAATCCACGGCCTTGCTCTCTAGGGATATCACCTCCCCCTTTGGATCATTTAAAGGGTCTCGGCCCGGGGTGGCGAGGGGGACGATGGGAGCCTTTGCAAGGGCATCCGAACGGACCTGGGGAGTCTCTCCTTGTCTCGCAGCCCCATCCACGCCACAGAATCGGGAAACGGAGGCCATCGCCAATCGGAAACGATAAAAATTCCGGAGGGGATTCCCGTCCTTGTCCACTGGGACGGGGAATTACTTTCCCGACCTGTCCGGGAAGGACCAGGTCGACCGAATGCCACCGGTCACGGCTGGGGGAGGGAAAATCTCCCGGGGGACCCCAAGCACAGACAAGGTCAGGGGAGGTTCCTCAAGGCGATCTGGGGGCTCAGTTGCAGACCAGAGTTCAGGGCTTGGTGTTCGAAACCCAGCTCAAACCGGGGGTGTATGAAAGGGGCCGCGTGAAGATCCAGGAAGGGCCCTTTGGGCGCGGCTCCTCTGGGTGGCCCGCCGACACCCCGTGCTGGAGGTTTTCATGGGGTACTGTTAAGAGCTCCTCGGACCCTCGATGATCGAACATCCCTCTCTTCGTTCGTTTAGGGGGCTTGGGGCTTAATTTTCCATCTTCTTGGAGCTCTGCCATGGAAAAAAGGGTAGCCCCCCATGCTCTTCTGACCGGGGGCTCTCGAGCACAGGGGGCGAGCCCCCACGACTGAAGATGCTCTGGGATGGCCTCCCCCGGGAGGATACAAAAAACTCCTTGGCTCTCGTACTGTTCTTTGGGGGGAACCCGGGAAAAACTAAGGGTTTCCCGGCCCCGGTGCCTTCCACCAAGCCTGTGGATGGCCAAGGGAAAATTTTCCTCTGAAGGTCTTCCTCTTCCGAAATCAGAAAGCGAATGTGACCGCTCACGGCTGCAGGCCAGGAGGACATTTCCCCCTTTTGGCCCTCCTGTAGCCCCAAAGTAGAAAAGAGGCCCTGGTCCCTCAATGACCTCCTGTTCATGCGGACCCCTCTCGAGGGATCCCCAAAACCCGGGGTGGGGGACGTGGCGCTCAAAGCCTTCCGTCCCCACCTTTGGGACGTCTCGGGGGACCTTGTGGGTCGTCCTTTATGGACGAGAGAACAGCAAGAGGAGAAGGAGGCCATGGACAGGAATTTTTCAGACTGAGAGAAAAGGCCCCCAAAGGGGATGGACGGGGAAAGGTTTTCCCCGGACATTGACCGAGGACCTCGTGACCTCCAGACTAGGAGGGCCCTGGATAGCCTTTTCCTGACGGGAGGGAAGAAGTGGGAACCCTCTGGAGAAGACCCCAGCAGGGAGAATGAGGGCCCCCTTTCTGGACATGAAAGGAACGTCTCCCCGAGAAGGGGTCAACGAGCGGGGAGAGAGGTATCGCCTTGGCCACCTCCTTCAACTCGATCATCACCAGGGCGGTCCAGCAACAGTACCTCCTGAAAGTGGGGGCCAGCACAGGAGGAAGCAGCCCTTTCCCCCCCAAAGCACATATTGAGAAAAGGACAGTGTATTCCTTTATTTTCATTTTAATTAAATTTTTTACTTATTTACTTGCCCGTGTTGCTTTCACTGACAAATTTCAACGGAAAGGAAAAACATACTTTTTGATCAAACAACAACAAAGTTTTTCTTATTAAAATTGCATGAAAAATTTTTGTCTTAAAAAAAAAATTGTATATGTTCAACTTCTTTTTTGTTACCTTACCAAATTAATTGACATCCAAAATTACCCTCTTATCTTCAGTGAACCCTGAAAAAAAGTATAATCTTTTATGAAAAGTAGGTAGTATGGATAAACCCAAAACTCGGGATGACACTGACATCTTTATTCTTTGTGAGCTTTTTTTTCCTTTTTTTTAAGTTTTTTTTTTTTTTATTCTTCTTTAGGGGGGCCTTAATATTCTCCGATTGGAGCGATACTTTTACTCGATTAGTGTATCACCAATTTGGGAAAAAGAAAAAACTCTGCCCGACAAATTTCCAAAAATTTTTTTTTTGGACCCCACCCCAATATACGGGTGTAACACGAGTTTCTAAAAAATTTTATACAGGTGAAAGAACATGTAATTTTAAACACAAAATATTATAAACCCTAGCTTTTTTTAAGCTAAACCCTTTTGAGTGAGATGAAGTTAGAAAAATTAGCGCGGCCCGAAATTTTCCCCTGGCAGGCGGTTTTCCCCTTGGTGACATTTTGAATGATTTAAACATAAGTTTACTTAAAGACATTTAAAATCTTATAACAACACAATTGGTATTATTGGACATGTTTTTACTAAATAAGCAGTACATAAGAACAGCAGGGCTGTAATAAACAATACTGTAAAAGGCTACATGACATCATGTCAGGGAGGGGTAGGATGGAACACGTGACTCAGCTGATCGGCATGAGGCCTCGCAGCCTAGTCCCTCCTTTCTCTCCACCCCGACGCATTGCCACTTAACCTTTTACAGTATTGTTTATTACAGCCCTGCTGTTCTCATGTACTGCTTATTTAGTAATAACATGTCCATTAATACCAATTGTGTTGTTATAAGATAATGTAATGCTACATTACTAGTAAACATTATGATTAAATCATTCAAAATGTCACCGAGTGGCAACCGCCTGCCATGGTGAAATTACTGGCCGTGCTAATTTTTCTAACTTCATCTCACGTCTAAAGGAAGCTTCAAAAAGCGTATGGTTATAGAATATTTTGTGCTTAGAATTACATGTTCTTTCACCTGTATCAATATTTGCAGAAACTCGTGTTACACCCTGTATATATATATATATATATATATATATATATATATATATATATATATATATATATATATATATATATATATATGAATATAATATAATATAATATAATTATATATATATATATATATATATATATATATATATACTCGTATACTGAAACACATAGTTAATGGTAAAATATAGGTTTGGTTCCAGGAGCCCATCAATTAAAAAAGAAGAAGAAAAAAAGACATGTTTTTCAAGCTAAAATAAACTATAGCAAACACAACAAACTCACAGCATCTATATTACCCACACTGTACTACCTATTCTGTAGAAAAAGCATTCTGAAAGAGAAAATAGCACACAAAATAAAATAACTGCACATTAATTAAACATAAAACATGCATAACACTCACAAGTGGTAAGGGAGACAGGAAGCTGGCAAGTAGCCAGCTGAGAGTCCCTGTTTTCTCTCTCCGAGGCTCGAGAGAAAACAGGGGTGACTGCGTTTGCAGGGATGACTGGGTTAGAGTTCTTCCTCCTCCCCTTGATCACTTGAGCTCCCTTCACACATTCCATAATCGAGCCACGATAGCGCCACCAATTTGATTATTGAAGCTATCGTGAAATTTGACCACGATAAACGCAGACCACGATAGCCTCACAACAATGTCACGCTGCCTGTATGTATGTGTCATGACGGTCGTAAGATGGTCACGATGGAGTCATGACAGCTGTAAGACAATGTCACGAATGGAAAATCAACGGTCATTTTGTCATCACGACTGAGTTACGATAACCACGACAGTGCCATGAACGTATCACGATAGCGTCAAGAGCCATGCCTCATGCAACATGCCTCACATGTGGGTGTGTGTTGCCATGGTGATGGAGAAGGAAGGGGCCGGGGCTAGAGATGAAGGTGGGAGAAACAGGGTTGTGTTGGTAATGGAGAAGGGGGTTGTAATAAAGAAGGGGGTGATGGTGTTGGTGGGGAAACGGGGGGGGATGGAGAAGGCGTTGTTGGGGGTGTGAGTGGTTAAAACGGGGGTGGATCCACCACCCACCTCTACTCCCTACCCCCTTCCCCCATCACCACGTGGTCATTGGAGTAGGGGGTGGGTGGCATCACCACGTGGTCATGGGAGTAGAGGGAAGGGAGTAGAGGGTGGGTGGAGGTGAATGAGAAAGGGGGGAGAAGGCGGAAGGGGGTGCAAAAAAGGGGGGGGAGGTAGGATTGAAGACTCGAGAGGGTAGGGTAGGTAAGGGACAAGGGAGGGGTGCGCAGACCTCTTCCACTGCCCACAAACTCGTCTCTGCACATCTGAATCATTGTACATCGTCCAGGATGTGAATTTTTGTAGGCCACATTGTCATACCGAGCCACCAGAATTATCATATTTTCAGATTGATTATCGTACAACCTTAGGTAAAATCATATAGTCAGTAAATGACTTTATAATTTTAGTAAATAACTTTTAATTTACTTTAGTAAATAACTTGTATTTACTTTAGTAACTAACTTTGTAATTTTACTCACCCCAGTTTGAATGTCGTAGCATTGGATTTTCGATCTCGTATATTGAAAATAGACCCTAATTTACACATCTCGTATCATCGGATTCTCGTATACCGAATGCTCGTATAACGGGACCTCCCTGTATACAGGTTGACTATCACTAATCCAGCAATCAATATTCTGGTTCCATCAGTTTCCCGGCATGAATTTCGGAGCGCAGTTTCAAATTTCCTGGGTTGCCGCGCCACTGTTTTCGGGAGGCGCCGTTTATGTTTTGATCTTCTTCTTCTTCTTGTGACCTTTTCTGCTTAGTATCGCTTTGAAGGTCGTCTGTCAAGCTCGAGCGCTGTACCCAGAATCAGCTGTATGCTCACGCTTCCGAAAGCAAACAGGCATTCCATCTCATTTATTTGCCGTAATTGTTAAAATCTGCTGCTGTATAGCCCCATCATGGATTCGGCCAATAAAAGTATCGTAAAACGCAAACATCGCTCGTTGTCGATCGCAGAGAAAGTTGAACTGTTAAAAAAACTTGATAGTGGTGTGTCTGTGCGAAGTGTTTGTGAAATGTGTGGCATTGGGTCTTCAACAGTCTATGATATAAAAAAACAGGAAGAAAAAGTGCTAAAGTTCTTTCCAGACAGTGGATAAAAAAAACAGATGTTTGTAAGGAAGTCAATGACAGAAGGAAAAAGTTCTGATCTGGACCAAGTGCTGATAACCTGGTTTAATCTCCATGTAAGTCAGGGGTCGGCAACCTCCGGCCCGCAGAGTCCGAACTCATGGCCCGTCACCCTGCTTGATATTTATATAACAATCCGGCCCGCAACAGTCTAGCCAACTAAATGAGTAAGTCGGCACCTCTCGACGTGATCGCAGCGGGTAGCGCGGGGCAAATTTGCATGACTGAGATCTTTACCACAGAAGCACCACGGAAAATCGCCAGGGAGAAAATGAGTACATGGCAACATGCGATCATGTCAAGAGGCGCCGACGTGGGTCTGGCCACTATCGTGGCATCTGGCAACTCTGCATTGCACGTGACGTCCCATGAGCAGTCTTCCCTCACCACCAACGGTCACGCCAGCGGCCAGTCTCCGTAGGAGTTCGTACTGAGAAGAGGTATGCATCAAACATTCTTAGTTTGAAATGTACTTTTATCATTAGGGAATGTGGATAATATAAAGTGCATTTCTTGTTGCTACCTCTCTCTCTCTCTCTCTCTCTCTCTCTCTCTTCTCTCTCTCTCTTCATTCACCCACTTCACCCAGCCTCCAAGCTCACAACCACATTCACGCTCACTAGTTACTCGTATTGGTAGGTCCTGTCCCGCCCGCCCACCCAAATCAGACAATGGCTTACTGAGCCTTACTCAAACGTGCCCATTCAAACACACACACGCCCACGCCCAACACAGGGGCGTAACACTATGTTTGTCACAAAATACTGTGCGGACGTCTGTATCGTAATTTTAATTATTGTATGCCTTTTTTTTACTATGTAAAAGTCTTGCATGTATTCGTGTCTGACATGTGAATCATTTATTTCGCGCTTTGTGCTTATTCTTTCTTTTTCTTTCTTTTTAGCCAATCATCATGCCTGCAATTATTAAGAAGAGGAAAGTGGACCTCGAGTGTCGGGACTTCAACTCTGAGTGGGAGAAGTATTTTTTCACTGAACGCTTTGGACAGGCCCAGTGCCTCATTTGCTTGAAGACTGTGGCTGTCCTCAAAGAGTATAATGTGCGCCGCCACTGGGAGACACAGCACCAAGCATCGAGCTTTGCATCAATGTCTGCTGCCGAGAGGAAAGAGGCCATTGTCAAACTGTCAGACAACCTGCAGAAAAGCACTTCACTCTTCTGTAAGCAGACTACTGAGGCTGACAAAGTGACGCGCGCCAGCTATGAGGTTTCCCGCCTCCTTGCTCGCCGGATGAAGCCATTCACAGACGGGGACTTTATCAAGGAGTGCATCATATTTGTGATAGATTCCCTGTCCTGAAAAGTGTTCTGCCTTTAAAAGTGTGAGCCTTTCAGCCCGCACTGTTTGTCATCGCATTGAGGAGATGTCAGACAGCATGAATGACTCGCTTAAGACCTGTTGCTCAAATTTTGATGCCTTCTCTCTCGCTCTTGATGAGAGCACAGACATGAAGGACACAGGCCAGCTGGCGATTTTCATTCGTGGAGTCACTGCTGCCCTTCAGGTTTATGAGGAGTTTCTCCAGCTTGTTCCATTGCACGGCACCACCACTGGGCCAGACATTTTCGACGTCGTGCTTCATCGTGTGAAGCAACACTCCCTCGACCTGTCCCGTCTCGTGTGCGTGACGACCGACGATGCCCCAGCAATGACTGGAAAGAAGAAAGGTGCCGCCTCACTGCTAGTGCATCACTGTGAGGCCGCCGGACACACCCAGCCCATCCACAAGGTGCACTGCATCATCCACCAAGAGTCCCTGTGCTCCAAGTCTGCCAACCTTACTGACGTCATGTCTGTAGTCGTGAAGGTTGTCAACTCCATCCTCTCCCGCAGCTTTAACCACCGCCAGTTCCAGGCACTAATGGACGAAGTCAACGCACACTATGGTGATCTGCTTTACTTCTGTGAGGTCCGCTGGTTGAGTCATGGAGCCATGCTGTCCCGCGTGTGCGACCTGCAGCAGGAGATTGCCACCTTCCTTCAGCTGATGGTTGTGTGACAGTGTTATACGGCAATAACACTGTCACAATGCCTTCCTCTCTTCTCTCCTGTCTCCTCCAGTACCTCCAGAAACCACAGTACCACACACGTCATAGTTAATCACTTATAAAGGAGTATTTTGTGGTAAATAAGTAAGGAACGGCGGGGGTGTAAGGTTTAAAGGTGCTACTTATTTTGAGGTGTTACCTACTTTATGCGACACCGGCTCCTCCTGTAGAGAAAAACACAAACAAAAGGAAAAAACAAAGCAAAACTACATACAAGCTATACTAAGCCTGTTATAATAATATACTAAGCAGGAAGGTAGGGAGACGTGTCCCGTACGTCTCTTATAGGAGGCGGTAGCAGAGTGGTTAGTGTCAAGATATGTGTCAAGCTTGAGCACGAGCTTGACAGACGACCTACAAAGCGATACTAAGCAGAAAAGGTCACAAGAAGAAGAAGAAGTCTCCGAGTGGCGTTCTCGGTGACCCGAGTTCGATCCTTGATGAGGGCTGTAAAATCCACTTAAAATCTTTCTCTGCACTGTTGAGTGGCCTAAGAACACCCACACACTGCACATTAACTCTACCTTCGATTGCGAGTGCATCGGAGGACACAGGGGGTGGTGTGGTATAACCAGGCGTCCACTAGGATAATGCGTCTACATTCCAATCTGCGCATGCGCCAGAGGACTGGGCTCTCGTGTCGAGCGAGACCATAGCAGCGCGCTAGATGTACGATAATTCCTTTTCATTTCATCCATCCTGCCGCGTGGAGAGGTAAGAGCTTCCCCATGTCGTGCCTCACCCTATGGCCGGAGTCGCATAGACTCGAGCACCTTATCTCACACACCCCCAGCCTTTCCTTACTTATTTATCACAAAGTATACTGCTTTATAAGCTATTAACCAGGACGTGTGCGGTACTGTGGTTGCTGGAGGAGACAGGAGAGAAGAGATTGCCGTATAAAGGCCCTGTCACGCGCAGATGGAAGATAGACATACTTGGACACCTCGTCCTGCCACATGGTATAACGAGGCGTCCAAGTATAATGATGTGTCTATCTTCCATCTGCGCATGCGCCAGAGGACTATGTTTCTTTTTCATTTCATCCATCCTGCCGCGTGGAGAGGTAAGAGGATCCCAGGTCGTGCCTCACCCCAACCTTGCCTCACCCCAGCACCTTACCTCCCCCCGCCCCCCCCCCTGCCCCGCCTTTCTTTACTTATTTACCACAAAAGACTGCTTTATAAGCACACCAGGACGTGTGCAGTACTGTGGTTGCTGGAGGTAACTACTGGGGGAGACAGGAGAGAAGAGATTGCCGTATAAAGGCCCTGTCACGCGATGCCTTTTTTCACCCAGGGCGGTGGTCAGGCGAGGGGTGGGTACACGGAGTGACATATGAGGCGCGCGTGTCTTGTCAAAACCCCGGGGATATTCGGGGGAAAAGTTTACTTTCCAGAGTAATTTCCCTCTTATCAAAAACGTTTATCAACATAAAAGATACACTGTTATCTTCGGAAATGTTTGTTCTTTATTCCATTCGTACCCGGTATGGGTATGTACACAAAAATGAGAGCGGTAACTCTTACAATTTGTATTTATTTTACACTTTGTTACCCTCTATCTCAGTTAATTATTGACGGAATGTTCATTTTTACTGGGCATATCATTGACATTATCCACTATATATGTGCAAAGAATGAGCTCTGAGTGGGCCTTAGTTTCACCGTGTCACCAGCGCCGCGGCCGTGTCACCGTTACAATAACTTCAACATGGATATTATTAGTAATGCCTTAAATATATAATTATAGTAGTACATATCTATCGACAAAGCCAACAGTGGTTCCTGGATTCGAACCCTGGGTCTGATATAGATGGTTGATTGATAGGTATAGGTGTGTTTTATACTTGTTGTTTTGGTGGTGGTAGGAGTGTTTCTGTATCTACTACTACTGGTACTACTACTACTACTACGACGACGACGACGACGACGACGACGACGACGACGACCACCACCACCACCACCACCACCACCCCCCCCCCCTCCTCCTCCTCCTCCTACTACTACTACTACTACTACTACTACTACTACTGCTACTACTACTACTACTACTACTACTACTATTAACAACGCAACTAAAACATCAAGTATTCATATTACATTCGTTTCATCCGCAAATGATCTCCTCTTCCTCCTCCTCCTTCTCGTCCTCCTCCTCCTCTCTGCTAATTGTTATTCCTTCTGCATAACACCTGAATCGCTTCCCTGAGGAGGAAGAGTAGGAGGAGGAGGAGGAGGAGGAGGAAAAAGAGGATAGGAGAAGGGAGAATTACATGAAAGAAAGAGTGAGAAAATAATAGAGGTCGGAGAATGGAGATAAAAAAAGGTGGAATAAGATCTATGAAATATAAATGTCCAAGAAAATAATATGAGAAAAAACGCATGAGAAATAAAAGTTGTTTGTGAGAGAGAGAAAAAAAAACCCATAAGAGATAAGAAGAGGAAAAGGATGAGGAGGAGACACCGATAGTGAGATATAGGAGGAATTATGAGATTGTTTCGATAAAGGGAAGAAAGAGAAAAGATAATGATGAAACATGTATAGAAGATGAAAATTTTAAATATAAAGAAATTGAGGAAAAGGAAAATTTTGAAATAGGAGGAAATGAAGGAAGAAAAATAAATAATATTCCTTCAGTTCAGAAATAAAACAATTGATTTTTTATTTCTCTCTCTCTCTCTCTCTCTCTCTCTCTCTCTCTCACACTATCTTTCGAACTTTTGGAATATTCGTTAGTTTTATTCTCACTTTTTTTTCTGTTTCCATTGCAAATCGTTTATTTTTCCTTATAATCATCGTATCATTAAGATTTGAAAGGTTAATAATAATAATAATAATAAAAATAATAATAATAATAATAATATCATCATCGTAGGACTTCCCGAAGGATTAACCTCTGATTCCTTTACTCAGCTGTGTCCTTATCCTTTGCTCTCTCACCCCTTCTCTCCCTCTCCCCCTCCTTCTCTCCCTCTTTCTCTCCCTCCTTCTCTCCTTCTCTCCCTCCCTCCATCCCTCCTTCTCTCCCTCTCTCTCCCTCCGGCTATAGGCAGAGAAGGATTTTAGGATCAAAGGATTTACTCAAGGGAGGGAGAGAGAGATCCTATAGGCCTTAACTCTCTCTCTCTACAATAAAAATTTCAACTACTACTACTACTACTACACTACTACTACTACCACAACAACTACTACTACTACCAAAACAACAACAACAACAACAACAACAACAACAACAACAACAACCACTACTACTACTACTACTACTACTACTACTACTACTACTACTAGTGACACTAGTACTAGTACTACTACTACTACTACTACTACTACTACCACTACTACTACTACTACTACTACTACTACTACTAACTACTATTACCACCACAACTACTACTAACACAGATGTGATGACGATGGTTGTTAAAAAATGACTAATGGTTGTTTTGACAGTCTTGAGTTGCCGTCATCTGCCATTATCCTCCTCCTCCTCCTTCGTTAGTGATAAAAATGAACTAAAAGAAGAACAAAAATTAGAAATATCATCGGATCACCTGAAGATCCATCACCCCAGGATATCCCACCTGAAGATCCGTCACCCCAGGATATCCCACCTGAAGATCCGTCACCCCAGGATATCCCACCTGAAGATCCATCACCCCAGGATATCCCACCTGAAGATCCGTCACCCCAGGATATCCCACCTGAAGATCCGTCACCCCAGGATATCCCACCTGAAGATCCGTCACCCCAGGATATCCCACCTGAAGATCCATCACCTCAGGATATCCCACCTGAAGATCCGTCACCCCAGGATATCCCACTGAAGATCCATCACCCCAGGATATCCCACCTGAAGATCCATCACCCCAGGATATCCCACCTGAAGATCCGTCACCCCAGGATATCCCACCTGAAGATCCGTCACCCCAGGATATCCCACCTGAAGATCCATCACCCCAGGATATCCCACCTGAAGATCCGTCACCCCAGGATATCCCACCTGAAGATCCGTCACCCCAGGATATCCCACCTGAAGATCCATCACCCCAGGATATCCCACCTGAAGATCCGTCACCCCAGGATATCCTACCTGAAGATCCGTCACCCCAGGATATCCCACCTGAAGATCCGTCACCCCAGGATATCCCACCTGAAGATCCGTCACCCCAGGATATCCCACCTGAAGATCCATCACCCCCAGGATATCCCACCTGAAGATCCGTCACCCCAGGATATCCCACCTGAAGATCCGTCACCCCAGGATATCCCACCTGAAGATCCGTCACCCCAGATATCCCACTTGAAGATCCGTCACCCCAAGATATCCCACCTGAAGATCCGTCACCCCAGGATATCCCACCTGAAGATCCGTCACCCCAGGATATCCCACCTGAAGATCCGTCACCCAGGATATCCCACCTGAAGATCCATCACCCCAGGATATCCCACCTGAAGATCCGTCAC
This sequence comes from Chionoecetes opilio, assembly GCA_016584305.1. Lineage (NCBI taxonomy): Eukaryota > Metazoa > Arthropoda > Malacostraca > Decapoda > Majidae > Chionoecetes > Chionoecetes opilio. Next base: position 37,000 of record JACEEZ010001618.1, on the reverse strand, counting down.
CCCAGGATATCCCACCTGAAGATCCGTCACCCCAGGATATCCCACCTGAAGATCCGTCACCCCAGGATATCCCACCTGAAGATCCGTCACCCCAGGATATCCCACCTGAAGATCCGTCACCCCAGGATATCCCACCTGAAGATCCGTCACCCCAGGATATCCCACTTGAAGATCCGTCACCCCAGGATATCCCACCTGAAGATCCGTCACCCCAGGATATCCCACCTGAAGAACCGTCACCCCAGCCCACAGTGAATGTAATTAATAAAATTATGATAACAAATATATTCCTTTGTGTTATGCATCTTCGAGAAATGCATCTTCTGAAATTCGAGAACGAGCAAAAGAAGGATCCAATTCTTATAGACTTAGTGGATTTGTATACTTTAGGCAGTCTTTTGTTTGGAATTTCCATAGAAAACTATCCTTCGATCTGAAGTATTTTGTCAAATTCATCCAGTTATCACAAGTATCACACTTAACTTCACGCTTTAAAAGTCTGTTTTGTTGAAGCCACCGAATAACAATAGTGGAATCATCACACAACAGTGGTAAGACGGTAGTTTAGAAGTATTGCGTGCCATGGTCGACTGTCTCCTATGACTTATATTTTTTAGTCAGCTTATTCTTATATAGTCCTCCTACCTGACTGGAGGGTCCTGACTCCTCCCTTTTACCCAATTTACCTGACCTCATTTGGAAAGTGAAGTCAGTTCAAGTCTTGACCCCACCTGAAGATCCGTCACCCCAGGATATCCCATCTGAAGATCCATCACCCCAGGATATCCCACCTGAAGATCCGTCACCCCAGGATATCCCACCTGAAGATCCGTCACCCCAGGATATCCCACCTGAAGATCCGTCACCCTGCCAAACTCTGGGGTGACGGATCTTCAGGTGATCCATATCATCTTTAGTTCTCACTCTTGCTTTTTTTTACATTTTTGGGGGGTAAGAGAGAGAGAGAGAGAGAGAGAGAGAGAGAGAGAGAGAGAGAGAGAGAGAGAGAGAGAGAGAGAGAGAGAGAGAGAGAGGTTAAACTATTATTGTACAGTATGTAAGAATGTATCAATTGAAAGAAAAAAATAGACGTAGAAGAGAAGACGGAAGAAAAATAAATTAATGAAGAAGAAAGAGGAGGAGGAGGAGGAGGAGGAGGAGTTGGAGGAGGAGGAGGAGAAGGAGGTGGTGGGTGGGCGGGAAGGGTCAAGGAGCTGAGGTCAAATTCTACGACAGGTCAGATTTTGGGAGAGAGAAAGAGAGAGAAAGAGAGAGAGAGAGAGAGAGAGAGGAGAGAGGGAGAGCACAAGGTCAGACGACTCAGCTTACATTTTTTTTTTCTCTCTCTCTCTCTGGAGGAGGAGGGAAGAAAATATGGAGAGGGGGAGATAAGAAGGGAGGGAAAGAGGAGGAGGGTGGAGGCATATTGGTCCCTGGGGAATGGAGTGGGGGAGGGAAGGGGGGAGGGGTGTTTTTGGGGTGTGGTATCCCCTTGTGGTTTTAAGGGGGAGGGGGTAGAAGGGGGGTGGGGGGAAGGTAGGGGAATTTATGGTCCTTCTCCTTCTCCTCCTCCTCCTCCTCCTCCTCTAAATTTTCATGGGCCTATTACTTCAACCTGTAACTCCAGGACAAAATATTCGCACGTTTATAGTGTATGGTATGATGTTTATGTATATTGTGTATATTTATTATTTGTATGTATATTATGGGTTTTTTTATGGCCTCGGGCAAAATTAAAACAACATTATTATTATTATTTTTTTATTATTATTATTATAACCTAAGCCTATCCAGCTCTTAATTAATCAAATGTTCACAGGCCTATTAGCTGAGCCCGTGACGCCAGTGATGCATTGTTGACACAGGAGACAAGTATCAGCCAGTAAGAGTGTAATTAGATACGATAACGATTCGATCAGAGTAAGTTATCTTTATTCCCATGTGTTTTACAAGGACACATGGGTTCCATCAGGGTTTTGAACTGAAGTAATCATAAAAATTACTCCAGATTCGTATTCAGCATGTCCAGAAACCTTTATGAATGAATTTTCATGAGAATCTAAAATGTCGAAATTTGCTCCAAAATTTGTGGGTGCTACCCTTGGGAATTTTGGCAATTTTTTTTTTTTTTTTTAATTACTCAAAAAGTCTGAGGTTTACATTATAAAGGTATGAAACAGCAAAATAGAGCTGCTATAGATCTTCCTTTTGAGCTCTACCAAAATAAATCTAGTTTGCAAATAATTGAGAATATGACAAATTTGTATTTTTTCTTATATTCTTTTTTTCTTATATAATTTTTCTTATATAGCAATTCTAAAGTGTTCATGTCACTTCAACTTTGCTTTATTTTGCCTCTAATTCATAGAAACTCGAGTGGTAACTTGTAAGTAATCACACAGGCAGCCCCGTTTGGCCCTGTAGTGCTGCTGCTGTCTGTTCTTCCTTTATATTCCTCCTCCTCCTCCTCCTCATGTGGACTTGATTATAGTGGAGCAGATATGATCATAGATATTGCTGAAATAGTTGTTGTTGTCTTGGTGAGTGAATGGGACGAGCATAAAAAGGCAAAAAAAGATTTTTTTTTCCATTTTCCAAACTAAGGCCCACTCAGAGCTCATTCTTTGCACATATATAGTGGATAATGTCAATGATATGCCCAGTAAAAATGAACATTCCGTCAATAACTAACTGAGATAGAGGGTAACAAAGTGTAAAATAAATACAAATTGCAAGAGTTACCGCTCTCATTTTTGTTTACATACCCATACCGGGCACGAATGGAATAAAGAACAAACATTTCCGAAGATAACAGTGTATCTTTTATGTTGATAAACGTTTTTGATAAGAGGGAAATTACTCTGGAAAGTAAACTTTTCCCCCGAATATCCCCGGGGTTTTGACAAGACACGCGCGCCTCATATGTCACTCCGTGTACCCACCCCTCGCCTGACCACCGCCCTGGGTGAAAAAAGGCATCGCGTGACAGGGCCTTTATACGGCAATCTCTTCTCTCCTGTCTCCCCTAGTAGTTACCTCCAGCAACCACAGTACTGCACACGTCCTGGTTAATAGCTTATAAAGCAGTCTTTTGTGGTAAATAAGTAAAGAAAGGCGGGGCAGGGGGGGGGCGGGGGGAGGTAAGGTGCTGGGGTGAGGCAAGGTTGGGGTGAGGCACGACCTGGGATCCTCTTACCTCTCCACGCGGCAGGATGGATGAAATGAAAAAGAAACATAGTCCTCTGGCGCATGCGCAGATGGAAGATAGACACATCATTATACTTGGACGCCTCGTTATACCATGTGGCAGGACGAGGTGTCCAAGTATGTCTATCTTCCATCTGCGCGTGACAGGGCCTTTATACGGCAATCTCTTCTCTCCTGTCTCCTCCAGCAACCACAGTACCGCACACGTCCTGGTTAATAGCTTATAAAGCAGTATACTTTGTGATAAATAAGTAAGGAAAGGCTGGGGGTGTGTGAGATAAGGTGCTCAAGTCTATGCTTATTATATAGGTTATGCTTATTTATAGGGACTGGCAACTAAGCGGGCTTTGTGTTACCCATTTTTGTTGTGCCCTTGGCCAGTTCCTTTGATGTATATAAAAAAAAAAAAAAAAAAAAAAAAAAAAAAAAAAAAAAAAAAAAAAAAAAAAAAGGGATTTTGGGCGATTCCATAAGAGTAACTCTCAAACAACGGCAAAATGAGTTATCCGGCATGCGCTCCCCCCCCGAGGGTGCCGGATAAACGAGGTTCTCCTGTATATATATTATATATATATATATATATATATATATATATTATATATATATATATTATATATATATATATATTTATATACTGTATATATGTATATACACTACCCTCCCGAGTTTCACGCTATGCGAGTTTCGCGATCCTCAAGTTTCGTGCTGAGTCCTAAATTCTTACCATCCCGACCTTCGCTTTGGGGGGGGGGGTCTGTGTGTGTGCCTACAGTGCCGTTAGGCAGTGACCTCCAGGAGTGGGATGGTAGGCCCTGGAGGTTAACTTGAGGGCTGTGATGGTTGGCCCTTGCCCGTGGTGGCGCAGACAGAATTTCTATAGTGACGCCTGTGATTAGAGGTTCAAGCTGCCCCCTGTGTCCTCCGATGCACTCGCAATCGAAGGTAGAGTTAATGGGCAGCGTGTGGGTGTTCTTAGGCCACTCAACGGTGCAGAGAAAGATTTAAAGTGGATTTTACAAGGATCAACATCAAGGATCTGAACTCGGGTCACCGAGAACGCCACTCGGAGACTTCTTCTTCTTCTTGTGACCTTTTCTGCTTAGTATCACTTTGCAGGTCGTCTGTCAAGCTCGTGCTCGAGCTTGACACATATCTTGACGCTAGCCACTCTGCTACCGCATCTCATAAGAGACGTACGGGACACGTCTTCCTACCTTCCTGCTTAGTATAGTATTATAATAGGCTTAGTATAGCTTGTATGTAGTTTTGCTTTGTTTTTTTCCTTTTGTTTGT
>JACEEZ010001618.1:0-27500 GCA_016584305.1 Chionoecetes opilio | reverse complement strand
AACCCGCATGATCGGATCCAAATTCGGAATGGCATTCCTTTTCTTTGCCTTGATTAAAACTAAGCTTGAGAAACCTTACTCACACAGATATAATGTTGGCATCTGCACAAACATGGCTGTTGCCTGCTAAGCTAACTCCTTATATTCCTGAGTATATAGCAGGGCAACCCAGAAATGCATGGGATGGCCAAATGTTTTGAAAGTTGCTTTTTGAGAATATTACACTCGAAGCTCTAATAGGGCATCAGAATGATCAGTTCCATCATCTGAGAAGGGAGTAAGCATCCACATGTTGGAGGTCAGGTCTCTTGGAAATATAAGTCAAGGTTTGCCTGCATCAAAGTAAGGTGTCTGGTAATCAAGTGGGACATTCATACTTGCAGTGTCTGTTCTGCTGTCTGCATGCCATCATCATGTTCTCAGCCACATTCTCTCATATAGGTATTAAAGACTTCAAAATCAGAAAAAAACACTGATCTATACTGACATGTGGGCATGATCTCGTCCACCCACCTATCCACCCCAAGACAGCCGTCCACCCCTCACTTAGTCTCGTCCACCTTAAAGTGGACCGTCCACCCAGGTTGAATAGCACTGATATAGATAATTGTTTCTTCAACAAAAGCAGATGGGCATTACGAAGACACAAGGCAATGAAGAGGCTTGTAAGGTTGGTAATGGCACTGTATGAAGGGTCGAGATCAAGGGTGAGAGTAGCTGGAGGAACATCAGATGCCTTTGAGATAGGTGTGGGGGTGCATCAAGGCTCAGTTCTAAGTCCTCTTTTGTTTGTGGTAGTGATGGAAGAGGCCACAAAGGAATGCAGAACAGCAAATCCATGGGAGCTGCTATATGCAGGTGATTTAGTCTTGACAGCTGAGACTAAGGAGGAAGTTGAGAGGAGATTTATAGATTGGAAGCAAGCAATGGAGAGAAGAGGTTTGAAGGTGAATATGTCCACGACGAAGATGATGGTAACAGGCAAGAAAATAGCAAAATATACCAGTGGAAAGGTTTTCCTGTGGAGTGTGCGGTAGTGGAGTAGAAGTAAACTCGATTCGTTGCAAGGAATGTGACAAGTGGTGCCATAAAAGATGTTCGGGACTAGGAAACCTGAATAGGGTGGTAGATTTCAGCTGTCCAGTGTGTATGATTGCTACACTTAAGCTTCATGTCAAGTCCAGAAGAAGCTCAAGAGGTAACCATACTGTGTTTCATCTTCAGAAACTGAAGGACTTGACATGTACCCATGAGTATGCAGTGGCAGTCTCAAATCGGTTTGATGTGCTCAGTGCCATTGAGGACCCTGTAGAACTGTGGGATACCTTCAAACGTGAAACTCTACAGGCTGCCAAGGAGTGTATTGGGGAGCGCCCGAGGTCAAGGCGTGGTTTTGTCTCGACGGAGACGCTGGAGAAAATTGAGGAGTCACGCTGCCAGGCTGGCTGGGAACCAGGGCCAGCACAGGGCTCTGTCATGCCGGACTAGAACCCTCCTAGGGAGAGACAAGGAGAGGTATGTCAGGAGTCTCGCTGAGGATGTCAAGGGCCATTTAAACGCTAATGACCTCCGACCCGCCTACCGAGCCCTGAAGAAGCTCCGTTCCAAGTCTCCATCTCGGGCGAGTACTATTCGAGCAGCAGATGGGCGCTTCATGTCGGACATGGATGGGCAGATGGCTCGTTGGGCTGAGTACTTTGGGCAGTTGTTCACGGTGGACCCTCCAACTGAGCAGCTTCACAGCACTGAGTTACAGGCAGTGGATGCCGATCCTCCCATTGACGAAACCGCACCCTCTCTTGACGAAGTCAGAGAGGCTGTAGCAAAGTTGAAGGGTGGAAAGGCAGCTGGTGTTTGTAATATCAGTGCAGAGCTCCTCAAAGCTGGGGGTGAGGCCATGATCCGCGGGTTGCATGCTGTTCTGACTGCCGTGTGGCAATCAGGTACCATTCCTCCTGACTGGAAAAGGGGGCTGGTCGTCCCTATCTAGAAAGGGAAAGGGGACCACCAGGACTGCAACAATTACCGCGGTATTACACTACTCAGCGTGCCAGGCAAGGTGCTTGCCCCCATCTATTGCTGACACGGATCCGCAGTCATCTGCTGAAGCATCAGAGACCTCAGCAGTCTGGGTTCACACCTGGTAAGTCAGCAACGGACCGTATCCTAGCACTTCGTGTCCTGGTGGAAGGCCAACGTGAGTTTCGACAGGGGATGCTTGCAACCTATGTTGATCTCAAGAAGGCGTTTGACCCAGTGCATCGTGAGTCACTCTGGGATCTTCTGTGACTTCGTGGGATTCCTGCAAGGACTATTGGTTTGATGACTGGTCTGTACTCTGGGACTGAGAGTGCTGTGAAGTGTGGGGGAGGTGTATCCAGCTTCTTTCCTCTTAATACATGAGTGAGGCAAGAGTGCGTACTTGCCCCATCACTTTTCAACACTTGTATTAGGGTGCCAATAGCGCATATGGGTAAATTTAAAACTTGATATTTTTTAACGGCCCTTGGTGGGATACTGTGCAGTAATGAGAAAACCTCTCATGCAGACTTTGAAGCGAATCGGTTTATATTTAGACGTGGCGCAAGTTAATTGAAACCTGTACTATGTGTACTATGTGATTATACCTGTACCGAAGTCTGAAAGGCTAGGGTTCTAAATCACCCATTTCTTTTTCAGAATGGCTCATTCACGCGCAGCTACGACTGTTTGGCTGGTGGGACAGCCAAACACCGACCCTATCCTCGGAGCCAAACTCCTCTCTCGTGGTGACGTGCTTAAGCGGGCTTTCTACTTCCACAACGTGGAAAAGAAAACCGTCGCCACCAGCGCCGCGGCCACTGTCCAAGAGGTGCTAAGGTTCTGGGAGACCGCGAGGATCCCAACGATGACGGCAAAAAGCGCCGTTCGCAAAGTGGAGGTGGAGGTCTTGTTCAAGGACTGGAAGGCGCTCGTGAAGAGCAAGGGAAGAGCGACGAACAAGACGAAGGAGGAAGAGTTTCAAGAGGCCCTCTGCGACCTCTTCGATGTCGCCCACGCCGACTCGATGACCCTGATGACGATCCCGGCTGATCGCGAGTTTCTAGCGGCGCAATGCGAGAAGGGTCGTCGAGGGATTATGCAGGGAGCTGGAGCGCCGAGTTCAGCGCCGGGAGATGACAGTGGCGACAGAGAAGCGATCACAAGAAGCCTCGACGTCGCAGCTGGACGAACGCGCGGTGCTCGCGTCCTCCTCCTCCTCGGTTGAGTCCAGTCCAGCACGCGGCGGGGCGGCTGCTACCGCTGAGCCGACCGGTGCAAGCCCTCCGAAGCGACGAGCGCGGGGGTCACAGGTCGTGCTCTCCCAGGAGTTAGTGAGCGCCTTCGACCGGACCGGCGTGAGCGACCGCAAAGCGCTCCGCATCGTCGCGGCGACCGCCAGTAGCCTCGGCCACAATCCTCAGGAGCTGATCCTGAATGCCAAGAGCATCCGGCAGGCTCGCGCCGGCTACCGGTCCCAGCTGGCCGCGGAAGTCAAGACAACCTTCGTCCCTGACACGCCTCTTACCGTTCACTGGGACGGGAAGATCCTGCCGGATTGCGACGGTACGCGGGTGGATCGGTTGGCTATCCTCGTCTCCGGCGACGGCGTCCTTAAGCTCATCGGCGTTCCCAAGCTGGCAAGTGGGACTGGAGAGGCGATGGCGAGCGCCGTGGCTGAAGTGCTCGACGACTGGGGGCTTGCAGAGCGTGTGGTGGCTATGTCATTCGATACGACCGCCGCCAACACTGGAGCCCTCGCCGGTGCCTGCACCCTGCTGGAGCAGAAGCTTGGTCGGCGTCTGCTAAGCCTCGCCTGCCGGCACCATGTACAGGAGCTGGTGCTGGAGAAGGCGTTCTCTATCTGCATGGGGCCGTCGTCGGGTCCTGACATCGGCGTCTTCAACCGATTCAAGGAACGGTGGGCTTTCATCGACCAGAGCCAACCGGAGCCGCCAACGCCCGACGAGCTGCCGCCCACCCTCCTGAACAAGCGGGACACACTTCTGCAGGAGTGGGCCGCGTTGTTCAACACCAGCCACCCGCGGGACGACTACAAGGAGATGCTGGAGCTCTTCATCGTCCTGCTGGGTGGCGAGGGCGACGTCCCGAAGGTGAAGTTCCGGCGACCGGGCGCCATGCACCGAGCGAGCTGGATGGCGCGTGCCATCTACGCGGCGAAGATTACGCTGTTCGCCGCCCAACTGGGGGAGCTCTGCTCGCCGCTCGAGCTGTCCAGCCTCCGCCGGTTCACCTTCTTCGTCGCTGAGGTCTACGTGACCCACTGGTTCGAGGCGCCCGTGGCCGCCTTCGCGCCGGCGAATGACTTGAAACTGGCCGCCGACCTCCGCGACTTCCACGACGCTGAGATCGGCAAGGCGTGCGTGAAGACCTTCTCCCGGCACTTCTGGTACCTGAGCGAGCCACTGGTCGCCATGGCTCTCTTCGACCACCGTTTGCCAACCGTCGAGAAGAAGGCGCTGGCGGAAGCGATGCAGCGGGAAAAAGGATCCGAGGAACCGCCGAAGCGCATCACCGTCTCCGACGCCCGCCTTGCCTCGTTCACGCTACCGTCGTTTGGAAGCCAGGCGTCCGGCGCCCTCCTCGACGCCGTCGGAGCGGAGAGGGCGTTCCTCTCGAAGGAGCCGGAGGAGTGGCCGAGTGACACGGGGTTCATCGCGGCGTCTCGGCGCGTTGCGAGCCTACACGTCACCAATGACATGGTGGAGCGAGGGGTGGCGCTGTTCCAGTCCTTCAACCTCAGCCTGACGAAGAACGAGGATCAGAGCCAATTCCTCTTGCAGGTCGTCGAGAGGCACCGTCGACAACAGCCAGGAACATCGAAGGCTTCCCTTCCCCGGCCAAGCGGAAGACAATGAGTGGCTTGGGCAACCATGATAACGAGTATTAGCCCCTAGAGGGGCTAATACTCGCTTTGAAGAGCGAGGGGGACCAGCAGCCCAGCTGGAGGAAGGGGAGGTCTCAAAAGGCTTCAATATTGCCAACAAACACCCCAGAGACGATGTCCTTCCTTGTAGTCCCTATCGGAGTCTATAGGGGGAACAATCAATCGATTTGCGCCACCTTTAAATATACACACAACCCTCGTTTTCCCGGACCTCCATTTCCCGGATATCGGATTTGCCGGTCAAAATCAGAGGTCCGGGGATATGTCAGAGTCCCGGACTAATGCCTGGTCCCGTCCGTAAATTGACAAAGTTGTCCGGCGGTCCGAGCGTCTCCTGTCACACCTGGTCAGTGTCCGCGCCTCCCGCCAGGTGTCAGCATGCTCAGCGGTCGTATTGTTTACATTTGGGTACACGACACTCACTCTCCAAGACACACACCCCTCCCGGCAACACGCTGTCATCCGCCTCACCTGTGCCTTCCTGAGGAAAACAGGTCAACTACAGCGCCTGTGATAGGATCATAGGACATCACCAGGGCTCATAGTGTTCCCCAAGGGATCCTCGCAGCACTAAAAACAACAACAAAGTGACGTAAAAGTCCGGGGCGGGGTAGCTGATATTGGCGGTTGCCGGACAGTAAATACTAGAGTAGGATAAACGTCCGGGGTGAGTAATGGCCTCGGACTGTTGCGATTCCCGGACGTTTGCGGTTCTCGGACCAGTGCTCCCCCCTATTAGTCCGGGAAAACGAGGGTTGTGTGTACTTCGATTGCGCTCAAATTTTACATACATTGTTTTCTCACCACCCCACAGTATTCCACTAAAGGCTGTTCAAAAAATCCAACTTTCGTTTTTTATTGGCACCCTAACTTGTATGGACTGGGTATTGGGCAAAGTTGTAGATCAAAGTGATTGTGGGGCATCCCTCGGCAACACCAAGATCATTGATCTTGTTTTTGCCGATGATTTTTGCCGAGAAACATCAACTTGCCCCAGCCACGAGCCTTGTAGGCGCCCCCTTGGCCTCCTCCACGCCGGATTGTCTCTTACAGATACAACCCGATGGGAAGGATCGGTTTCAGGGTAGCGTGCCACATGCCCATATAGCCGAAGTTGGCGCTGACGGACTATGCAGGTAATAGGCCTCGATTCAGTCTCACGGTGCAATCGCTGATTTGACACGTAATCATCCCAGCGATACCCCATGATTCTGCGAAGACACTTATTACCAAAGGCATTGATTCGTCTCTTCAAGTCACTATTTAGTGTCCATGTCTCACAACCATAGAGTAAGACAGGGATCACAAGCGACTTGAAGATCCGGATCTTTGTCCTCCTGCACAGGTACCGACAACGCCAAATACTCCCGCTGAGCGAGTCCATAACACCGTGGGCTATGCCAATCCGCCGTAAGACTTCTTGACGTGACCCGCCGTCATTATGGACTGCGCTACCAAGGTATGTAAAACTTTCCAAGATCTCAATGTCCTCGCCACACGCATGAACAGACTGTACTGCTTCATCTAGTAAGTCTCCAAATACCTGGACCTTGGTCTTGAGCCAGGAGACCTCAAGTCCCAAAGGCTTTGCCTCGTGCAGCACCTCGAGAGCCATCACCAGGACCTCCAGCGACTCAGCAAAGATTACTGCATCATCGGCAAAAACAAGATCAGTGATCTTGGTGTTGCCGATGGATGCTCCACAATCACTTTGATCTACAACCTTGTCCAATACACAGTCCATACAAGCGTTGAAAAGTGATGGGGCAAGGACGCACCCTTGCCTCACTCCTGTATTCACAGGAAAGAAGCTGGATACACCTGCCCCACACTTCACAGCACTCTCAGTCCCAGAATACAGACCAGTTATCAAACCAATAGTCCTTGCAGGAATCCCTACCTTGGAATGCTAGGGTTTAAAGGAGTTTTGATGTATCACATATTAAGATATATAAGGAAGGAGCCTGTGTTGCTAGTGATTTAGTGGTAGAAGGTGTTTATTGTTTAAAATAGTGACTATTAGTGTTATGGCGTGGCCGCTGCTACACTCTCCCTGTCACCTCAACATCCTAAATCACCCTTATCTAAGGTGACACACAGTGCTACACTGACCTAAATAGTGACACGTGTATAGAACTGCACTTCACAACCATATAATATATATAATAATGAGCATTAGTCAAGATAATATGCAATAACTTTGACAGCCACGGGCTGTGCCTGACTTGTTGTTTGTTTACCTTTCTCTAGAGCTTGAGCTTGACTAGTTACATGGTCTGGTTGTGTTTGTGATTATTTCTCATTTATTTCACGTGTAGGAGCGGACCAAATTCAGCATGTAGTGCCAGTCACTGTTTACCTCCCAACATAGCTACACAGTCTGGTTGTGTTTGTGATTATTTCTCATTTATTTCACAATTTTTCCGTTTTTTTCATATATTTTTCCACCCTTGGGAAAATACCCTCGCTATAACGGACAATCGGCTTTAACGGACCACTCCTCCCCCCCTTTAGTCCGTTATATTGAGGTTTGACTGTACTATGATACTCACGATATATTATCCATTTTCGAATACTGGATATTAATCTAAGCATGTTCTTAAACCCAGCTGTAGTATCATAGCTCAATGATTGCACAAATGGAAGGTGTAATTGATGGAACCTTAACCACAAGGGAAGATCTCGCTAAGAATTACTTCTGAACCTGAATTAATTCGTAATATCACCAACCCACTAATTAAGTGAATCTAATCAATGATATTTAATGACTACTACATGTGGTACTCCAAGGACTCGAACCTAGGACACTCACACCGAAATTCGTGCACCAAGCATTAGGCTATGAACACAGTTAAAAGTTTAAGCACATACTCATGATATATTATCTATTTTTCAATATCCATTTTTTCGCTCACCGCCTCGAGATTGCCACATACGGCAAATTCACGAGACGATGCCCCTGGCCACCGACCGAGCATGTGAGCCTTCAACCAATGGTTGACGCCCTACACGCCCGGCCCTGCAAAAGCTGCAAGGGCCGGTCCCGGGTTAGCCCGGATGGGTAGTTCAGGCGGGACGCAGCAACTTGACAGCAACAGTAGGCAGCTTGAGAACCAGTATTTATTATCCAGTATCGCACCGATATTCCACATCCCAGACGCCACGGTACTGGAGCGTACGCTTCAGAACCTTACGAACAATCCGGCGTCCGAAAAAGTACACAGGCCACGAGTCCGCCCAACGCACAGCCCTTCATGTGACCACTAGGATGACACTTATTTTTCGACTTTCGAAAATCAGTGAGGCCGGGTGACGGTGCTCTTGTTAATCCGGGGAATCTTCCCCGGTGCGCCTCCACCACCTGCAGGATGTATTGCGTCTGGTCCTCGTCCTTGGTGAGGGTCAAATTGTAGTCTTTCATCAGGGCGACGCCACGCTGGGCGAAGTCGTTCAGTACCCGGATGCCGTTGGCTTTGCGGGCTGCGGCGACGTAGCGAGGGTCGTCGTGCCACTCCGCCGGGTCGGTCTCCAGGAAGCCGTTGTCGATCCCCAGGGTGACGAAGAACATTCGCGACGACTTGGTCACGAAGTCCGCGAGGGTCTTCTGCGACAAGTCGGCCTTGAGATCAACGACGGCCCGCTTGGTGAGGTCTTCCGAGCCCTCATTGGAGCTGAGGGCCTCGATCATGGCCCGCTTTCTTCCCAGCGATAAGTCCTCGTCGAAGAACGCCAACGGGACGAGGCTCTCACTCAAATACCACAAGTGGCGTCGCACGAAGCCGTCGGCGAGGGACTTGTCCTCGTACCCGACCAAATCCTTCAGGAGGGCCAGGTCGTTCGCAGGGGCCGATGTGGAGCTCGGCGCGGCGTACCACGCGGGGACGTAGACCGAGACGATGAACTTGACGTACCGAAGGATGCCGGCGCTCTCCCGGGCAGTCAGGTTTGCCTGTCCCCGGAAGAGGTAGATCTTCACAGCGTAGATCAGCTTGGCCATCCAACGCGCGTGATGGTGAGCCCCAGGCCGCCGGAATCGAATGCCTCGGGCCGGCATCCCGCCGAGCACGATGACGGAGAGCTCTAGGAGCTCGCGATAGTCATCCCGCGGCTGGAACTGCGACAGGTGGAGTTTGAGTCCCGCGATGAGGTTGTCCCGGGAGTCCCGGATGGCCTCCATGAGGTGGTCATCGGGCATGATCTCGTGCTGGTCCTGATCGATTAAGTCCCACTTGTCCTGGAATCGTATGAAGAGCGGGATTTGCGGTCCAGACGGGTGTTGAGACAAACCGCGTAGGCCTTCGCGGCGATGAGCTCGAGCACGTGGTGCCTGCAGGCGACATTGAGGAGGTCACGACTGAGCTGCTGCTCAATGAGCAGACAGGCCCCTGACCGCGAGCCTGTGTTCGAGGCCGTCGTGTCGAAGCACATACCCACGACCTGGTCTGCAACACCCCAATCGTGCAGGGCCTCCACGACAAGCGTTTGCCATCACAGTCCACTGCTGATCTCGAGCTTGGGCACCGGAGAGCAGCTTGGTGACCCCGGTCCCAGAGACCAAAATCGGAAACAAAATAAATGGTACAGAATAGAGTCTGGAAGATGTGTAGTGACTACATAGTTACATTTAGCAACATTTAAAAAGCCGTTGTAAAAACACACATATGACCCAAACCCGGAGTAATAGGGATAGGCGGTCCCCCCCAAAATGTCCGGGTGTCTGACATTCAAGTGCGATGAGGCACGCCTTAAAATTATTTGATCGAGATGAAACTTTTTATGTGGTGTATTTAGGATAAAAGGAACCAGAAAATCAACTGCCTTTTTCATTTTTAGAAGAAAAAAAAATTTGGTCCAAATAGCTGTCACCCTAATATGTAGTCCACAAGTTCAGGCATATGCAGTAGGGTACGCCGTATAACAAAAATTCTTTTTCTCAACTTTGACATGCCAATTTCCTATGTAAAATGGAATTCTAAGACGATTTTATCTATTTCCATTTTTGCATTTGAGCAATTCTTACTATGCAAAATCGCACTTTATATTGCACCCTTATCGAATAATGCTTAAATGAGTATGTAGTGTCCAGTTGGTCCTGTGTATTGCATCATGCACCAATATGAGTTCCAAATGACTAGCGCGGTAAGCTCTTTCTGATCAGTTGGTTCATCAGGCACTACATCACAGTGTCACAGCCTCTACGTTGGCCTAGAACGTGTCCATCATGTCCTTCTTAGACCTGAAGCAGGGCATGGTCTCCCGGTGATGGGCCCGAGCCCGGATGAACCCGTCTCTGGCCTGCTGCCCCACCACTGCTACCGCAGCCTCTGTCACCTGCTTCACGACTCTTTCGGTGCTCTGAGTGTGGATAGAGAACTCCGGAACCTCGTACGGCTTGACCAGGATCTCCTGGATCTGATCCCCGGACAGTGAACAGGTGAATGCCGGCTCGTGCACCTGGCCAGGCTGCCAGCTGATCAGTGTCTGCAAGCTGGTGGCTGACAAGTTCAGCTTGGGTGTGATGCGAGGTCTTACACTGGTGTCCCCATACTCCTCGCCAGCCCTCAGCTTCAAAATCTGGGTCACGGCGAACCTGCGGTCGTCCTCACTCTGACTCGCCATCAGCGAGAGGACACATTCTGAGTGTGCGAACCATGCTCCTGTCTACACGTAGAAGGTCACAGCTGTTTGGACCTTCTTGGGCTGCGACCTCATCACTCTGAGCTGCGTGAGGATGTGCTTGGGGCCTCTAGTCTGGGGTGAACCTTGATTTCGTAGTAGAGTTTGAAGTACACCTGCAGGCAGTACTTGACTAGGATTTCCAGGGTGTTCAGTTCTTTGCCAGTCAGTCCATGCTTTCTGGTCCACATGTACACGAGCGACTGGGCTGTGGTGAGCCATCTGGAGTGGGACACCTTGCCACACTTGATCTCCTGCAGCTCGGACGGGAGAACGCCCCGGTTCACAGCCTGGACCAGCTGGTAGGAGACCTGCTGGTCAGTGGACATGTTGACCAGGATATACTCCGGTATCTCCGTGAGATCTTCACCGCCTGGCACTCCTCTGAACTCTGCGTTGTACTGCATCTCATTCACGCTGGACAGCAGACTGCACACTGGACCCGTGAAGCCAGTGTCAGATGAGGTAGGCCCGTCGATGCTGGTGATAAGGTGGCGCAGGGGCAACTCGTTTGTGTGCAACACGCATATACTCCAGAAGAGCTTGCGTCCCAGCATCTTCTCCAAATGGGTGTGAGTACCACCCTTCCACCCCGTGTTGGCCTTAGTTGAGTCACCTTGCAGTACGATCAGCGAGTCGGTGGAGTCGTATGTCACCAGATCATAGAGAGCCTGAGCCACCTTGAACGCAGGCTTCTCAGGTGGCACCGGGTCCTCTGGTACAAAGTGCCAAAGGTACCTTCCAGATGGCTCCTCTGTCACTGACACATGCTCCTCCCTGATCAACCTTGGGTGCAGTTTCCCATAGCTGTCGGGCACCATCGCCCTGGTCTTGTCCTTCCTCCCATCATAACCCAATCCAACTATTTTGGTACCCTGGTGCTTCCCCTGGTCAAGGTCCCTGGCCGATGCCATGGCATCCTGCCTGGCCCTCCTCAGCTTGTTAGGATCGCAGACCAGGTACGACATGTCTGGAGAGAGGTGGCCGTCAGCGATAAGGTCCTGGAGGAATCCAGAAGCCAAGGCAGCAGCAGCAGTGGGCGGAACATCGAACCGGATGCTTGCCAGCGCCAGGTTCCGGACTGGCATTGTGTTTCTTCTTGCAGCTGGCCTGTCCAAGTACTGCATCACAAGGGGTGCCAGGGACCCCAGCCTCTCCCTGAGCAGTCGGTCTACCAGTATGGCAGCCTCCTGTTGCTCCTGCCTCTTTCCTCTGAGTGGCAGGGTGAACGACTCCTCCGTCCCATCCTCAGAATCCTGGTGATCTTCAGCCTGGCCCAGGAACATCTGCTCCTGCAGCTCAAGACGTCTGACCTTTTCATCTTTCTGCTTCTGCTTCTTCAGCTTAGCCGCCTCTTCCAACTGCTTTCTCTTTGCTGCTTTCACTTGTCTATGCATCTCATTCTTGTCTACCCCTGTCATCATCATTGCACTCTCCTCCCCAACTTTGATCCTCTGGTAGTACAGCCACTCCAGGTCTTGAGCAAGGTACAGGCAAGCACCATGGGGGTCAGATCCTTCGCAATGTCTCTCACTGGGTACCCCCGCTTGTCAGCACCCTCCCGGATGCCGCTGAGTTCTTGGAGAAGGATTCCCCTCTTCATCACGCCGCGATACGTAGGCACCTCACTCTCAGCAAACTCTCGTCCACCGCCAACAAAGGCGGCCAACTTGGATCCAGAGCTCTGTCTAGTTGCAGGCTTCGACCCACTTGGTTTACAAGGAGAAGCCATCCTGAAAAAGACAATCAAGAATTGATGATAGGTGCATATGAAGCCGTTACTTTAGCGGGGCTAAGCTATGTTTTGCATATAAATATAAAAGTCCATTTTTGCATAGCAAGAAGTGCTCAAACCAAAAAGTTGAAGAGGACAAACCACCCTTAAAATTCAATTTTACATAAGAAAACACCTTGCCAAATTCGAAATAATCTATATTTCACTTTTCATTGGACCTACGGCGTACCCTAATAGGGAGTCATTTGATTCAAATGAAACCTATTCCAAATGAAAGTACGACCAAAATAACCTAAATGATCATACTCATTCCATTCTTCCATGTCAAACATGGGTAATTTATGTGAAAATAATTGATACATAAAATTTCCACAAATTATATTACCTGCTTCACTTCCAACCAAAAATTCCTACATTTCCAAATGAACGAATATACACGATTTTGAATATGTGATGTGCTAGGCCTACAGGAATTAAAAGCAGCAGGTTTTATTTCTATAGCAGTTACTCTTGGGTTAGGCCCATTTTTCTCACAGGCTTACCAGTCTACAACCCCACCATCCCTTCTACCATCACCATAATTACCATGCCCTGAAATCCGTGAACATCAACTACAACTCATACCTGATAGGTAAAATTTGTGTATCCTACTGTTGTGTAAAGCTTGCAATCCCCCCATTTTATTTTATCATGAGCTGCCACTGGTAAAAAGTGAAAAGAAAGAGTGGGTATCTCAGTCACCCAGTGCATGACATTGCCCACAACAGTATGGCGGACGGTGGAGAGCGGTGGCTTCACCAGACATCACAGACCACGCGGCTCAGGGCGTCTTCACCCATATTACCTCCATGATCCCAACACTGCAACCCGATTTATCCCTTTTAATCGCCTCCTACAACATGGTGTCACTGCTTAGTTTGATGGCGAGATTTTTGCCTGCTAGTGGTGCCGGTTTCTCAAAATTGGCTGCCTCCTATGACTTCAACTAATTAAATTGCCCTTGATGTGTGGGTCTCATAGAAAATTAAAAGTTAATTAGGACGTTATTTTTTTCTTTTATTTTTAGGTGAGGGCACTGCTATTTTTGATCGAATGAAAGTAATATCATAGAACTCATGAAAAATGGATGAAGATGTTGAGAACAGGGACATTCTAAGCTCAACCCAATTAGTGAATTACAGATCTTAAGTGATTACCTTACTCTCGGCACTGTACTCAGCTCCTTCAATCAAAGGAACTAGCAAGATCAATACATAACAGTAATAAAATTTTATCAACATTACTTTGAAAACCCTTTAAGTTTAATAACTAAATAATAGTAAATATACAATTAGTACTTAATCTCATTATCCAAAGTCTAGTATTTTCATATAGTATTCATATCTCCATCAAATAGGGATGTGGAAGTGACTGGATGGAATATGGATCTCATAACACTACTACAGTAAAAGCCTTATAACTCGGCACGATAGGTTATAGTTATTCAATGTGCCGAGTTATGCAATGTCCTCCTCTGATATGGGTGAAAAAAAAAAAAAAAAATTACAGTACAGGGAGGTCTCGAAGATACGAGCAGTTAGGTCCACCTGGCATACTCGTAAAGCGAAATCTCGTATAACGAAACACATAACTAATGGTAAAATATAGGTTTGGTTCCAGGACCCCATCAATTTAAAAAAAAAAGGAAAAAAAAAGACATGTTTTCAAGCTAAAATAAACTATAGCAAACACAACAAACACACAGCGTCTATATTACCCACACTGTACTACCTATTCTGTAGAAAAAGCATTCTGAAAGAGAAAATAGCACACAAAATAACATAACTGCACATTAATTAAACAAAAAACATGCATAACAAGCAAAAAAGACGTTGTAATGTAGGGGACGCCGCGTGATACAAGAGAAGGTAGTGTAGTGGTCCCAAGGTTGGGGCCGCACACTGCTAATTACCCCTAAAGGTCAGGCCGCGCCATATGCTTAAATTACCCTTCAGGTCACGCCTTGCTAGGGGTGACCTGACTGCGGTCCCAAGGTTGGGGCCGCACACACTGCTAATTACCCCTAAAGGTCAGGCCGCGCCATATGCATAATTACCCTTCAGGTCACGGCTTGCTAGGGGTGACCTCACTGGAGTCAACCAAATCCCCCTTTGTCCAGCCCGGGAGTGGTAGGGAGCGCATTTTGAACTTGATAATTTTACTCACCCCAGTTTGAATGTCGTATCATTGGATTTTTGATCTCGTAAAATGAAAATAGACCCTAATTTACACATCCGTATCATCGGATTCTCGTATACCGAATGCTCGTATAACGGGACCTCCCTGTACTGTAAAAGCATAAAAACTACACTACCAATGAACGGGTAGCAGCAGGCATGTAATCCAAGGAGAGGGGAGCCTTGTTGTAACATGTAGAAGATGTTAGGGGGACTCAGTCGCATTATAACACTGGTATCACTTTAATCATTTTATAATCACAACTCTGTACTGTATTGTATACAGTACTGTACCTTTACAACTTAATTTTACATCACTTGAGCACTTAGTTACTGCAACACTATGCCCTGTCCATTAACTCTACCTTCGACTGCGAGTGCATGGGAGGACACAGGGGGCGGCATGAGCCTCTAATCACAGGCGTCACTCTAAGAATCCTGCCTGTGCCACCACGGGCGAGGGCCAACCATCACAGCCCTCGAGTGAGCCTCCAGGGCCTACCATCCCACCCCTGGAGCTCACTGCCTACACGCGGTCTTTGCCATGCCGAGTTATATCAAATTCCGAGTTATACAGTAGTGCCGAGTTATAAGGGCTTTACTGTATAGGAACAGTAACTACCTCGTGTAGGTCTCATGGCCTCTTGTAGCTTCCTTATTTTCTTATGTTCTTATAGGTATGGATCAGAAAACAGATAGAAAAAGGGTATTCCACATATGACAGAACAGTTACAACTTACCTGCACCTTCATGCTTATGCCTCAAGTAAGTATTTTGCTTAGGCTGGATGGTTTTAGTGGAGGTACTCGGGACAGCTCTTGCTCCTGAGGCCTTAATGAATATCTATGGCTTTTAGATGACTGCCTGGTGTCTAGCTCCTTTTGATATGTGGCCTTCATGGTCTTCGAGAATTTCATATCCTAGAATGATAAGAAGCAACTTTGTACATTAAATACATTACAGTTCAGTTATTATTACAATTGTCAGGATAACTACATTACTTTAGGAAAACGGGGTCCCAGTTGAAGATGCAGGTGAAACCATCCATTTTAGCTCTCTAGCATAAATATTCCAACCACTAGCAAACATAAATAGCAACAATTCTCACTTCTGCCTTGGCTGGCTCATCCTCCTCATCGATGACGGCGAGAGGTAGATACTTCTGGGAACCCAAACGCAAGGTCGGCTTGAATTGGAGAGTGCCTGAAAAAACATTTCCAATCTTTGTATAGCGAACTTCTAAAATATGAGACTTATAAAAGCCTCAAATACATACGCAGGAAGAGGCATCTCTACCTCAATCTGTAGCATACGATATTGGTTTGGTAATAGCTGTGGAAACTTTAAGACACAGAACTATGATTTGCGGTAAATTTTGAATTGAATTCTTACCTCCAAAATACCCAACCTATTTTTTCCCCACACAATACCCCAGCTAGCACTAACTAAGGTACTTATCAGGTGTATAGGAGGGTTGAGATGGCTTGAAGAAACTTCATCAGATATTGCACGAGCAGGCACTCGGCGTGGCGCGCTTGGTCAGGGCCGGAGCTGAGTCTTTGGCTTCTGGCGTCAGGGGGCTATCAACAAGCTTGACGCGGCGGGATATTCGCTGTGTTGCTAAAACATGTCCTTTGGTCTAACTTATATATACAAGTGGTAACAAACTTCTCGTTAATCGGATAAGCTTAGAAAGGGGTCTTGCTACGTGGAAATCTGAAGGTACTGAATTAAACCGGGGGCGGCGGAAGGCCCCCACGAAACCCATGTAGTGTCAAGTATCGGGCGAAAATTTAAACGGGGCAATAACCAGCGTACTAATTGTTGTAATGGAATCCCAGGGAGTTTTTTACATAGCCCAATACTTATATTGTTTTTAATTCCCTTTAAATTTTCACCAATACCATTATAACATATAACTTTTATACTCTCCCCCCTATGAGGGAAAAAACAAACCTCCTCTTTAAAAAGGGGGTGGAGACCAAACTACCACTCTCATTATTGAGGGATGGTATAGTCATTAGTGGAAAATTTCCACAATATCTCTGCACCCAAATACCCTTATATAGAGGATGGGGAAAATTCTTCAAATGAGAAGGAATATTGCAATATAGCACTTGTGGAGATAACTTACGTTGATGGGAGGCAATGCTTCACTTGCTGACGCATTTTCTTCGCAGGGTCTGTAGGGAGTTAATGAAGCTTTCTTCATCACACTCAATTACAAGAGCAAGAGCCCAAGGAACCCAATGGTGAGCATTGGGAAAAAAAAATCTCCTTACAAGATTATGTAAAAGTTTAATTTTTTAATCATCCCAAATTCATTATTTAACAAAGTCTAGTCATATGAAGTTTATCACCTAAGAGAAGGTTTTACCTTTTTTGTACATATTCCAAATGTTTTAATGTTTGCGAAAAACCTTTTCCCCTTTAATTTTTGTTGGAAAAAAAGCCCCCATCCACCACATAAATAATTTGTCACATCTGTATTATACATCCTGAGTGTTGCTGTTGTGAAAAAAATTTTTCCCATAGAGAGTAATTTCCCCTAATTCAAAAATGATCAAGATTTTACAAATACTTACAGCTTTCAGAAAAAATTTCCCACTTTTGATGAGAAGAAAGAATTATCAAAACTTAAACAACTTCGGCAAGATTGACATTTTGAGATGTCAGTTTGAAATATTTATGCCCAAAAAATTTTTGCTTTTTTGTTATCTGCGGCAATTTTCAGAAATAAAATTTTATGCGACAAAGAGCTTATGTACTGTATTTTTTTTTTACTATATGAAAGCTATACACCCTGTAAAAAAATTTTTATTTAAAAATCTAGATTGGTTTTTGTTTTCAGGGTTTTCTGATACAAAGTACCCTCACTTCCTAAGCATTCCTTCTCATCCTTCCAATGAATTCCACGGGAACACTTTCTGTATATGATGCTTTTCAGTTTCCCCTTTTTTTTTTTTTAATATTAGCAAAAAAAAAATGCTTTGCAGGTAGCCCATTAAACAAAAACCAAACAATTATGTTTTACATATTTCACTACTCTACATTGCAAAAAAAAAATTTCATGAAAATAAGGATTTGCTGTCACTCATCCTGACATGCTTTACCTATAGCCCAAAATGGGAAGGAATCATGACAGCAGTTTGAGGAATTTTTGAATTTTTACCCCACAGCTAGAAGTAAGTTTTAGTGCACATCAGACAGAGCTTACGATGTGGTTACAAAGCACCGGAGTAAAAAACTTTTGGCTGGATTTAAACAAAGTAGCACCCAAGGGGTAAATACTGTTTTTTAAGAATATTCAATTTGATTTTGATATAAAAAAAAATAAGGTTCTTTTTTTTGTTTGGTTTTGGTTTTTTTTTAAAAATTTTTTTTTGTCTGTTGGTTTTTTTTTTTGTGGGATGTATACGTTTCGAGAAAATGCAACATATGCAAACAATTTTCCGTATTTACGGCTTATAGGATGCAATTTACCCCCAAAAAAAAAAGAAAAATATCAGGTCTTCCAAGACGAATGGTAGGATGTTAGCTCAGGTAGCTATTCAATTAGCCCCCAATATGATTAACCTCAGACTACTGTTAAAGTATTTTAAAAAAAGACATTAAATCAACTAATTTTTTTTTGTCCTCAGCTGTGATGTTTCAAAGGGATGGGGGGAGCCGTCCGCCCGGCAGATGGGGCCCAAAAGCCCTTCCATGTTAAGGAATTTTTTTGTTACATTAGATGAAAGTTTTATACTCTTGTACATGCAGCCATCACAAATACTACAGCATAAGGAAAATTTAAAAATAGTGGGATCACAAGAGGAGGGAATGTAGTGAGGATGGGAGGAAATTGAAGGTATTTTCACTCAGCACAACAACCAAATGATTGGCACACCCGGACGCAGCTGCGCACCGCCGCGGTGCTTTTTTTTCACCTAAGTCCGACTGCGTGACTGTTTAACCCCAACATGTACATTTTCAAACCGGTGCTACACATACAAACTCTTTTCAGTCATGGAAATTAACCCATGGGGAAATTTATCAAAACGAATTTACATATAATATCGCATAAAAGCTATACAAAAAAAAATGGCTGTGAGAGTGCTGAATGAAGATAATGAATAGAGAGTGTGTTTTGTGTGAAAAATTTTAAAAGAAAAATTTTTGGTGGCCAGTTTTTTTTTTTTTTTATAATTTTTTTCTTTAAAATAGGAGCGTCTTCCAAAATGCAGCGTCTTTTAAGCCGTAAAATGGTATTTTTGCTGGAGCAGACAGGGTAATCAATTCAAATCCCTTTAAAAGCCAAAAAATATAATATATATAATATTTTATATAAATATTATATATATATATATATTTTTAAAAATATATATATAAATATAAATTTTAAAATAAAATTTTTGTTACGTAGGGCCGTTCGCGCTATAGGAACAAGACAAGGGCCCTTGTCTCACCTCGGGGTCTCCTGGCGGGGGTTCGACACAAGGCGGGTCGCACGTCCTTCCCCCCTTGGCCCAGAGAATGGGGGGGAACCGAGTGGTGGGAGGGCGGCGATGGAGGGTAGCAGAAACACCCACGTGGGTGGACAGGCGCTCCCGCCCCGGATTTACCGGACATGCGCCCTGCAAAACCCCGCCTGAAAAAAACCCGTCTCCCCTTCTGACGAAGGGGGGGGGAAAAGTGGCCCTGTTGGGGAGGGTGGCCTTTAAACTAGTGGCGGCGACTGTGGGGAGGGTAGGCGCATAGGGCGGCGCCCTGTACAGTGTGTGTGCGCGCCCACACAGTGTGTCGAGTCGAGGGTTGTTGGGGGAAAACATTAGTAGTACACGGAAAAACATGGGGGGAGTCTGTGTGGTGGGGGGAGTCGTGTGCGGGGGGTGAGCCTGTGTTTTGTGGGCGAGCAGGCAAGGGCGGCGCCCTGAGAGAGACAGTACTCGGGGGTTGGCTGGTCCCCCCCCCTTTCCCCTGGAGCGGGAAAGGGGGCCCCCCTGAGAGGACAGGGATCTGGGTTTGGCTTTTGGGTCCCCCCTTTTCCCCGTGTGAGGGAAAGGGCGGCCCCCCTGAGAGAGACAGTGCCCGGTGGGTTTTGGCTGTGTCCCCCCTTTTTCCCCGTGTGAGGGCAAGGGCGGCCCCCCCGAGAGAGCAGGACTTTGTAATAGTAGAGTGTTGGGGAAATAAAAGCCATGACACGTTCGTGTATCCCTTCGTCCCCCCGTCCCCATTGCCGAGCCTAAGTGTCTGACGAAGTGGAGGGTGGTGGAAAAACCCCACCCCCGGGTTTTGTAATTGGGCAAAGTGGAGGGGGTTTTGGAAGACGGCGAGGCTTTTTAAGGGACCTGTGATGCACACAAGGCGTCAGGCAAGATGGCTACCCTGCCGCCCAGCAATAAACCCGACCACCTGGGGATTTTATGAAGTACTGGGGAAAACAGTTCCAGGCCCAGACCTCGGGGGGCTCAGACGCGGCGGGCTCTGGGGCCCCGGGGGTGGAAATCTGGGGGGGAAAACTCCCGGAGGCTGTGGCGCTCCCGGGGTGGACCTTCGGAGGTGGAATCCCGGGGGCTGTGCGCCCCCGGAGGTGGAACCCCCCGGAGGGGGAACTCCGGAGGGGGAACCCCGTAAGGACTTCTTGGAGCAGGGGAACTCCGGAGGGGAAACTCGGGGAGGTGGTCAAGCTTGGGGGGTGGGGAACCCCGGGAGGGGGGAACTCCGGAGGGGGAAAACCCTGGGGGGTTGTATGTTGTCTGGCGAGGTCGCCACTACCCCCGGGGGGGGGCAGTTTTACGAAGGGCTTGTTCCTGCTTAGTGAAAAAGGGACAAGGGTCCTTCGTCTTACCTCTGGGGTTCGTGGCGGGGGTTCGAAAAAGGTTCGGGTCCCCACGTTTTTCCCTCCAATTGGCCCGAAAGGGGGAAAAAACCGACGTGGTGCTGGCGGGGGCGGCGACTGGAGGGTACAAAAACACAGCCACGTCGGGTGGAAGGCGTCCCGCCCGGGATTTATCGTGACCACTGCCCCCTGAAAAAACCCGTCCTGAAAGACCCGTTCCCTCTTCTGAGAAGGGGGGACGAGAGGGCCCCGTTGGGCACGGCGGGGCCTTCAAACTCAGTGGCGGCGCTGTGGGGTGGGTCAGGCGCATAGGCGGCGCCCTTAAGTGTGTGTGCGCGCCTACACGTGTTCGATCGCGGGTTTTGGGAGACGCGTGTATTAGTAAAAGGAAAACAGGGGGGTGACTGTGTGCACTGGGGTGAGTCTGTGTGCGCTGGGGTGAGTCTGTGTGCGCTGGGGTGAGCCTGTGTTCGTGGGCGAGAAAGGCAAGGGCGGCGCCCCCCCCTCTCTCTTTTCTTTTCCCCCCCTTTTCCTACCAACCCCCCCCCCAAAAACTACCCCTTTTTTCTTTCCCCCCCCCCTGTACAAAGCCCCCCCCTCCTTTTCCCCCCCCTTTCCCCCCCTTTCCCGTGTGGGGAAAGGGGCGGCCCCCCTGAGAGAGACAGGACTTTTTAAAGTAGATAGTGTGGAAAAAAACCGTCCCCAAGCAGTTCATGTATCCTTCAGCCCTTTCCCGTCCCCCCCATTGCCCCGACCCGAAAGTGTCGACGAAGTGGAGGTGGTGGATGACCCCCCCCCCCCTTTGGTTTGTAACAATATATATATATATACCGTATTTGTGGCGCAAAAGCGACCCTGCATAAATGCCCCCCATTTTACACGGGGGTTTTTGAGAGAAAAAAAAAAGGGGGGTTTTTGAGGTTTTTTTTTTTTTTTTGAAAATTAGAAATGTTTTTAAAAAAAAAAAAGGATTTGTAGGGAAAGCAAAGATTTTGAGCATGTACCAAATACAATATTTTCCCGTGCATTTAATTTGAATGAAAAATATAGTAGTCAAAAAATAAAGGGGAAGAAGGGAACCAAAAACGGGCATAAATCATATAATTGCAGGATGGCCCCCCGAATTGATATTTAAATATCTACCCAGACATTGCTTTGATTTTAAAGATGTAGGTAGCCCTTTTTTGCTATTCGCTGGTTTTTTGACTTTGTGGAAAAATTTAAGTAAGATAGGTATTATTTTAGTAGTGGTTTTCAAAATCCTAGGACTTTACCTACATCATGTGTAGCTTTTTCATTCTGAGTATTTTGAGCCCCCCCATGGCGCAATTTTATAATAATGATTACACATATACCGAAAAACACCCTTATTTCAGCCAGAAAAATTAAGTTAGGAAATCAGATTAGGTTTTGGGTTAGGTTAGGGTTAAAGGGGGTTTTGGTTTTTAACAAAATATAGAGAAAAAACAAAAATTTTCCCCTAAAATGGCATAGCAAGCGTACAATGTTTGGGGGGGGGGGGACCGGAGGGGTTTGGTTGCCCCCCCCCCCCAAAAATGAAAAAACATTTATGTCCCACAAAAAAAGGAGCCCGATTTAATTCAAAAAACACCAAAAACATTTAAGAGGGCTAAATTTCGGCCCGAAACGATGGTTTCCCCAAAAACAAAAAAATTCGAAGATATTAGTAGAGTGTAAGGGAACCATCTCTACCTTTTTGTTTTTGTTTTAATTTTTAAGGGGACCCCTTGTCGGGGTCGACGATATTTCCCCGGGGTTTAAAACCGTAAATCATGTTGTGTCAGTTTTATCAAGCCGAAAGGGGTTTTAATTTAGTTTTTTCAGTAATGTACAGGTGTGGGGCGGGTTCAATCTGCAATCACGGCACCCTTTCCCACCCAGCCGGGGCCTTGTTTTTCACACTATTGGGTCCGGTTCTGTCATTTTGGGCATTTCCCCTGCTAACCCTTTTAAGCAGCCCTTTGGTTTCCTAAAGGAAGCTTTTGAAAAAAATTTGCTTTAATGGGCATTCTTTTGGGATGAAAAGGGGATTTGAACTCTAAAAGACATGTTTTGGGACAAAAAGCCTTGAAAAACGAAAATTTTTAGCACGCAGTCTCTTTAACTTAAAATATTCTTCCCCAAAACCTTTACGTGACAGGACGGTATGTTTTGGGGAGCCGTGACGGGGGCCCGCCCCTTTTAGTGTAACAGTCTATTTTTTTAAATGTAAAAAAAAATTACGGATGGGGATGAGACGGGGGCCGTGCCCCGAAAAGGAGGGTGGGGTTTCGGTTTTTGGAGGGGGAGGTGGGGGTTGCCGTGATGGGTCTTGGTGTGGGTACCGTGGGGAAACTTTTGCCCCCCGGCCTCAGGTACCTTGCGGGCCTTTTTTAATTTAGCACTCTTTAAATCCCGTTTCCTTATCCGTAGAGGTACAGGGGTGAGATTGGGGGGTCGAGGTGGACAAAGGCCTATGCTCCCCCCCTTTCCCCCCTTGGTTTACCACGGCCCGTCGGGGGCAAGGTTGGTAAAAACGTGATTTCGCAATGTGCAGGTCCCTGTGCATTGGGGTAAAGCGGTTCGAGTCCCCCCCATTTCGTGCTGACGTGGGGGGCCCCGCTTTGTGTCAAAAACCTTGTAGTTGGTACTTGCAAAGGGGTCTAAAATAGGATAAAAATTTCTTTCTTATCTTGCTTACCACGTAGGGGTCCCTTAACCAAAAAAACACACACATAAAACCCCTTTGCATCGGCTTGGGCCCCCCCCCTGCCCTGGACGGGTTAAGGGTGCCCGGGACGCTGCCCTGATTTGGGCCCCCCCGGGACACAAAATGCGCCCCACCCGGAAAATTTCAGTCGGCCACGGACAAAACAGACACCACACGGCCCCGCACCTCTTGTCCCCAATTGTAAAGGGACTCTTTTCAAAAAAACTCCCAAAAGCCAACGCCCTTTCCCCATCCTTGGGGTGTAAGACAGATCCCCAAAAATCCAAAACCCTCCCTCTAAACCCGTCACACCCTTTCAAAAAAAATTTAAACCACGCTCTTTTTTTCACTATTCCTTTATAAACAATACTCTTTTCCGGGCAAAAATTCCATAAACCCATTTTTTGCCCCCCTTCTATATGCCCCTTCCAACTGTTGTGTAAAACTTTTTTGGGGGCCCGAGCCCGAAGGGCGGGTTAAGGGGGGGACACCTAATATGGGGGGTGTTTTGTTTTTTTCCAGGATGCGGGGGAGTCTGAGCGGTAATAAACCCATGGGGGGGTTGGGGCAGAGGGCGTCACCGATTGAAGTATCCCAGGGGAAGCGCAGACCTGAGTATCAACTTTTTTCCCAATGGAGAGCAGCAGGGGGGGTGGATGATGTTTACATCTGACAGGCCATTTTTCACAACAATTGCTATCTTTTCCCCCAGTTTCCATGTTTTCTTTTAATTTTAAACCCCAACCCTTTTTCTTAGAAATTTTGCATTACGGTTGATAAACACAGATAAAAATTTGTGCTCAGTGGAAAAATGTCAACACAGATCATTTCCAGCCCCCTTTGTAAATACATCGCTGGCTGTTCTGCATTTGGGGCCCGGGCCTCTAATCGACTAGGGCCCGCATTGGGACGCAGGGTAAAACTTTGCTTTTCCTTTTTTTAAGGGGGAAAAAACTGCGTTTTATCCCCGGAAATATATAATTAGGGTGTCCCAAGATAATGGGGGGGAAAAAAAAAAACATTTTTTTTTTTCACTTGCTCGTTTTTTTACTTTGTTCACACATGCATAAAAAGGGTTTTCGGGGAAAATTTAGTGAATTTTGGGAAGAATTTTTGGGGGCCCCAACAAACTAAACTTTTCTAAAACCCTTTCCCAAAAACAAAAAAAAATTTAAAAACCCCCTCATTTTTAGAAAAAAATTTAAAAGGGAAACCAAAACAGACATTTTTTCATTTTTTTTCCCTTCAGAAAGCCTTTTTTTAAAGGGTCCTCCTTTTTTCCCCCCCCACAATTTCCGACGGTGGTGGACAAAATGGAGGAGATACTTCTCCTTGGGCCGCTTCGTGGCCCCCAGGAAACGGGGCCCCGGGGGCGTTTGCCCCGCTCCCGGAAATCGTTGACCACTCGGGGGCCCAAAGTGCCCTTTTCCCCGACGCCCTTTGGGAATCGGTCTTTCCTCCTCCCACAATCCCGGGGTCCTTTCCCAAAAGCCCTGGGCCCCGCGTTAATTTTCGAAAAAAAGGAAACCGTATCTTCAAAATTTACAAAGGGGCCCGAAGGGAGGAAGACAGTCATCTTTTTTCCCTCCAATCGCTTGATTCCTTCTTCGAGGCGGGTTTGTCCAATCCCGGACCATCTGCTTCTTCCCCCCCAACATAATCCTTGAGCCAAAAAAGGGCCCACCCCCGCTTTTTCCTTTCCCCGGAAACGAAACCACAGGGGGTGTCGCAGGGCTTTTTTCTGCTCCCTTTTGGAAAAGGGTTTTGGTCAGGGTATGTCTTGAGGACTCGGGGAAGAGCACGCGTTTTAAAGGAGCTTTTTTCCCAAACGGTGCCTTTATGGGCCCCTGTTGCAGTACACCAGAGCAACGAAGAGGGCCACCGTTCCACTCCGGGCCTTTTTATCCAGTCAGGGACCGTGGGATTTCAGCATTGAAATTGAAACAGTAAGGGGGTTGGCCATCCACCGGGCTTGATTGGGGAAATCCCCGGACGGCGGAATGGTTTTGGGTGGACCTTCACCACCGGGGGAACAGGTAAAAGGAAGGAAAACGGAGAAGTTCTTTTATAGTCCTCCCTGGGAGGGTTCTTCGACATCAGGGGGCCTCCTTCAGGAAGGGGCCCAAAGTGTCGTCCTTCAGGGGCTGCAGTGTTTATTGGTTTGGGGAAAAACTCTACGAGGGCCTCCCATGTTTCCCCCGTTTCCCTCTGCGGGAATCCACGAAGGGCCCTCGATCCCGGAGTCGTTTTAAACATTCCATATCAGGACCCAAAAGGAAGGGGCCGAGGCTTGGGTTTTGAAGACTCCTTGAGGATCACCTGTGGAAAAGATGGGGGCAGGCCAAACCCAAAACAAGCTTCGTCCGAGTTCTTTTTCAATCCCAAGCAAAAACCTTGCACCTTTCCAGTGTTCGAAGCCCTGGTGTCGAAAAAGAAGGGCGATGATCTTTTTTCCCCACGCCCGCCCTTTGCCACCCCCCTTCAAAAAACCACCGCAGCCACGTTTTTGCCAGTCGAAACCGGCTTTCCGGGGCCCCAAAAAGGAAATCGGCGTCATCTTCCCCCTGTGAGGAAAAACGGGGATGGGGGGTCCTCCGTATTTCCAAGAGGGACGGGAAAAGGGGGTTCCCGTCCCAATGCGGGGCCAACCTTCAGGTTCTCCTGGGTTTCCCCAGTTTTCCCCGAAACTTTTTCGGCGGCTTTTTTCCCCCCTTCCCCGCAATTCGTGCTCGATGGACCGGCTTCTTCGAGAAACCCCCATACTCCCAATGTTTCCAAATTTCCCAAAAACTTTAGCGGGAGCCCGTGAACGTTGACGTTGTTTGCCGCACCGACAATTCTCTCGATCCCAATTGAAAATGAGGTTTAAAATCCTTCACGGAAAATCGAGGGGACTTTTGAGTTTTTTCCTCTTTGGGTTTTGGGATCCCCGAGCCCGGGGTTTTTGTCCCTTTGCACAGGACTGCTGCTGCTTCCCACTGCTTTGGGTTGGGGTTTCCGCCCTTTCCCTCAGCCCGGCAATGTCGCTTTTCCCTTAAAGTTCCCAGAAACCCCTTGAGTCGAGTTCCGCGCTCGACCTTTCTTCCCCCACCTTCTTCCCTGTCAAGAGGTCAATTCCCAGCCATTGGGTGATTCCCCCCTGTCTTTCTCTCTGACTCCCCTAAAAACTCCTTGTCCCGTCCCCTTCCCTCTGCCCCTTTTAAAAGAGGAAAGGGTTGTGCGAGGTCGAAATTTCTTTGGGGGTCTCCTTTTAAAATCCCCCTAAACCCCTAAAGGGTGTTTTTGGCCTGTTTTTGTTCTTTTTCTTCCTTTAGGGGTTTTAATTTTTTAAGCCTTTAACCAGCTTTGAAGCTCGTTTCCGGCCGGGGGTATTCTGTAGTTTTTCGGAATTCCGGCGCGCGGGCCCCGAAGGGGAGAACCTCCTCCACCACCGCCTTCCTGCTTTCCCCTTCCCCCCCGTCTTCCCCCTTCCCCCCCTTTTGGGGGGTAGTAGCGGGGGGGCCTGCTCCTTCGATGGTGGCCGGGCTCCGATTAAATTTCATCGATTGGGGCCCTTTTCGATCAGCCAAAAATTTCTAGCGGCTCTTGTTTCCAAAGTTTATAAACCCGAGGGAGAAAAAAAGTGGAAATTTTTTTTTAAAAAATCCTTAAAATTTGAGTTTACCCTCACCTAAATGTTTACTTTTTCAGGACCCCTAAATATTTACTCGATTCGCCCAAAAAATTTAACGCAATATGTTTTTCTTGAAGAACCCCAAAAATACCGTGGCAAAAAATTTTTAAAAATTTTTTCATTTTGGGGCACCCTTTTTTTTAAAATATATATAATTTTATATATATATAAAAATATATATATATATATATATATAATATTTTTAAATATACAAAAAAAGGGAGGGCCCCAAGATACGAACAGTTAGGTTCCCCCCTGGCATACTCGTAAAACGAAAAACTCGTATAACGAAACATTAAATAAGGTTAAAAAATAGGTTGGTTCCAGGGCCCCCCTCAATTAAAAAAAAAAAAAAAAAAAAACATGGTTTTTTTAAACCCAAAAAAACTATAGCCAAAAACAACAAACACACAGCGTCTATATTAAACCCACCCCTGTATTCCTTTTCTGTAGAAAAAAAAATTCGAAAGGGGGGAAAAAAAGCAAACAAAATAAAATAAATGACAAATTTTTAAACATTAAAAAAAAAATGGGTGTTCAACTCACATCAGTCAACCCGCCAATGACAAACTGTTTTTAAAAAATTCTCGACCAATCACAAATCAGGGGAGACATTTTTCCGGGCAAAAATGGGGATGCCAGACTGCCTCTTTCCGCCTTTTCCCCGTCCCTCCCCAAACTAATTCTCGTTTTTTTTTCGGAATGCTTGGTTTTAAGGGGTTTTTAAAGTATCAGATAGTAA
>JACEEZ010001616.1:107500-111887 GCA_016584305.1 Chionoecetes opilio | reverse complement strand
TTCCCCCTCCTCTCTCTCTCTCTTCTCTCCTCTTAAAAAAAAGACAAAAAAAAAGTCGAAAGGTGTTAAAAGGGGAAAAAGGGAAAAGGAAGGAGTTGAAAAAGGGGGAAATGCAGGTGGAGACAAAGCTACGGCCCCCCCCAAACTCCTCCCCTCCTCCTCCTCCCCCCCCTCCTCCCCCCCTCCTCCTCCTCCCCTCCTCCTCTTTTAATTAATCTTCGGAGCTTAACTTCCCCGTGTATATGGGCATACAAGGGGGGTTTGGGGGGGGGAGGGGGGAGGGGGGAAAGGGGGGGAAGGGGAATTGGGACCGGTGTGTTCTTAGGTGCCCCCCTGCTGCGTTCCCTTTCGGCCCCGGGAAAAGAGGGGGGAGGGGGGAGGGGGGAAAAGAAGAAAAGGGGAGGGATTTTGTGTCTTAAAATTTTTTTTTTTTTGTTTTGGTCTTTTTTTTCCTTTTCTTTCTATTCTTTTTTTTCTTGATTTTTTTTTTACTTTTTTCCTCCTCATCTTTTTCTTCTTTTTTTTATTTTGATTTTTCTTCCTTTCCCCCCACCTCGTTCTTCCTTACTGCTTTTTTTCACTTTGTGTGTTTTTGTGGATGGTTTTGTGTTTTGTGTGTGTGTGTGGTGTGTGTCGTTGCGTGTGGTTGTTTTGTGGTGTGTGTGTGTTGTGTGTGTGTTGGTGTGTGTGTTTTTGGTGTTGTGTGTGATCCTCTAATTAATGCGTCCAAATTTAAAAGGGTTCCCCCAATGGAAGGAAATTTTTTTATTAAATGAAAAAACGCGATTTTTGTAAACCCCTGACAGCAAACAACAAAAACAACAAAACAACAACAACAAACACCACCAAAAACCCCAACACCACAACCAAAAACTAAAAACCACAACAATTGCCAACAAACACTAAAAAAAAACCCCAAATACCACAACCTCATACTATTACTACTTTCCAACCCCTTTTAAACCCCCCCTTTTACTACAACTACTACTACTATTTTTTACTACTACCCCTTTCTACTACTACTTAACCTATACTACTACTACTACTACTACACTACAAAAACTACTACTAACTACACTACTACTCTACTACTACAAACTATTTCCTTTTTACAAACTATCCTTTTTACTACTACTCTTTTACTACTACTACTACTACTACTACTCCCTACTACTACAAATTACTACTACTTTTTTTTACTACTCCACTACTATTTTTACTACTACTCTATACTACTACTCTCCTACTTTTAAAACATTTTTAAAAATTTAATTTTTTATAATTTGAAAGGGTTTAAAATTAAAGTTGAAATGAAAAATGAATAAAATTATAAAATCTAAATGATATATGACGTATGATAATAAAATAAAATAAAAAATAAAAACCCTCCTGCTTCAAAAACCAAATAAAGAAAAAAAACGAGAATTCTCGCCTTCACGCCCACTTTTCGGGTTTCACTTTTCCTCTCTCCCTTCTCCTCTCTCTCTTCTCTCCTCTCTCTCCCTCCCCCTTTCTCTCTCTCTCCTCTCTCTCTCCTCTCCTCTTCTTCTCATTTTCCCTCTCTCTCTCTTCTCTCTCTCTCTCTCTCTCTCTCTCTTTCCTCTCTTCTCTCTCCTCTCTCTCTCTCCCCCTCTCTCCCTCCTTCTCTCTCTCTTCTCTCGTCCCCATTTGCGTAAGGGATCCAACGTGTCAGATCGTACAAACAGATAAATGTCGTAATGCGTCTAGAGGAGGAGGAGGAGGAGGAGGAGGAGGAGGAGGAGGAGGAGGGAGGGGATAGTGTGGTGTCTGATACCTCCCTACCTCTCTACCCTCCTTTCTCCTCCTCCTCCTCCTCCTCTTCCTCCTTCTCCTCCTCCTGTCCTCCTCCCCTCACCTCCAGTCTGGGGTTTGCACGTGACAGCTGCTTTGCGTCACCACGTGTTAGGCTGAGGGGAAATGAAGGCGGGGAGGGGAGATGAAGGGGGAGAAGGGGAGGGGTAGAGGGGAGGGAGGAATGAGATCGGAATGGAAGGGTGAGGTGAGGGAGAGAGAATATTAAAAAGAACAAGAATAAGAATAACAAAAAGACTGACAAATATATAAAAAAGACTTAGTCAATAGGAAATAAAAAAGTTAAGTAATAAGGTTTAGGTTAGGTTAGGTTAGGTTAGGTTTAGTTAGGTTTAGGTTAGGTTTAGGTTAGGTTTAGGTTAGGTTAAGGTTAGGTTAGGTTAGGTTAGGTTAGGTTTAGGTTAGGTTAGGTTAGGTTAGGTTAGGTTAGGTTAGGTTTAGCTTAGGTTAGGTTAGGTTAGGCTAGGTTTAGGTTAGGTTAGGTTAGGTTAGGTTAGGTTAGGTTAGGTTTAGGTTTAAGATAGGTTAGGTTAGGTTAGTAGTATAAAAAAATAATTACAAATGATATAACAAGACTAAGACAAGTAAAAAAGACTAAGACTATGAGTAAGATTAACAAAAAGAATAACAGTAAGAAGAGTATAATTTATAATGAGAGGAAAAGGAGATGATTGCGAAGGAGGTGAAAGAGGAGAAGGAAGAGAAAATAAAAAAGAAAGCGAGAATATATATAAAAAAAGAACAGGAATAAGAATAACAGTAAGATGATAATTTGTAATGAGAGGAAAAGGAGATGACTGCGAGGGAGGTGGAAG
The DNA here is from genome assembly GCA_016584305.1 of Chionoecetes opilio. NCBI lineage: Eukaryota > Metazoa > Arthropoda > Malacostraca > Decapoda > Majidae > Chionoecetes > Chionoecetes opilio. The sequence goes on along the minus strand of JACEEZ010001616.1, from coordinate 109,239 downwards.
AGAGGGAAGAAAATATATAAGAGGAAGAGGATGAGGGGCTTAGAAAATAGGAATGTGAAGGAATAATATGAAGACAAGAATAAGAATAACATTAACCCCTTCACACCCAGATCTTTCCTTTGCTATAAAAAAATGTCTGTTGTGGAACCATAAGATTACAAAACGTAGCTGTATATACCACATTAGTTTGTCGATAAGGATACTAAGCAGGTTATATCTATAAAATATTGCTTATATTCACTAAAAATCGTCTAATGTTAGCCAAATTACAATGGAAATTACGCTCTGGGCCTGAAGGGGTTAAGAAGACTATAATTTGTATTGAGAGGAAAAGGAAGAAGATTGGGCATGGGAGGTGAAAGAAGAGGAAGAAAAAATAATGGAGGAAGAGGATGAGGAAAAATAGTAATGTGAATGAATGTAATAGAAGAACTATGTATAAAAAAATAGTGACTTGGAGAGAAAGCGATGGGAAGGAGAGTCAAGAGGAAGAGGATGACAGTGGGAGGAGGAGGAAGGAGGTAAAAAAAAGTAAAGGATGTAGCGGAAAAGAAGATAATTAGGTAGTTAGTGATGTGAGAAACTTATATATTATTCTCATGAAAGATTAGGAAAAGAAAATACCAATAAAAAAAATAAAACATAGACAGCAAAAGATGAAACAAGAGAGAAAGAAAAAATAAGAAACACGAAGTAAAAAAAAATATATAAATAAAAAAAGCGATGAAATTTAGAAGAAAATACCAAAAAGATAAACCTGAGAAATAAAACTTAGAAAAACAAACAATACAGGAAGTCATTACCTGTCAACACACACACACACACACACACACACACACACACACACACACACACACACACACACACACACACACACACACACACACACACACACACACAACCCCCCCTCCCCCACACACACATTACCAAAATACTTCCTGTCTTTGCTCAATCGCCCCGCCTCACCACTTTCCGCCCCGCATTTCCCCGCCCTGCCCCGCGTTCTAATTAAATGGTACGGCCCGGTGGTAGTTGAACAGCCGATGGAAGTTCGTAAGGAGGCGGTGGTGGGATGATGGGCGGGGGAATGAAGAGGGGGGTTTGGAGGGGGTGGGGGTGAACCCGGGGGAGGCAGTGTTAGTGGGTGAGAAGTTAGAGGGGGTGGTGGGGGACATGTTATGGGTTTGGATGAGGGGAAAGGTGATGGGAGTTTTTATTTGGTGGGGGGTAGGAAGGGGGTTGTTTGGGGGGAATGTTGGGTGTTATGTGGTATGAGGAGGTATGTGAGGAGCTATGTGGGGTGTTATGTGGGGTGTTATGTGGTATGTGGTAATAGTGAGGAAGGGGTAAGTGTCCTCCTCTCTCCCCGTTCTCTTCTTCTCTCTCCCCGCCTTTCTCTCCCTCTCTCTCTCTCTCTCTCTCTCTCTCTCTCTCTCTCTCTCTCTCTCTCTCCTCTCTCTCTCTCTCTCTCTCTTATAAGTAGCATTTCTTTCCATTTTTTTCTTGGATGTGAGCAATTTCGTTACAACTTTCTCGCTCTCCCTAATTTTCCTCTCCCTTCTTCTCACTTTCTCTCCCCTCTTCCCTCCACTCCTCCCTCCCTCCTTCCTTCCTTCCCTTTCCTTTCCCTCCGGCGGACCAGGTGGGACCTTGAGAGGAATGCGAGAGGTATGCAGTTTCCTCCCTCCCTCCTTCCCTCCCTCCTTCCCTCCTTCCCTCCTTCCCTCCTTCCCTCCTTC
>JACEEZ010001616.1:92500-105000 GCA_016584305.1 Chionoecetes opilio | reverse complement strand
TTAGCTGAGGGCATCAAATATACTTATAGTATACATCAGTATACAAGAGAAAGAAAAACAGATTCATGAACTTTGACACTATCTACATTATTTATTGAGTGATATTTCTACAAATTTTGTTGCGTGAATAGATACTTTTTTATTTTATATTTAAATTGAGGAATACTACCCGAATTACACAGAGTTTTCAAGTCAGTGGATAAAGTATTCCACAATTGTGTGTGTGTGTGTGTGTGTGTGTGTGTGTGTGTGTGTGTGTGTGTGTGTGCGCGTGCGTGGGTGGGTGCGTGCGTGCGTGCGTGCGTGCGTGCGTGCGTGCGTGCGTGCGTGCGTGCGTGCGTGCGTGCGTGCGTGCGTGCGTGCGTGCGTGCGTGCGTGCGTGTGTGTGTGTCATTACCAACCGTGTTTTTCTTGCTTCTTATCAGGCGAGGAAGAACGTCGTATGGAGGAACACGCTGGGAGGGATGATGAGGTAATGTATTCCTTTGTGTATGTTTGTATTCTCATTCTCTTCTTTCCTTTTACTCCTTGCTGTTCTTGTTCATTCACTCATTCATTCATTCTTTTTTTTTTCTTCTTCTTCTTCTTATTATTATCGTTATCATTATTATTGCTTCTGTTTTACCGTAGATTATCGCGTAGATGAAGAATGCATTGATAAGTACACCCACCCACCCACCTACACACACACACACACACACAAACACACACACACTCACACCCACACACACCCATCCACCCACCCACACACACCCACACACACACACACACTCACTCACACACACACAAACACACACACACACACACACACACACACACACACACACACACACACACACACACACACACACACACACACACACACACACATATACACACACACACACATATATTCCCTCCCTATACTATTTCCCCTTTCCGTCTGTCTCCCCTCTTCCCCCCTTCCCCTCAACAGCTTGTAGGTCTTCTTAGGAGGGTGAGGGGAGAAAGGGGAGGCAAAGGGGAAAAACAAAGGGAAACAACGCAAGGGAAAGACTATAAGAAAACACAAAGTAGCAGGACAGACGTGTAAAAGGAAGAAGAAAGGAAGGAAGGAAGGAAGGAAGGAAGGAAGGAAGGAAGGAAGGAAGGAAGGAAGGAAGGAAGGAAGGAAGGAAGGAAGGAAGGAAGGAAGGAAGGAAGAAGGGAAGGAAGGAAGAAGGAGAAGGAAGGAAGGAAGGAAGGAAGGAAGGAAGGAAGGAAGGAAGGAAGGGAGGGAGGAAGGAAGGAAGGAAGGAAGGAAGGAAGGAAGGAAGGAAGGAAGGAAGGAAGGAAGGGGAGCAATTAATGATTAAAGTAAGAGCAACACACACACACACACACACACACACACACACACACACACACACACACCACACACACAGCCTGGTAACAGACAGGAAACATCAGTAGCAACAGGGTGGACAGCTGGGACGGAAGTGTATGTGTTCCAGCTGTGTCTTCCACCGCTTCTACTTCCTTTCTATCACCTTGCGCCTCCTCCTCCTCACGCCTCCGTCCTACCTCCTCCCTCCTCCTCCTCCTCCTTCTGTTCTTCCTCATTTCCGTCTTCCGCGTCTTTTCTTTCCTCTTTATTATTCTCCGTCGCCTATTATTTCTTTCCTTCACATTTATTTATTTATTTATTATTATATTTTTATAAACATGCACGCAACATGATTATTAGTCATTTTCGACTTGTTATTAATTTGTCCATGATATCTGTCTGTCTGTTTGTCTGTGTGTCTGTCTATTTGCCTTTCCATCTATGTATATCTGTCTAACACACACAACAGCACACACCTGACACAACACACACACACACACCACCCCACACAAACACACCACACACACACACACCACACACACACACACACCACACCACACACCCCACCACACACACAAACACACACACCCACACCCACACACCACACACACACACACACCACATCACACACACACTACACACTCACATACACACACACACAAACACACACACACCACACACACAACTATACACACACACACACACCACCACACACACACACACACACACACATACACAACTCACAACCACACACACAACTAACACACGTCACATCACACACACACAAACACACAACCCCACACACACCACACACACACACACACACACACACACACAACACACACACACACACACACACACACACACACACAAACACACACTTAACCAAGCAGATGTATTCCTTCCGGTCAGGTGAGACATAATTAAGACACCTGCAAGGAAATAGAATCATCGGCAAGACATTGAGAAGAAGAAGAAGAGAGAGAGAGAGAGAGAGAGAGAGAGAGAGAGAGAGAGAGAGAGAGAGAGAGAGAGAGAGAGAGAGAGAGAGAGAGAGAGAGAGAGAGAGGAGAGAGAGAGGAGAGAGAGAGAGAGAGAGAGCTGTGTCGGTAGATAAGGGGAGATAAAAGGAAGATACAAGTAGGAGGTACAGAAGGAAAATAAGGAGGAAGGAGGAAGGAAGAAGGAGGAGTGGAAAGAAGGAAGAGGAAACGCAGCTGCAGAAGACAGGAGAAATACATGTGTTGTTCCTGTACAGAGAGTGAGAGAGAGAGAGAGAGAGAGAGAGAGAGAGAGAGAGAGAGAGAGAGAGAGAGAGAGAGAGAGAGAGAGAGAGAGAGGAGAGAGAGAGAGAGAGAGAGAGAGAGAGAGAGAGAGAGGAGAGAGAGTAATGAGGACGTGAGTGAGTGAAAGAGCGTTAAATTATTGCAGTAATAAACATAACAACAGAAATGAATAATTATGAAGTGCGTGAAGGTTTATGTGAGAGTATTGCGTGTGTGAGTGCGTTAGCGTGAGTGAGTGAATGAGTGCGAGAGAATGGATGAGACAGGAAGTGATTGACAGTATGCAAGATGGTGTGCGTTTATGAGTGAGTGAATGTGAGTGAGTGCGAGTTTGTGAGTGAGTGAGTGAGTTTGAATGTGTGTGAATGTGAGTGACTGAGTGTGTGTGAGTGCGTGTGTGTGAGTGCGTGTGTGTGAGTGAGTGCGTGAGACAGCTGGGTGAGTGTATCCAACTGGGGCGGCTCTCCTCAAATAACGTGGGTCTTTGTCGCATATCCTCCCCTTCCTCTCCCTTCCTCCTCTCCCCCTTTCACGTCCAGCTGCGACACTAACCAGCTGGCTCAACCACCTCCCCCTTTTACCTCCCCTCTCTTCCTGGCACTCATTCCCTCCACCCTCCAGTTACTAGTTCTTTTCTTCCACCACCTCCTTCTTTCTTCTTCATCCACCTTCCTCCCTCCTTCCTTCCCTCCTTCCTTCCTTCAGTCTTACTATGTCACTCCTCCCTCTGTCTTCTTTGCTTACATACCCCTTTTTTCCCCTATTGTCAATCATTTCCTTATCCTTTCTTCCTTTTTTTTCATTTTTTGTATTTTTCACTGCCTCTTTTCATTCCCTTTAGTTTTACTTTTGACATCTTTACTTTTCCTCCTTCAACTTTCTGTATTCTTATTTTCTCCCTTTTCTTATGTCTTATCCTACTTTTTGTCTTTCATCCCACCTATACTCTTTCCTCCTCTTCCTCCAGTCGCATTTTCTTAAGCTTCCCCCTCCTCAACCCTTACCGCAGTCCCCTTCCTTTCTCCGTCCCTGGAATCTCAGGAGACCTCATCCTAAGTGTTCCACTGGAATGATAATTAAGAATGTTGTATATATGGAATGTATTTGCTGCTGTCGGAATGGAGGAAGAGAGAGAGAAATAGGAGATATAGAGAGGAGAAGAGAGAGAGAGAGTAGAGAGAGAGAGAGAGAGAAGAGGAGACGAGAGAGGAGCGGAGGAGAGAGAGAGAGAGAGAGAGAGAGAGAGAGATTTGCATGTGGTGTTGCTACATCTGTCTGTGTAGCAAGTTGATGTGTGCTGCTGTATATTGCTGTGTCTCTGTATCTATCTGTGTGTTGCTGCGTCTGTACCTGTCTGTGTGTTGCTGCGTCTGTACCTGTCTGTGTGTTGCTGCGTCTGTACCTGTCTGTGTGTTGCTGCGTCTGTACCTGTCTGTGTGTTGCTGCGTCTGTACCTGTCTGTGTGTTGCTGCGTCTGTACCTGTCTGTGTGTTGCTGCGTCTGTACCTGTCTGTGTGTTGCTGCGTCTGTACCTGTCTGTGTGTTGCTGCTCTGTCTGTCTGTGTGTTGCTGCGTCGTACCTGCCTGTGGTGTTTGCTGCGGTCCCTGTACCTGTCTGTGTGTTTGCTGCCGTCTGTACCTGCTGTGTGTTGCTGCGTCTGTACCTGTCTGTTGTGTTGCTGTCCGGGGGGGTTCGTACCTGTCTGATGTGTTGCTGCGTCTGACCTGTCTGTGTGTTGCTGCGTCTTGTACCTGCCTGTGTGTTTGCTGCTTCTGTAGCCTGTCTTGTGTGTTGCTGCGTCCCTGTACCTGTTCTGTGTGTTTGCTGCGTCTGTACCTGTCTGTGTGTTTGCTGGCGTTCTCGTACTGTGTGTGTTTGCTGCGTTTACTGTCCTGTGTGTTTCCGGAGTCTTTACCTGTCTGTGTGTTGCTGCGTCTGTACCCTGTCTGTGTGTTGCTGCGTCCCTGTACCTGTCTGTGTGTTTGCTTGCGTCTGTACCTGTCCTGTGTGTTCTGCGTCTGTACTGCCTGTGGTTGCGTGCGTCTGTACCTGTCTGTGTGTATGCTGCGTCTGTACCTGTCTGTTGTTGCTGCGTCCTGTAACTGTCCTGTGTGTTTGTTTCTGCTTCTGTACTGTCTGTGTGTTGCTGCGTCTGTACCTGCCTGTGTGTTGCTGGCGTCCTGTACCTGTCTGGTGGTTGTGCTGCGTCTGTACCTGTCTGTGTGTTGCTGCTTCTTTACCCTGCTGTGTGTTGCTGCGTCCCTGTACCTGTCGTGTTTGCTGCGTCTGTACTTGTGTGGTGTTTGCTGCGATCTGTACCTTTCTTGTATTTGCTGCGTCTTGAACCTGCCCTGTGTTTGCTGCGTCTGTACCTGTCTGTGTGTTGCTGCGTCTGTAACTTGTCTGTTTTGCTGGTCTGTACCTGTGTGTGGTGGTTGCTGCGTCCTGTACTTGTCTGTTGTGTTGCCTGTGCGTCTGTACCTCTGCTGTGTGTGCTGCGTCCTGTACCTGTGTGTGTGTTGCTGCGTCTGTACTTTTGTCTGTGTGGTTTGCTGCGTTCTGTCCTGCCTGTGTGTTGCTGCGTCTGTAACCTGTGTGTGTGTTTGCTGCGTCCTGTTACTTGTCTGGGTTGCTGCGGTCTGTAACCTGCCTGTGTGTTGCTGCGTCTGTACCTGTGTGTGTTTGCTGCTCTGTACTTGTCTGTGTGTTTGCTTGGCGTCTAGTACCTGCTGTTGTGTTGCTGCGTCTGTACCTGTCTGGGTGTTGCTGCTCCTGTACTTTTCTGTGTGTTGGCTGCTCTGTACTGCCTTTGTGTTTGCTGCGTTCTGTACCTGTGTGGTGTTTGCTGCGTCTGTACTTGTCTGTGTTTGCTGCGTCTGTACCTGTTGTTGGTGTTGGCTGCGTCTGTACTGCCTGTGTGTGTGCGTCTGTAACCTGCTGTGTTGTTTGCGCGTCTGTGTACCTGCCTGTGTGTTGCTGCGTCCCTGTACCTGCCTGTGTGTTGCTGCGTCTGTCCTGCCTGTGTGTTGCTGCGTCGTACCTGTAGTGTGTGTGTGCTGCGTCTGTCTTGTCTGTGTGTTGCTGCGTCTGTACCTGTCTGTGTTGCGCGTCCGCTGACCGTGTGTGTGGTGCTGCGTCTGTACCTGTCTGTGTGTTGCTGCGTCTGGTACCTTTGTCTGTGTGTTGCTGCGTCTGTACCTGTCTGTGTTTTTGCTGCGTCTTGGGGGTACCTGTCCCTGTGTGTTGCGGCGTCTGTACTTGTCTGTGTGTTGCGTCGTCTGTACCTGGTCCGTGTGTTTGCTAGCGTCCTGTACCTTGTTCTGTGTGTTGCTGCGTCTGTACCTGTCTGTGTGTTTTGCTGCTCGTACTTGTCTGTTGTGTTGCTGCGTCTGTACCTGTTCTGTGTGTTGCTGCGTCCTGTAACCTGTCTGTGTGTTTCTGCCGTCTGTACTGTCTGTGTGTTGCTGCTTCTGTACCCTGTCGTGTGTTGCTGCGTCCCTGTACCTGTCTGTGTGTTTGCTGGCGTCTGTACCTGTCTGTGTGTTGCTGCGTCTGTACCTGTCTGTGTGTTGCTGCGTCCCTGTACTCTGTCTGTGTGTTTTGCTGCGTCTCTGTACCTGTCGTGTTAGCTGCTCTGTACCTGTGTGTGTGTTTGCTGCGTCTGGTACCTGTCTGTGTGTTGCTGCGTCTGTCATGTCTGTGTGTTGCTTGCGTCTGTACCTGTCTGTGTGTTGCTGCGTCTGTACCTGTGTGTTGCGCGTCTTACCTGTCTGTGTTTGTTTGCTGCGTCTGTACCTGTGTGTGTGTGTGCTTTCTGTACCTGTCTGTGTGTTGCGCGTCTGACCTGCCTGTGTGTTGCTGCGTCTGTACCTGTACCTGTGTGTTGCTGCGTCCTGTACTGCCCTGTTCTTGCTGCGTCTAGTACCTGTTCTGTGTGTTGCTGCGTCTGTACCTGCCTTTGTGTGCTGCGTCTGTCCTGGTCTGTGGTGTTGCTGCGTCTGGACCTATCGTTTTGCTGCGTCGTACCTGTCTGTGGGTTGCTGCGTCCTGTACTGTCTGTGGTTTTGCTGCGTCTGTACCTATCTGTGTGTTGCTGCGTCATGTACCTGTCTGTGTGTTGCTGCGTCTGTACTGTCGGTTTGTTGCTGCTTCTGTACCTGTCTGTGGTGTTGCTGCGTCTGTACCTATCTGTGTGTTGCTGCGTCTGTACCTGTCTGTGTGTTGCTGCGTCTGTACCTGCCTGTGTGTTGCTGCGTCTGTACCTGTCTGTGTGTTGCTGCGTCTGTACCTGTCTGTGTGTTGCTGCGTCTGTACCTGTCTGTGTGTTGCTGCGTCTGTACCTGTCTGTGTGTTGCTGCGTCTGTACCTGCCTGTGTGTTGCTGCGTCTGTACCTGTCTGTGTGTTGCTGCGTCTGTACCTGCCTGTGTGTTGCTGCGTCTGTAACTGTCTGTGTGTTGCTGCGTCTGTACCTGTCTGTGTGTTGCTGCGTCTGTACCTGTCTGTGTGTTGCTGCGGCGGTCTGAAGGGGGTGCTGCGTGTATCTGAGAGGTGTCGCGTAGATCCCCGGCGACAGAGGCCTCTCGCTGCCTCATTAGCGGCGGCAGCTGCACAGGAGACCGTCGTGGGGCAGGGCGTGAGGGAGTGAGTGAGGGATTGAGTGAGTGAGTGAGTGCCACAGCTGGGCGATGCCACACTCTACCGATAACTTCTTAGTGTATGTTGGGTGTCAAAAAGAGCGCCACTTCCCTATTCAGCCTGACCGGGGGGGGGATACTGAGCCTTGTTAACATGTTTTCCTCGCCGCTCTCCAGGGCAGAGGCAGCAGCCGGGCGGAAGGGGAGGCGACAGGCAAGAAGTCAGCTTGGGCGTCTCTTTGTGTCCCTCGTGGGAAGAGCTGGGGCCTGAGAGCCGAGGGCGGGAGGGAGCCCGGACGCCCCGCTGGCAGGGTGATAGGGAGGCCAGCACAACTCTGGGAAACCTGCAGATTATAAGCAAGGAAGGGAGGTGAAGAGGTAGAGGTGTGTGTGTGTGTGTGTGTGTGTGTGTGTGTGTGTGTGTGACATCTATCTATCTATCTATCTATCTATCTATCTATCTATGTGTGTATGAGTGTGTTTGTGTGTGTGTGTGTGTGTGTGTGTGTGTGAGAGAGAGAGAGAGGAGAGAGAGAGAGAGAGAGAGAGGAGAGAGAGAGAGAGAGAGAGAGAGAGAGAGAGAGAGAGAGAGAGTAAAAAATAACACACACCGCCCTTTAACTCGAGATGGTAAACAAAATAAAACATTCAGCCTTGACAAATATTTACTTCCTCATATGCATTCAATTTATATTCAGGTGGTGATGGAAATGATCGCGTCAGATAAGGAAGGGGTTGTGAAGTTGTATTTTGTTACTGCAGGTTATTACATTTCATAGCCTGAGACAAAGAAGGACATGGCAAGTGGCAACAGTACTCTTATATTCATGCCTGTTTCTGATCAATCGTTTAGTCTTTTGATTCTCTTTTGTTTTGTTTTTTGTTTTTGTCTGTGAAGTATGATGGAATTTAAAACTCGTCATAAATTTGCGTCGTGGTAATCTGTCTGAGTGAAATGACGTACAGTTTTTAGGGGGTTCATTTTTTATTTGATTTGATTTTTACTGAAGCATTGTATCATGAAGACAGACACACAGACAGACACCCAGACAGACAGACAGAGAAACAGAAAAACAGGCAGAGAGACAGATAGAGAGACAGAAAAACAGGCAGAGAGACAGAAAAACAGGCAGAGAGACAGACAGCGACAGAAAAACAGGCAGAGAGACAGACAGAGACAGAAAAACAGGCAGAGAGACAGACAGAGACAGAAAAACAGGCAGAGAAACAGAAAAAACAGGCAGAGAGACAGACAGCGACAGAAAAACAGGCAGAGAGACAGACAGAGACAGAAAAACAGGCAGAGAAACAGAAAAAACAGGCAGAGAGACAGACAGCGACAGAAAAACAGGCAGAGAGACAGACAGAGAGACAGAAAAACAGGCAGAGAGACAGAAAAACAGGCAGAGAGACAGACACAGAGACAGAAAAACAGGCAGAGAGACAGACAGAGAGACAGAAAAACAGGCAGAGAGACAGATAGAGAGACAGAAAAACAGGCAGAGAGACAGACAGAGAGACAAAAAAAGACAAACAAAAAGACAGACAAAAAGACACACACACACATAGACAGCCAGACAGACAGACAGACAGACAGACACTTAGATAAAAAAAAGAAAAAACCATGCAAGCCCCAAGCACGCCTCGGTCCCTGCGTCGTTGTCTGTCCTTGTCAAGAGCATCAGTGGTCGTGGCAGACTGGCGGAAGTGACAGCCAGACAGCCGCTGCGCCACACCTTAGCGGACGTCCGCATCATGGGGCTAACGGTGCAGCTGATTCCTCAACGTGTTAATTAGCTTGCATTGTAGTACGGAACGCTGCAGCTGGGACGGCGTGTTCCGGTGTCACTCTTTGATAAATTACTAAATACTTAATAGTTTAGAATATATTGAATAATTGGATTGGTCATTATAGTAGGTTATGTAAGAGTATCATTATCTGTCGTCTGTATGTATATATAGCCAATTGATATATGTGTTATCTACTGTTCCGCATCTACTATATATTTCGACGCATCCATATATAATAACTGGACTGGTCATTATCGTGGTTATGTAGAGTAATCATAGCTCTCGTCTGTATGTTTATAGCAATTGATATTGTGGTTGCTAACTGTTCCGCATCTACTATATATTACGACGCATCCATATCTAATAACTGGACTGGTTATAGTAGGATATAATAATGATAATAATTTTGTTTCGCCCGAAGGCATACACAGCAAAAAAACACGCACAAAAAAAACTCGCATAATATATTTGGAGATGAATTTAAGTAGTAATTAAATAAAATAAAAATAAGATACAATTAAGATAGAAGATACAATAAAAAAGAAGATATAAAGATAAAAGATACGATGAAAAAAAAAAAAAAAAAGTTAGACTATTATTATCTCTGGTCTGTATGTGTTGCGTATTGCTATCTGTGTTATCTACTGTTATCTACGCGTCCATCAATGATCAGCAGCATCTTTATCTTTATCACTAAGATTTCAACAGCAAAAATCTGGTTGGTTTTATTTTAACCCCTTGAGGCCCATAACGTAATTGTCATTGTAATATAACCACCACTCGACAATTTTAATGAACCTAAGCAATATTATATAGAAATGACCGGTTTAATATCCTTGTCCATTAGCTAATTTGGTTTATTTAGTTACTTTTTCGTAGTTGTATGGCTAATAACAGACGATTTGATATAGCATAGGAAAGATCTGGGCGTAAGAGAGAGAGAGAGAGAGAGGGGAAGAAGGAGAGAGAGAGAGAGAGAGAGGAGAGAGAGAGGATAGAGATAGAGAGAGAGAAGAGAGAGATGAGAGGAGAGAGAGAGAGAGAGAGAGAGAGAGAGAGAGAGAGAGGTGAGGTTTATGTAAATTTTTTATTCCCTATCTGTCTTTCGGTCTCTCTCTCTCTCTCTCTCATCTCATCGCCTCTCTCTCACATCTACCCTCTCGGATTCTATTCCCTCTCCTCTCTCTCTCTCTCTCTCTCTCCTCTCCCTCTCCTCTCATCTCTCTCTCTCTCCCCTCTCTCCTCTCTCTCTCTCTCGCTCTCACTCTCTCTTCTCACCTCTCTCTCTCCTCTCTCAGCGTCCTCTGCCCTCCTCTCATCCTCTCTCTCGTCTCCTCTCTCTCCTATCTCTCTCTCTCCATCCCCATCTCTCTCTCTCTCTCTCTCTCTCATCTCTCTCCTCTCTCTCTCTCTCTCTCTCCGTCTTCTCTTCTATCCTCCCCCTCTCTCCCCGCTCCCTCCTCTCCTCTCTCCCCATTGCCTCTCTCTCTCTCCTCGCTCTCCTCTCTCCTCTCACTCCTCCCTCTCTCCTGTCGCTCTCTCTCTCTCTTCTCTCCTCTCCTCTCCGCGCTCTTTCAGTTACTTAGCTGTCATTCTTCATGATACAAACATATTATTTGCCCTTAACTACTATACGGACTGATTCATCTTATTTTCTATTGCTGATCGCACCTTATGTTTCAAAAAATGCAAATAGAAAAATAATCGCCCATATCTATAAATTTTTTTTGTTTTTTTTTTTTTTTATTTTTTTTTTTTTTTTTTTTTTTTTTTTTTTTTTTTTCTCAACAGGGCTATGATGTGAGTTCTACATAAAAAATTTTTTTTTTGTTTTTTCTTTCTTTGTTTTTTTTTTTTTTTTTCTTTCTTTTTTTTTTTTTTTTTTTTTTTTTTTTTTTTTTTTTTTTTTTGTTGTTGTTTTTTTTTGTTTTTAATTTTTTTTTTTTTTTTTTTTTTTTTTTTTTCTTTTTTTTTTTTTCTTTTTGTGTTTTTCTTCTTCCTTTTTTTTTCTTTTGTTCTTTTTTTCTTTTTCTCCTCTTTTTTTTTTTTTTTTCGTCTATCGGACGGGGCCCTTGGATGTGGGTGTACACCCTGTATCCCGTAATAATTTAATTTTTTTTTTTTTTTTTTTTTTTTTTTTTTTTTTCTTTTTTCTTATTCTTTTTTATTCTTTCTGGGCTCCTGGCATTTCCTGGTTATCGACGGTGATTTGTGTGGAAAAAGGGATAATTATATTTGATGTGGTGTTTTTTTATCATAAAATGGGACTCTCAATTGAATGTTACGAGAGAGAGAGAGAGAGAGAGGAGACAGAGAGAGAGAGAGAGAGAGAGAGAGAGAGAGAGGAGAGAGAGAGAGAAGAAGAGAGAGAGAGAGAGAGAGAGAGAGAGATAGAGATAGGAGAGAGTGTGAATGTTTTAGATTTTTTATTTCCCTATCTTCCGCGTCTCATCTCTCTCTCCTCTCTCTCTCTCTCTCTCTCTCATCTCGATTCTCTCTCTCTCTCTTCTCTCTCTTCTCTTCTCTTCTCTCTCTCATCTCTCCTCTCTCCTGCTCTCTCTCTCTCTCCATCTCTCCTATCTCCTCTCCTTCTCTCTCCCTCTCTCCCTCGCTCACTCTCTCTCTCTCTCAATCCTCTCTCTCCGTCCTCTCCTTCCCTCGTCTCTCTCTCCTCTCATTCCTCCCTTCTCGCCCCCCCCCTCCTCCCTCTCTTCATTCTCCTCTCTCTCTCTCGTTTCCTCTTCTTCTCCCTCTCAGTAAGAAGATAGTGGAGAAAGGGGTACCCATACTAAGGTCTACTAAAAGGAAATCAAAAAGACGTGAAGGACAGTGATGAAAATTATTTGTAAGGAGGAGGAGAATAAAGGCGGGAAGGGTCGACATATGTGTGTGCATAGGAAATGAATTAGGGTAATTATCAGGGCTTCCATTGGTGTGTAAAGAGGTTACTGATACTCATACTACTACTTACTACTGCCGGTACTGATACTGCCTGCCCCAATCTGAGGTTACTACTCTTGGCCGCCCGCAGCTGTTCTTGTAGGATGGAATAGACTCCTTGAACTTTAATTAATCTTCCTTGAGTTGGAAAAGTATAGGAATCTTTATTTTCTTTATATTGTAGTAGGTAACAGACTATGATTTGTAAGATTAAATATTTCTTCTTTGTGTGTGTGTGTGTTTTAGAGAGAGAGAGAAAGAAAGAGATAGACTGACTGACTGACAGATTAACCCCTTGAGGCCCAGAACGTAATTTCCATTGTATTTTAGATGCCATTAGACGATTTTTAGTGACTTTAAGCAATATTTTATAGCTATGACCTGTTTAGTATTCTTGTCCACTAACTAATTTGGTTTATTCAGTTACTTTTCGTGATTTTATGGCTAACAACAGACAATTTTATATAGCCAAGGAAAGATCTGGGCGTGAAGGGGTTAATGT
>JACEEZ010001616.1:85000-87500 GCA_016584305.1 Chionoecetes opilio | reverse complement strand
GATGATAGTGATGATAACGAGAGTAGAAGTAATGATAATGGAGAAAATAGTAAGAATTCATCATCAGTATCACTATTATTGTAGGTCGTTATATTGTAAATCTCTCTCTCTCTCTCTCTCTCTCTCTCTCTCTCTCTCTCTCTCTCTCTCTCTCTCTCTCTCTCTCTCTCTCTCTCTCTCTCTCTCTCTCTCTCTCTCTCTCTCTGTCTCTGTCTCTGTCTCTGTCTCTGTCTCTCTCTCTCTCTGTCTCTGTCTCTGTCTCTCTCTCTCTCTCTCTCTCTCTCTCTCTCTCTCTCTCTCCCTGTCTCTCATTTTTATTGTGTGAGTCAGTTTGCGTGTGTGTGTGTGTGTGTGTGTGTGTGTGTGTGTGTGTGTGTGTGTGTGTGTGTGTGTGTGTGTGTGTGTGTGTGTGTGTGTGTGTGCTCGACTCAGCGTACGTACCTACCTGCGTTAACGCGGTCACACCTGCCAACTTGGAGCGGGGACGAGGTAGAGAAGGAGGGAAGGGGGGGAGGAAGGGGAGGCAGTGGATGGGAGGGTAAAGGAGAGGAGGGCAAGTGATGGGAAGGGGAAGGAGGATAAGGTTGAACTTGCGGTATCGTGTTGTAATAGGGAATGAAAGGGAAGGGGAGAAAAGGAAGGGAAGGGAAAGGAAGGAAGGAAGGTAACTGAAAGTTTTTTTTGTAGGTAAGAAACATTAAAGAAGAGGAAGAAAAGCAAAGATGTTGGAGGAACTTTAAGCGTAAGTATAATGAAAGGGGGAGATGGTACGAGAGGGAAGGATAGGGAAGAAGAGCTGGGAAGGAAACTGAGGAAGAGGAGGAGGAAGAGGAAGACAACAATAAAGCAAAGATAGATAGAAGAGAGATAGAATGATTAGTAGGATGATAAGTATAAGGAAAGAAGGAATGAGGGTAGTGGGAAGATGTAAGAGGAAGAAAGGAGAGAAGAAAGAAGGGAAGGAGGGAAGGAAGGAAGAAAGGAAGGAAGGTAGTGAGAACATGTAAGAGGAAGGATGAAAGGAGGGAAGGTAGTGGGAAGGAGGGAAGGAAAGAAGGAGGGAGGGAAGGAAGGAGGGTAGTGGGAAGATGTAAGAAGAAGGAAGAAGGGAGGGAAGGAAGGAGGGTAGTGGGAAGATGTAAGAGGAAGGAAAGAAGGAAGGTAGGTAGAGAGAAGGAGAGAAGGAGGGAAGGAAGGAAGGAGGGTAGTAGGAAGAATGACGTAAGAGGAAGGAAGAAAGAAGAGAAGAAAGGAGGGAAGGAAGGAAGAAAGGAAGGCAGGTAGTGAGAAAATGTAATAGGAAGGATGAAAGGAGGGAAGGTAGTGGGAAGATCTAATACGAAGGAAGAAAGGAGGGAGGGAAGGAAGGAGGGTAGTAGTAAGAATGATGTAAGAGGAAGGAAGAGAGAAGAGAAGGAAGGAGGGAAGATGTAATAGGAAGAAAGGAAGGTCGAGAGAAGGAGGCAAGGGCAGAGAGACGCCGTTGTGGTCGTGTCGGCGATGTTATCAGTGAGTTGTCGTGTTTCTCAAATAGTACAAGGCATGTGCTCTCTTCGCCCTGCTTGATATGCTAACACCTCTTGTCCCCAGCGCTGACTTACACCCACTTGGCCAAACCCAACACGCTCGCCTCACCTCATCTCTCATCCCCCATTCCTCCCCATGCTTCCTTGGCCCACACTCTTCACTCCCTATATATCCTTCCATCCTTCCTCGGTTTATCAATTCCTCTCTTTTTCGTCTTCCTTTCACCCTTTATTTATTATCTGCTACTGAATTTTGCGTCACTCTATCTTTCTTGATCTATTTTTTCTCCCCATGCTTTCTTGACCCACACTCTTCACTCCCTATATATCCTTCCATCCTTCCTCGGTTTATCAATACCTCTCTTTAGTATATTCCCTTCATCCTTTATTTCTTCTCTGCTACTGATTTTTGTCTCACTCTCTAGGTGGGAATATGAAAAACAAATTATCGAATGATGATGATTCCGTATTAGGCAGTCTTCGAGAATATCATAAACAGATTAGCCTTAAGTATTTTTGTAAGACAATGACCGTTTCAAAGTTGGGGTTCAGGTATATCGATGGTGAGACCTCAAGAGTGTCTGTACGTCACTACTTAGTTACCAGATGACTCAAAAATGGGTCCAGTACTCTTGATATTATTACTGTATTACTTTACTGTGTTTGGAAATTTATTGACATCCATTGTATCACAGCTTGCATATGAGGGTGCCACGGCGAGCGTACACCACGAAAGCCCTTCAGCCAACCGGAATAATAATCTACACAAGACTATTCAGTGGTCAGACAAGTAGTAGATTATCATCATTACTGAGAAATATTACTTATGCACTTTGAAATCAGGAACAGTGAACATACTCGCAATGGCTTCAATGGACAACCGCGAACAGAAAAAGTCTTGAGTGCTATCATTACCCACGACAAAATATTGAAAACATCTGTGCGTAAGCGCATCTGTGACCAATCCGAGGAAC
>JACEEZ010001616.1:77500-80000 GCA_016584305.1 Chionoecetes opilio | reverse complement strand
CCTTCCATCCACTTCCTCCCGCCCCTTCCTCCCACCCCTTCCTCCCCTTCCTCTCGCCCTTCCCTCGCGCCCCCCTTCTCTCCACTTCCCGTCCCTTCCTCCTGCCCTTTCTCCCACCCTTCCCACCCCTTCCTCCCGCCCTTCTCTCCCCTTCCTTCTCCCCTTCCTCCTGCCCTTCCCTCGCGCCCCTCACCTCCGCCCTCCTGAGTGACGAGTAAACAAAGAAATAACTCAAACAGGTGAAACAGACGGCCGCCATGAATAGTTTGGGCAGGGAATGCAAGATATTTATACACCGGGAGAGGGAGATGCACTTGACCCCGCGCTGACCTCCGTATACCTGGGTGAGAGGTGCGGGGCGGGGCATGGGGGGGAGGGGCGGGGCGGGGCATGGGGGGGGGAGGGGCGGGGCGGGGCATGGGGGGGAGGGGCGGGGCGGGGCATGGGGGGGCGGAAGGCATGGTGTAGCAACCCGGACTAAAATTAGCATAGAGAAGAAATAAAAGATTAGAGAATGCAGAAGAAATAGAGAAAGACATAAGGGAAGGATAGAGATATATTCACACAAAAGAAATAGTTAAATTCAGGTATTCATTCATTCATTTATGGATTTGAACAGTAAATTGGTGGAGTGTAGTTGACCTGTTTGATGTATTTCTTTTCTTCGATCGACGTTCCTTTTTGTATCTTATTTTCAGTTTTCTCCTTTTTTTTCTGGACATATTCGCAACTTTAAAGTGTGTGTGTGTGTGTGTGTGTGTGTGTGTGTGTGTGTGTGTGTGTGTGTGTGTGTGTGTGTGTGTGTGTGTGTGTGAGTGTGTGTGTGTGTTTGTTTGTGTGTGTGTGTGTGTGTGTGTGTATGATAGACAGATGGTTAGAGAGACAGATACATACATTCTCTCTTTACCTCTCACCTTCCATTTCCCTTTTCCCCTCTCATCCCCCTCAAGATCCAAGAGGAGGAAGAAGGGAGAGGGAGGGGGACTGTACCTGTAAGATGGCCGTGTTGTTGAAGTATTATCTTGCCCTAAACTCTCTCTCTTCTCTCTCTCTCTCTCTCTCTCTCTCTTCTCCTTCTCTCTCCTCTCTCTCTCTCTCTCTCTCCTCTCTCTCTCTCTCTTCTCTCTCTCTCTCTCTCTCCTCCTCTCTCTCCTCTCTCTCTCTCTCTCTCTCTCTCTCTCTCTCTCTCTCTCTCTCTCTCTCTCTCTCTCTCTCTCTCTCTCTCTCTCTCTCTCAGATGGTTTGAAAGTTATCTCAGCGGCAGGATCCAGTATACATGTTTTTTAATACATAGTGCATCGTCGTATAAAAGTCTTACTTGTGGTGTGCCGCAAGGATCTGTCCTAGGACCATTATCATTTTTAATTTACATCAATGACATAACTCTATTTACCAAAAATCTTAAATTTCTACTTTTTGCTGATGACACTACCATTTTTCTACAGGGAAGGGATTTAAATGACCTAAGAAATACAATAAATACTGAATTGGTACATGTTGCTAATTGGTTAAAATGTAACAAACTAACATTAAACATCAATAAGACTCACTGTATGCTGTCACATGCACACAGGACACACACAATGCAACAATATCAAAATTAATGATCTCATTATCAAAGAGGTACAAGAAGCTAAATTCCTTGGAATTGTTATTGATAGCAAGCTGAGATGGAAAACACACACAGACAATGTAATAAATAATATTTCAAAAATAATAGGTGTAATATATAGAGTACGAAACCATTGTAATATTGAAGGTTTAAGACATATTTATTTATCATTAGCATATCCATATTTATTGTACTGTTCAGCTATCTGGGGTGGGGCATATAAAACATATATTGATCAACTATTTGTAAATCAGAAAAAAATAATTCGCATAATGTCCTATAGTAATCGGTATGACCACACAAGTCCAATCTTTCGTGATTTGAAACTTCTAAAATTACATGATATTATCGACTATCAGACTATAATTTTTGTTTATAAGGCGTTGTATAGATATACTATTGACAGTGGTTACAGTGAGACTACAGCTCATAACATACAAACCAGACGAACCAATAATCTCAAACTTCCATTGTGCAGAACCTCCCATGCTCAACAAAGTGTTCTCACGCGGTGACGCGGGGAACTAAACTGTGGAACAAACTTCCAGATGATGTAAAGAATAAAACATTTAATCCATTTAAACTGCAAATAAAAGAAAAGTTGAAAAGTAACTATTAAAATTAATTTATTATTACTATAATTGTGATTTATATAATTAATGTGATTATTATCATTGCTCTCGTTTTCAGTACTATTATGTATGAGTACTGTTATCATATGTGAATGCTTGTTTGTGTATATTCATGAATATACTTGTTAAATTAATTTAAGTTAATTGAAGAAACTAAGTAGTATATTCAGTAGGGAATATTAATCTATTTTTGTTTTTCAAATGTAAATTAGCATTAGGCCGCCATGCACGCTACATCTGCTGACCTCTTATTTTA
>JACEEZ010001616.1:30000-67500 GCA_016584305.1 Chionoecetes opilio | reverse complement strand
ATCCCCTCTCCTCTCCCCTCCTCCTTCCCCTTATGGAGCGCAATGTCAGTTAGTTCTCGCGTTGAGGAAGGAGTGAGGGATGGAGTGACACGGCCTCTGCTTTGGGGCATGAGGAGGAGTGAGGGGAGGGAAGGGGGATAAAGGGGGGAAGCTTGTGTGTGTGTGTGTGTGTGTGTGTGTGTGTGTGTGTGTGTGTGTGTGTGTGTGTGTGTGTTGGGTATGCGTGTGTGTGTGTGTGTGTTATTATTATTCTTTCGTAGCTATATCATCCGTCTTCCTCCTCTCCTCCCCATCTTCCATCCTTCCTTCCTCAATCCTTATAATCATCTAACCCCTCTTCTCTCTCTCTCTCTCTTTCTCTCTCTCTCTCTCTCTCTCTCTCTCTCTCTCTCTCTCTCTCTCTCTCTCTCTCTCTTCACCACATTTCAACAATCTTCCTTCTTCTCACCTTCTTCCTCATTTCCAGAGTACCTATAACTTCATTCCTCTCCTCCACCTCCTTCTCCCTCAGCCCTCTTCTCTCCTCTCTCTTGAACCTTCTTCTCCTCCTCCCTCAATCCTCTTCATGCCCTTCTGCAGCCTTCTCTCCATCCCTCAGCCTTCTCCTCTCTCTCCCTCATCCCTCTCATCTCCTTTCCTTCATCTCTTCCTTTTCTTCCTTCCTTCTCTTGATCTTCTCCTTTTCCTCCCTCCCTTAACCCTCTCATCTCCTTTCCTTCATCTCCTCCTTTTCTTCCTTCCTTCTCTTGATCTTCTCCTTTCTCCCTCCCTATCTCCATCTAAAAAGGGTCGCCTAAAGTCAAACACAACGAATATAAGACAAAATAATTTATTTCTGTACATTGTCGCGACACATAAAGTACAACGGAATTATAAATATATGTAGTTACGTATGTATGTAAATGTATTATAAACACACGGTCGTGCATACATACGTATATATAATATACACTGTGATATTTACACATATGACTGTACACATACACACACACACACACACACACACACACGTCATTGTTAATAAGTCGGGCGGATGACAATGCACATGTATACATAAATATTTATCAACATATATGATGATTATAACCCAGACCTGCCGGGATGTACCACACACACACACACACACACACACACACACACACACACACAAGGGAGGGAATGACTCGTTTTATCACTTACAAAAAGAGAGAGAGAGAGAGAGAGAGAGAGAGAGAGAGAGAGAGAGAGAGAGAGAGAGAGAGGAGAGTAGACTCAGTAGAGAATACCATTTGTGTTTGCAGGAAGTGGCTGGGCCGGAGATCAGGTCGCGGCACCCACACCCAAAACCTCCCCACCACCCCTTCACCTTCCTCGCCCCGCCCCCTGACCCTCGCCGGGCAACACTGTGACAGAGGCAGGGGCACAGGGAGGCAGGGGGAGACAGGGGGAGGCAGGGGTGTGAGCAGCGGCAGCAACACCAGAATGAAGAGGAAGAGGAGGTAATGGGGGGTTAAAAGACACATGTTTGCTTAGACAGGGCGTTTTAGGTGAATATTTGGGTGTGTCATGAAGTGTGTGATAGGGAAAGGGTGAGGGAAAAGGGAAAGGGCGGCTAGCAAAGGTATTCTGATGACACTGATCTATCTGTGTCATTTATGTCAAGGGATGATATTGTCTTGTCTAGAGAAGGTAGGTGTGCATGGATGGTGTGTGTGTGTGTGTGTGTGTGTGTGTGTGTGTGTGTGTGTGTGTGTGTGTGTGTGTGTGTGTGTGTGTGTGTTGGGTAGGAGATATGCAAGACCAGATTACAGGGTTCAGAAATGGGGCGCCTTAAGGAGAACCCCAATGACACATCTAAGCAAAGGGGGTGATGCTACAGGAGGAGGGGGTGAAGGAGGGATGAAGAAAGGGGTGACGGGTATGAGGGGTGAGGGGAGCGTTCGCAGCCCCTGCTAGGGCCCTCACCCCGGCCCCGCACTGCCGCCGGCGGGGTGACTGTAGCACTGACCAGGCAGCGTCCCGGCGGGGGTGTAGGGGCGTGCAGAGAAACAGATGGAGCGCAGGATAGCACGGAAAGACACCGCCGTTGCCTCCCCTCGGGGATACGCCTCTCACCATACTTAGCTCTCGCCCTCGCCGTTGCCAGCTCTCAGGCGACGCACACACACATACTCTCTCCTCTCTCTCTCTCTCTCTCTCTCTCTCTCTCTCTCTCTCTCTCTTACACGCACACACACACACAGACACACACACAAAAGATACACAGGTTGCATTAGTGGTGAGTGGTGACAGTGCTGAGTAATGAGAAAGTGAGAGATAAGCCAGGTGGAGATGGGTTGGCTCAGGGGGAGGGGAAGGGGGAGGGGGTGGAGGGATGGGGCGGCAACAATTCTCAGTTAGTCAACAAGGAGACATAATTAACATTGACACACATGAAGGCCGCCGCAGCTGTCAAGACCTTGCCGCCTTCATGATACCAATGAATGTTTACACAGATGGCGGAACTGTGTCACAGAAGCGGCTGTGGCAGCGGGGATAGACGGCGCACCACACCTGCTGGCGGCCCTTTACACACACACACACACACACACACAGCTGCCATCTTGCCCGGCGTGAAGTGGCGCCTTCATCCCAGCGGCGAGGAGCTCATCGAGTCTTCCAGTGAAAGATGTGGAACAGGTGGACTTTTTTTTTGGAGAGAGAGGTAGAGTGTAGGCAGCAGCTGGTGTCCTCCGTCACGGGCGCGCCACGCGGGCAGCTGACGGCGGGGCGCGCCGCAGCAGCGGCAGCTGGCCAGATATTTAATAATTGATCCGTAGCGATTATTGGACAGATGTCGCCTTGTACGCTGCTTAACGGTTGCTGTCGCAAATAATTCAGTGGGCAGAAGCGGGGGTGTCGAATGGCCCTCTCCCTCAGGCAGTGTGGGGGGGAGGTGCGCAGGTGATCCGTGGGGGGAGATACGCCAGGCTGGGGGAGGAGCAGGGGGCGTTGCCTTCAAGATGGTTTATGACAACTTGAAACAGCGGTGTAGCCTCGCCCGCGCCCGGTGTCCTAGAGTTGCCCGAGGGCTGCAGCTGCCCTGCTGCCCTGCTCCTTCGGGAGTCGCTGTTTCTCAGAAACGAGAAATAATTGAGCAAATAAAGACAGGCTGCTTCTGGGACTGGTGGACCAACAAGGGGCTGCGGCGGCCACTCCATCTTGGAATGACCTGGTGTGACCTTGAAGGTGTGGTGCCTCCCGGACGTCCTCATTACCTTGCAGCAACTCGGGCGGCGGAGGTGGTGACCCTCACGACCCTGGGCCGACTGGGAGTGGGGATAATGGACGGAGTGCTTCGTAGAACCTGGCAGGAAGAAAAAAATTATGATCACCCTTGGCTTGGCTCATAGACTGGTATTTTGAGGCCACCAAGACTCCAAGTTAACAAACGATAATCATGAGAGATCATTTATTCGACAGTTAGAGTGTTAGACTGAGGTGAAAATTCGCTCACGAATCATGGCTTAGGGGAAAAATAGTGTCAATAAGCTTTTATGCAATTCAAATGAATTTTATAAATGTATCAATGAATTAAGAGGTAAGTAAGTGAGGTGTTGGCAAGGCGTTTTAGACAGCGTCAAGGAGGCCCGAGGGTAGAGGGGGGATACGCACCTGGTGTCTCCCGCAGCTGCTCCCGCCGTCCGTCACCCACACCTGCGCGCCGCCTGACTAGGCCACAGCTGCCCGGGGGGCGCCGGCCCGGGGACACACGAGGCGGCCCTCTCTTATCAGCGGTGACCCCCGGACGGATTGTGTCACGTGACGCCGAGTAGACCAGCTGCAGTTCCTCTGCGAGGCAGGTGTCCGAGTTGTGAAGGGTGTGTTGGGGGTAGAAAACGATCCGATCGAAGGATAGACAGCCTGTCGCCCAGTGACAGGAGAAGAGGGGAAGTGAGGGAGTAAACGGGGGGGGGGGAGGGTTGAAGGTGCCATCACCATCCTCTTGTGCAGGTGTACCGCAGCCCGCATGTCACCTTCCCTCCTCCTTCCCGCAACACCCGCCCAGCGGGTGTTGCGCTGTGCAGCGTGGGTGGTGGGCGGCTGCTCGCCTCTCCGAGATGAGCGGGCTTGGCTGGAGATGTTTCCGGGTTAAGTATGGGGGGGGGGATTAACGCTGACGGGGGAGGCAAGGGAGGGTCAGGGCAGGGGGGGAAGGTGCAAGTCTTGTTACCAATATGGGCAGTGGGCCGTCTGACGGGTCAGGGCCAGCGTGGCGGAGGGCGGCCGGCCACACCTCCCTTTCGGGCGTCGGGCTGCCATGGCGAGGCGACGTATTTGGCAGCAGCACCATCTGTTATTTCACACTCGCCTTAACGTAATACTGTTCCTTCTTTCACTGGCAGTTCGTAAGTGTGAAGCAGCGGGGCGTTCCAGATGGATCCTCTTATTGGTGTCTTTGGTTTTTGAGGGACGACAGCACGCCCAGAGGCCGTCTACAGCTGGCGTTATTTTTCCTGACGACAGTATCTGTGTTAGTCTTGGTAGCGGGGATGCCGGACTTCGCGGCGTCGGGTGTCAGTGGGGACGGGCTGTGCGAGTACGTGTGATTGTGGACGCCGAGGCGTTGGAGGGCCAGCAGCGGGTCGAGATGGGCGAGATGCGCCACGTCCTGCTCGGCGGCCAGCGCGGCGGCGTTGACGGGGTGGTGCACGAGGGTATCCTGAAGCTCCACAATGTAGTCAATCACGTGTTGAATCACCGCCAGGCGCGACAGCTTGCCTGCTTTTGGGCATCCTGGCACCAGATGCCGTAACTTGTCAAGGTACTCACGGATTTCTTGCCGCTCTTGCCGCACCTCTGGTGGGTCTCTGGAGGAGCGCGAGGTGGCTGACTTCATGGCAGCAGCAGTGACACCGGCACTGAGGTCAAAACGGGCGGCTACGTGTCCTCGGGGGGACCACACACTCGCTCAAACTTGCGCTACCAGATTCCTTTCTCGTCGGTAGGGATGTGGCCTTTGGAGCTGCGGGTTGGCGAGCCACTATCTGCGGCTTGAAAAGCTTTGAGTGGCGCGTGAGGAAGCAGCAGTAGGTGAAGTTGACGCAGCCACACGCAGACCGACGTAATGTTGTACACTAGAGTACGAGACACAGACGGCGCCCTCATATACCTCCATTTCATTGATGCTCCACTGGTAGCAGCAACGTCCTGCTCCAACAGCCAATCGAAACTCTGAACCCTACACTTCGCCCCGCCCTCTGAGGCCTCGACCAACCAGCTCTCGCTTTCATTGTAAGGTTCACCGTGCTGGGCCTTGGCCTGGGAAACTCGTGGAGGGGAAAACCTGCTGCCCTTTGCACTGTATTGGTTTTCCCACGAGTAAGTTTTGCCGCGTTACATAAATACCACCATTAACAGCCGCCGGACAGATGTCTTGTGTCAGTGAGGGAGGGGGGGGGTTGGGGTGGGGATGAAAGGGGTCCCCTGCCTCACTATGGATGGGGTGATGCTGTTGCTTGGTGGGGGTTACGAAGTGGTGACAGAGGAGGAGGAGGGGAGGGAGGGCAGGTGATAAGTGACTGTGTGACCCGGTCAAGCTGTGGCTCTGCTCAACTCCCTCTTTCCTCCCCTCCCTCATTTATTCCTATCTCTCTCATTTACCCTTATAACAAGCTATCCCCTTTTAGCGGTTCTCACACTGTTTGCCATTTTCTCTCTCTTTCTCTCTCTCTCTCTCTCTCTCTCTCTCTCTCTCTCTCTCTCTCTCTCTCTCTCTCTCTCTCTCTCTCTCTCTCTCTCTCTCTCTCTCTCTCTCTCTCTCTCTCTTTCTAAATATATATGGAGAAAGAGAGAGAGAGAGAGGAGAGAGAGAGAGAGAGAGAGAGAGAGAGAGAGAGAGAGAGAGAGAGAGAGAGAGAGAGAGAGAGAGAGAGAGAGAGAGATGACATACAGTGTGAGAGCCGCTGAAAGGGGATGGCTTACTACAAGGCTGAGGGGGACACACTGTTTGTTTTTATATACAGTTTTGAAAGTACTCATTTTATCACTCTATAGCTATGTATTTCGTAATCCATCAGCGCATTTATGAATATCCAAGTATTTTGTAATCAATTCATAAAACACAAAATAGACTACCGCGAATTAACATGGATTGGTCTTACTTTCGCTGCGAAGACTCAGCAAATTAGTTCATCAGGGTAATTGGGTCTGGTTAATGACGATATCGAATTGTTGTCTTTTATGTTCTTCATGGGATCCTTTCCTTTACAGATAGCGTGTTGCGAGGCCAGCTGCTGTCCGCCTCCAAGCCAGAGTTCTGCTGACGCTATGGCGCTGTTCACCTTCATCCAGCGGTGCAGCTCTCAGCTCACCAGCACACAGACACACACACGCCCATGGACACAAGGTACAGCTTAAAAACCCCTTCACGCCCAGATTTTTCCTTTGCTATATAAAATAGTCTGTTGTTGAGCCATAAAATTACGAAAAGTAACTGAATAAACCAAATTAGTTAGTCGACAAGGATATTAAGCAGGTCATATCTATAAAGTATTTCTTATGTTCATTAAAATCGTCTAATGGTGGTTATATTACAATGAAAGTTACGTTCTGGGTCTCAAGGGGTTAAGGCCAGTCAGAAATAACATCATGACAGGCCATATTCTGTTCATCAAGTTTCCCCGCCTAATCCTTATCATCATCATCATCATCGTCATCATCATCATCGCTTGGGATACTTGTCAGGCTTAAGTCGTGGTTAGCAGCAGGTCGGGTCTTTCCGGCTATCGGGTATCTGGGCTCCAGCATGATTTACTCTATATGGTTATAAAAGAAACCTGAGAGAGAAATTATATTTCATACCAGTATAAATCGTGAATGGAAAATACCACAAAAGGCATTGAAAGTATCCCTTCTGTGTAAACACTGTGGATATATCTTTACCTCCCTTTAGTTTGGTAGCCCAGCCAAGCTTGGGTAACAACTCTGCCCAGGGTATACCAGGTGGTTATCCAGGCACCATCAGGGTGATCGCTAACTGAATTCCCGGGGTCTCATCTAAGGAAAAAAAAGGTGCAAAGTGTAAGGTGTAAGTGCATAACGCATGTATGTAGCCTACCACCCTCGCCGGCCACGACAAGGTGATGAACACAACCGTCAAGCACCTTTTGATGTAAACACCAGTCTTAAAACTGTGCATATCTGTACAGTATATTTACAAGAATAGTGGTAAAATACATCCAGGATAACCCAAAACTATATACGACCTTCGATAATGGAAAACAACTAGGAAATTATTTGCCTCAATAATTATAAAATGAATCGATACACATACAGGGAATGCAAGTGTTGGCAGGTGACCCAAAGCCCCGCGGGTATCCACCTCAGTACAGCACAGCACAGCACGGCTCGACAAAGGCCCGTCTATAGAATTGCTATTGAGCCCCTTCCAGCCTCTGATGCATAAAGAAGACTGCCTTGGGGCTGGTGAAGGCGGCCTGAAGGGGGGAATAGAAGAAGGGTTCCTTTCTTAATTCGGGAGTGGGAGTATCCTTTCAGGTGGGAAGTGGTCGGTCCCTAAACATGGTATGCGTGTACCTGGCTGGTGAGACGGCAAACCCATCGGGGGATATATATATATATATATAGTATACCTTACTGCCTGCAGATTTTGGAGGCCAGTGCAGGAGGAAAGATGGTGGCAGTCTTTTGACTCCCTCCATGGCAACACCTGCACAGCTATAGGGTATAGAAGATCAGGTCTGGATTATCGGCGTCCAGCTATGGCAAGAATTTCAATAACCAAATAAGAGGCAGCTAAGAATAAATACAAGGAAGAGAGATATTGGCTGTAGTGGTGATATTTAGTGATCAGTCTTTAAAGAAGCAAACTAGCTCGTCCTTTAGAATCGTATCAATTGTCTGATGAAAAGAGGGTGGTGGAACGGGTTTTATAGTACTGTCACTGTGCAAGCCCGATAGAACAGTTACGTCAGAGCCTCTCCCCAGAAGAAGGGGAGAATCCTTCTCCCCTTCTTCATTTTGACAGAACCCCTTCATAAATTTTGACAGAGCCTTTCCTTTCATCTTTATTTTGACAGAGCCTCCCCTCCCTTTTTAATTTTGACAGAGCTCCCCCTCTTTTTTTTATTTTGACAGAGCCTCCCCTCCCTTCTTAATTTTGACAGAGCTCCCCTCTCTTCTTCATTATTACAGAACCCCCTCTCCATCATTTTGGCAGAGTTCTCCTTAATTTCTTCATTTTGACAAGGCCCCTCCCTCTCCTCTTCATTTTCTCAGGCGAGCTTGGTGTTGTAGAGAGCGTGGCGCGGCAGAGCAGCATCAGACGAGGGAGACTCAAACAACCTCTCACTAGCCAAGACGTCCCCATGAAACAGCTTACTTTTGTTAATCACCTCCTTCATGGTGACAAGGTATTGATTGCATTCGGGAAAAATAAGTTTCGTGTGGACGTGATGTGAACAGGGTACACCAGCCAGCGAGGCCAGGCGTCCTAGCAGGGGAGTAGCCAGAACATTTTGACTGGGGAGGCCAAGGTTGGACTCAGATCTAGTGTGGGCTGGCCATGGCATAATCATTTCAATAAATAGTTAAGTTTTCATCAAATCTCTGACTCAGATCTGGGGTGGCCACAGGCGTTGCCAATGGGTTTCTGATCCCCCCCCATTGGGTTCTCTACCGATTTTCACGAAAATACCTGGATCTCTCTTATTTCATCTAAAAATATTATCATAGCAGAAACCTTTGCGCTCGCCCAGAGCGTAGCGCATGTAACTACCGGTGGGATCTTTGAATGCCTTATGGTAGCAATCTTAGAATCTATTATTTTTCTTTTT
Organism: Chionoecetes opilio; assembly: GCA_016584305.1. NCBI lineage: Eukaryota > Metazoa > Arthropoda > Malacostraca > Decapoda > Majidae > Chionoecetes > Chionoecetes opilio. The sequence goes on along the minus strand of JACEEZ010001616.1, from coordinate 58,684 downwards.
GTTATATCAACGCGAAACTATTAGTCCTAGAACCAACATTAAAAGGGAAACAAATGTTATGTTTAAGATGTTTTACCTGATGTAATGATCGGTTTCTCAAAACGCTTCATGTTTTTTGGAGAAAAAAAATTTAAACAAAAATTTTCTTGAAAAACATTTTTCATTTTCAATTAAAACATTTTTCATTTTCAATTATAACTGCGCTCGCCCAGAGCGTAGCGCATGTAACTACCGGTGGGATCTTTGAATGCCTTATGGTAGCAATCTTAGAATCTATTATTTTTCTTTTTGTTATATCAACGCGAAACTATTAGTCCTAGAACCAACATTAAAAGGGAAACAAATGTTATGTTTAAGATGTTTTACCTGATGTAATGATCGGTTTCTCAAAACGCTTCATGTTTTTTGGAGAAAAAAAATTTAAACAAAAATTTTCTTGAAAAACATTTTTCATTTTCAATTATAACTTGATTTCCTTTTGTGATAGTTCAAATGAAATTCCAATCTAATATATTTTTTCACTCGATACTCTTTTTACGTAGCTCTCATAGTGTTTGAGTTATTAAAGTAGTCGTCCAGACCATTTCATCATTCCTGATTTAATGCAGTCAAATCATAGCCATTGACGAGTATATCAACAATACGTCGTCACTTTTTGTATCCAGTCAGCCGTTTTTAAATAATCCGCAATCAAAATCTGCAAATTCCCCGAGTTCTCAAAACGCACTCAAGATTTGCAGACGCTCAGGCTCAGGCTCCGTGACGTACCATCAGGGAGGCTCATCTTCCCGCGCTGATCAGAGGCACGTAAACACAGAGATAAATATAATAGTACTTGAAGATATTTGGGTGTTTCTGATAGATTTTTTTTGCTATATGCCACATGCATGCATCCTTTATGGGTGCAGCATGCTTCCTTCCCACACACACGCCTGCACACCGACACCCTTCCCACACACACGCCTGCACACCGACACCCTTCCCACACACACGCCTGCACACCGACACCCTTCCCACACACACGCCTGGGAAACACTTTGGAACTCATCCTTCCGGCTTTGACTGAAATGAACTACCGCACTGTATTGTATGCTTATTATACTTCACATCTGTAAAGGTTCCAGCGTGCGCTCAGCCTTGGTTAACCCACACGACCGCTATGAAATATGAGGTGCCTCAAAAAATTCTAAGTCCAGTTAGGTTGTGGTTAAGGTTAGGTTAGGTTAGGTATACTTTGTGGTTAAGGTTAGGTTAGGTTAGGTATACTTTGTGGTTAAGGTTAGGTTAGGTTAGGTATACTTTGTGGTTAAGGTTAGGTTAGGTTAGGTATACTTTGTGGTTAAGGTTAGGTTAGGCTAGGTTAGGTATACTTTGTGGTTAAGGTTAGGTTAGGCTAGGTATACTTTGTGGTTAAGGTTAGGTTAGGTTAGGTATACTTTGTGGTTAAGGTTAGGTTAGGTTAGGTTAGGTATACTTTGTGGTTAAGGTTAGGTTAGGTTAGGTATACTTTGTGGTTAAGGTTAGGTTAGGTTAGGTATACTTTGTGGTTAAGGTTAGGTTAGGTTAGGTTAGGTTAGGTATACTTTGTGGTTAAGGTTAGGTTAGGTATACTTTGTGGTTAAGGTTAGGTTAGGTTAGATTTTTACATATAGTGACTTTGATGATTTTTTGGGGGAGCCATAAATCACTTATATTTGCTTCCCCCACCCAAAAACCCCGTATTCCCGCCAGTTCCCCAGGCTTGTTGGCTATAGGGGGAAGAAAAAAAAGATAGGGGTGAAGGACTTCTTCCAAAGTTTTACCCACGCCTGCACACACGCCTCCTTCCCACACACACGCTTGCATACACGCCTCCTTCCCACACACACGCCTGCACACACGCCTCCTTCCCACACACACGCCTGCAGACACGCTTCCTTCCCACACACACGCCTGCACACCGACACCCTTCCCACACAGACGTCTGCACACACACACGCCTGCACACACGCCTCCTTCCCACACACACGCTTCCTTCCCACACACACGCCTGCACACCGACACCCTTCCCACACACACGCCTGCACACACGTCTGCACACCGACACCCTTCTTACACACACGCCTACTTCCCACACACACGCCTGCACACACGCCCTCCACACACGTGTGTGTTGTGTGTGTTATGTGTGTGTGTGTGCAGGAAGGGTGTTGGTGCGCAGGCGTGTCTGCAGGCGTGTGTGTGGGAAGAGTGTCGGTCACAGCGACAGATTCACTGTCTGACACCGAAGTACAATCGGTCATCATAACATTTGCCGACAGGTGTCAGACAGAGTGTCTGCGGGCGTCCCCGTTCTGACGTCATCAATAACAGTCGTAGCCCTGTTGGAGGGAAGATTTTTTTTTCGCGCGCTTTTTACAAAAGTCGTGTTTTTACGGAAATAAGGCCTGGAAATCAATTATTTTTGGTGGATTAGGTGTTTTGAATGTACAGTCAACATAATTAGGCAAAAAAAAAAAGGGTCTGGACGACTACTTTAAGGAAAACGTGATTTTTTGGCCCGTGTGGAAATGATGCTCCTTAGGAATGCCCCTGAGATCTCATACGTAGATGTTGGAAAGGTTGTATGGAGAAGTGGACAGGCGTCTTACTTAACCCAAAGTAACTATACTTTGACTTAACCCACTCCCCGAAGATGCGACGTAACTGTTCACGAATTTGAGTTTCCGATAAACCACAAAACCTCCCTGACAACACCCTCTTCGGCACGCGACGAGGCCACACAGGCCTCGTCAAGATGGGGGTCTTGTGGGAGTGCGTTGGGGTGACGGGACGCATATTCGCTAAGTCTGGAAAGGATCGCCTACTTCACTCTTGAACACGTCAGATTAGGTTACGTTAGGTTACAGTTAGGTTAGGTTAGGTTAGCCAAGCGTCTTCACCCGGAGAAAGCGATCCTTACTAGACTTGGCTAATATACGGGAGTGCTGTTGCTGCTGCTGTAGATGCACTTGGCTACACTTGCTTCCTGGGCGTCTCCACATATACACAAAGCTTCCTTGCTCGTCTTCTGAGGCTGACTCGCTGACTGGCTGCCTGGCTGACTGGGTGTTTCTCCCTTTCCCTTCCGTACAGAGTGGAAGGATTACTAGACGCTGATGCTGCCCCTGTTGTTGCTATAGTGTGTATTGCGATGCTAGTTTGTGAAAGGCTGTCAATGGTGATTCTAGGAGGTAGCTTGACGTGTTAAGGCAGTGAGCAGCCATACTATGACTAATTCACTACCTGGCTGGCTGACTTATGGTGTGGCTTATTTATTGGCGTGTTAGTGGGACTGAATAGAATGCGTGACAAGCTAAGCAACTGATATAAGTATGTTATTGATAAACAAACTTGTCAAATGGTGACTCAAAACATAAGGCAGCTGCTGAATAGAACATAAGAACATAAGAAAATAAGGAAGCTACAAGAGGCCGTGAGACTTACACGTGGTAGTTCCTGTAAAAGACGGATAAAGACGACAGCCTTCTGGTGGAAAAGAAGAAAGTCACATCGAAAAAAGAAGAGAATTTGGCCGAGGTGGTGTTTGAGATGTGTTGACAAAGGAAATTAATATTTTCTCGAGGAAACTGTTGTGTTGCTTCGTGTCATCCATCCTCCTTGGGTAAGTATGTGTGTGTGTGTGTGTGTGTGTGTGTGTGTGTGTGTGTGTGTGTGTGTGTGTGTGTGTGTGTGTTGTGTGTGTTTGTGTGTGTTTGTGTGTGTTTGTGTGTGTGTGTGTGTTGTGTGTGTGTGTGTGTGTGTGTGTGTGGCGTTGTGTGTGTGTGTGTGTTGTGTGTGTGTGTGTGTGTGTGTGGTGTGTGTGTGTGTGTGTGTGTGTGTGTGTGTTGTGTGTTTGTGTGTCGAGTAACTGTATATATCTTGTAATTTTCTACTTTCACATTTTTCTCTCGAGTTTGCTGTTCTATACTTGCATGTTTCGTCCTATGTTCATTATTTACTTTTGTATTTCATTTGTGTTTCTTCCTCGTGTTCCTTTCTATCATGTTCTGTCGTGTACCTTCCTCCGTTGGTGTTATATTTGCAAGTTTCATCCTGGTCAGATAACAAGAAGCTGGTAAGAACGTGATGACTTCATGAAGATATTGATTGTACAAATACGCTGTGGGATTGTGTTAAGTGTATAGTTGTGTGGAAGGTTGATGGGCGTGGGTTGGGTGTTCCTCGCCCTCCTGTGGGATGGATGGCCGCTCAAGTGGGTTCGATCCCCCTCCACCCCCGCCTTGACACCCATCCATCTCAGACAGGGAACCCCATCATGCCTTCCCTCCCCCCTGCACCCCCTAACGCACACTCCTTTCCCAGGTCTGATCCAGATTCCTGATTAATGTAGTACAACCTTCTTCGCCTCTCCACTGTTCACTTGCTGTCAGTCAATTATGTACAGTACATACATACATACATACATAGTATATTACATACATACATACATACATACATACATACATACATACATACATACATACATACATACATACAACACACTTCCTTTACTCGTCGTATATTGCTGTTAAAGTCACTTGAACTGTTACTTCTGCTGCCGCTACACTACTACTGCCACTTTTTTTTTCTTCATTTCGGCCAATAGCGCCTGTAGGCAGTATGTCCTCCAAGGCTCGAATGGTAGGCCCTGGATGGTTCACTTGAGGGCTATGATGGTTGGCCCTCGCCCGTGGTAGCACAGGCAGGATTTTTATGGTGATTGTCCTCCGATGGACTCGCCGTCGAAGGCAGAGTTAATGGGGCAGCATGTGGGTATTCTTAGGCCACTCGACGATTGCCGAAATATTTTGGCATCTATCGGGATTCGAACTTGCTACTTTCAGACGCTAACCACTCGGCCATCGTCTCACTAAAGGTGCCACTATACACTACTACTATACTGCTACTGCTACTGCTGCTGTTGAACTAATTCTAACTATATTACATTGTGCTACTACGATATGTAAATGCCACACACACACGTTCTCGGGTTGCGTCCTGCATAATTATCTTCTCTGTTAAGTGAACTCGGGTTACAGGCATGAAAGACGGGGTTACAGGCATGAAAGACGGGGTTACAGGCATGAAAGACGGGGTTACAGGCATGAAAGACGACGCACTCAAATTGTCTCCGCCGGGCCTGGAAATTCCTGCCTCGCTCCATCACACCGCATGGCAATAATAATGATAAAGATTATAATTAAAGTACTAATATTTAGAATGATCACCATTCTTATCATTATTGTCATTATTTATGTTATCATTATTATTATTATCATTATTATCATTATTATCATTATCATTATTATAATTATTACTATTATTACCATAAGCATCATAGTTACTGTTATTACTACTATTGCAACAGGTCACAACAAACCCCTAAAATCGGGCAGGAAACTAATGATATAATCTGGGAGCTTCAATTTCATGAATACCACACTTGAGTTGCTGCTGACACTGATGAAGACACACGCCGGTGCTGCCTGACGCGACACCCTCCGTCAGGCACGCCATCTGACGGTGCGGGAGGCGGGGAGAAGGGAAGACGAAAGAGTAGGTGAAGACAGAGGTGTGTGGATGAAAACAATGGAGAAGGAGAAGAGAAGGAAGAGGAAGGGAGTAGAGGAGTAGGAGGAGGAGGAAGATAAATAATATATAGGAGAAGGAGAAGGAATGACAGTGAAGAAAAGAGAAGGAGGAGGAAGAGGAGAAGGAGGAGAAGAAGAAAATGATAAAGAAAATATAGTAGGTGTAACAGAAGGAGAAACAAGAGAGGGCGATTCTCACATCTTCTTTTTGTGTCACAGTCATGTTCCATTTATGCAAAACGTACAAAGCGGTTCATCCTTTCTTCACGTAACGGAATTAGTTAATGCAACAGTGGATACCCTATAGAGGATGATAATAAGAGGAGGAGGAGGAGGAGGAGAGGGAGGAGGAGGAGGAGGAGGAGGAGGAAGGAGGAGGAGCTGGGACAGGAGTGAGAATAGAGGTAAATCCAGAATGAATGGAAGAATGGAATAGAGGAGATTAAAGAAAGGAAGGGAAAGGGAGGATCCTGCTATAGGAGAAGAATACACTATAGTTATTAGAGTGGGTGAGGCACTACACCCCTTCTATAGCGGTGCTGTGTACTGCTAGGCGCGGGTTGCCTGTCGAGGGGGGGCGGAGAGGCTAATTTTGATGTTTTTTGTAATACGGTTTATGTGGCGGGTTACATTATTGTGTGTGTGTGTGTGTGTGTGTGTGTGTGTGTGTGTGTGTGTGTGTGTGTGTGTGTGTGTGTGTGTGTGTGTGTGTGTGTGTATGTGTGTGTGTGTGTGTCTTCCCTCTCTCTCCTCCTCTCATCTCTCTCTCTCTCTCTTCTCTCTCCTCTCTCCTCTCCTCTCCTCTCTCTCTCCTCTCTCTCTCCTCTCTCTCTTCTCTCTTCTCTCTCTCTCTCTCTCTTCATCGTTATGACTACTACTAATCAGTCTTTCGTCAGGCAAGGAATAGGAAAGACAATTATTGACAGGCAAGAAATAGGGAATAGGAAAGGAATACTCATCTTAATCAAAACACACACACATAGAGAGAGAGAGAGAGAGAGAGAGAGAGAGAGAGAGAGGAGAGAGAGAGAAGAGAGAGAGAGGAGAGAGAGAGAGAGAGAGAGAGAGAGAGAAGATGGGTGGTGTCAGTATTCACTCATCATCCACGCCCTACAATGCCGTTATCGCTCTCTCTCTCTCTCTCTCTCTCTCTCTCTCTCTCTCTCTCTCTCTCTCTCTCTCCTCTCTCTCTCTCTCTCTCCTCTCTCTCTCTCTCTCCCTTTCTCTCTATCTCATTATATATATGTATAAGAATTTACACATCCATTCCTTTGATTTAATATTTTTTCGTCTTCTCGTTCACGGGACTCCTTGCCTTGCCCCTTCCTTGCAAGATGAAGCAGCGGTTGATGGTGTTGTTCTCTTGCCCTGCAGGAGGAGTGTGTCCGCGTGGGTGCCCAGCCTGCGTCGGGATGGCGTTGGTGGGAGGCGCCCGCAACACCCAGGATGCCCCGGCGCTTCTTCAGGTAATAATAATAATGATAATAATAATCGAGGCTAAGGCAAGGTTAAGGGAGGAGGCTTCTCTCTCTCTCGGCTTTGATAATAATAATAATAATAATAAATTTATTCTCACCCGAAGGCATACAGGCATACAGGAAAAAACAACAAAACATAATATATAGACATTAGGGAATGAGCTTAAGTATTAATTAAAGCAAATAAAGGAAAATATATACATGTAAGTGTTGCTTGTCGCCTCTTGCTGCCTGCTCCTTGCTGCTTCTACACGTTATAATAATGATGATAATACAGCAGTGATATCAATAATAATAATGATATGGATAAAGATAATAATGCTAGTTTTCCATTAATACCAACCACTACCACCACCACCAACAACAACAACAACAACAACAACGTGGCACGCAGGCATATTACATGGTGGCGTGGGTTGTCGCGGTGACAGTAGCAGCCTCGGCAGGAACCACAGTCACCCCGGGGCCCTATACCCTCTTCGTCACCCTGCCCACGCCCTTAGACAACCCTCAGCCTCAGGACACCATCACCACCACACCAGCCACCAGTCCTGCACCTCGCTCCCACCCCTCCACCAACACCACCACCACCTCCACCAACACCACCAGCAGGAGCAGACATGGTGAGGACAGAGCCGCTCTTCTGCTGCCCCCGCCTAAGGATTTTCAGGTGAGTTTTGTGTTTAGTCTCTCTCTCTCTCTCTCTCTCTCTCTCTCTCTCTCTCTCTCTGTCTGTCTGTCATTTTGTTGTTGCTTTTGCTGCTGTTGAAGCTAGATTGTTTTCCTTTGGTGTATGCCTTGTGTAGCGTCCTGATGACATGATGAAAGCGGTGTTAGGGTGGTGCATAGACCACTGTAAATCATATATAGTGGTCTATGGGTGGTGATAAGGTAGCTGACTCGTCCTCAGGTGGTGTTAAGGTGGTGTCAAGGTATAAGGTGTTAAGAGGATGTCAATGTATAGGTGTTAAGGTGGTGATAAGGTATACGGTGCTAGGGTGGTGTCAAGGTATAAGGTGTTAAAGTGGTATCCAGGTATAATGTGTTAAGGTGGTGTCAAGGTAGCCGGGTCGTCCTCAGGTGGAGTTTATGGCAGACGACAAGCAGGCGGCGTCACAACTACAGGAGCTTCTGTTGGCGAGGCTTGGAGAACGCGGTGCAACAGACGACCTGTATGATCCGTTACCTAGCCGAACGCCCCGTCCTCGGCCGCCTAACCCAAAGTATATTTGGCCTAACCTACCGCGTCCTCTCCCCCCCGGCGCCTCGGTCACGGAAAACCATAATTACCCATCCCACCCTGCGAGGACGTGGCTACTCCCGCGCTCCCCCCACAACATGACGCGAGTACTGGGTGAGTGTCTTGCTTCTGTTTGTTAGTAATGATATGCTTTTCTGCTTGACTCCAAGGATGGGATTTGACTCAGATCTCGGTGTGTGTATGTGTGTGTGTGTGTGTGTGTGTGTGTGTGTGGGTGGGTGTGAGGACTATAATAACAGATGATAACAGATAACAGATAACTGCAATAACAAATAACGAAGGATTCACACCATCTCTGCAGGGATCGAGGCGGAATGTCAGGAGGAAAGCATGAAGATCTTTGTCCACTTCAACGGCTCCTTCTCGGGGGTTATCTACTCGTCAGGTAATTGAGCAGATAAGATGGTTGATGCAAGGTCGCTTCAAGAGATCTCTAGAAGGGACCCTGGGTTGATGGTGATGGTGGTGATGGTAACTCGGTGATTAAGGAACGGTAAATATAATGATGTTCTTGGTATCTGGATCGAAATGGATAAAAAGAAAAGAATTGATAGTGTGAAAAAAAACTAGGGATGACAAGTGGAACCATAAAATAGCACAATTGTTACTAAGGCTTATTAAGGCTTATAATATAGATAGGTGGTTTTAGCGGGACAGGTTGAGAGTAAAAACTGTTTTAAGTAGCACTGGTTATGGTTGTTAGTTACGCGAATGGTTCTGAGTTACCTTTTTAGTTAGGTAAATAGGGAGGTGTTAGTGACGCTTCGAATCAAATAGAGATATTTGTTGCTTGTGACGCTGGTTGTTATATGCAGGTAATGTTCATAGCTCGGTGATTAAGGAACGGTAAATGAAATGAAGTTCTTGGTATCTGGAGTAAAATGGATACAGAGGAAAGAATTGTTAATGAAAAAAAAATAGATGTTACGAGTGGAACCGTAAAGAAGAACTGTTAATAGACGCGTGCATAGCGAGACAGCCGTTGAGATTCTGGATATAAGGTGTAATCAGTAAGGCTTGGGTAATGACTTAGCACGGGTGGATAACGAAGACATTTACAGGTATGAGAATTTTCAATAAAGAGACGGTTGGTGGTAAAGTGGCGAGATATATAGATGTTTAGGGTGAGAGAAGGACTGTTATAAAAGTAGATGTAGAGGGGAGCGTGTAGAAATTTATGGGTGTGGCAAACGAATAATTGAGTGACTGTTAGATGAAGGAATAGCTTGTACTTTACTTAAATGGAATGGAAGGTTATGAGCATGATGAACCGTTATATATTGAACCTGTATTAAGGGCGGAGCATATACGAGGCTTCCAACATATATATCCTAGCGCTTCGTGTCCTGGTGGAACGCCGACGTGAGTTTCGACAGGGGATGCTTGCAGCCTATGTTGATCTCAAGAAGGCGTTTGACTCAGTGCATCGTGAGTCACTCTGGGATCTTCTGCGACTTCGAGGGATTCCTGCAAGGACTATTGGTTTGATAACTGGTCTGTATTCTGGGACTGAGAGTGCTGTGAAGTGTGGGGCAGGTGTATCCAGGCTTCTTTCCTGTGAATACAGGAGTGAGGCAAGGGTGCGTCCTTGCCCCATCACTTTTCAACGCTTGTATGGACTGGGTATTGGACAAGGTTGTAGATCAAAGTGATTGTGGAGCATCCGTCGGCAACACCAAGATCACTGATCTTGTTTTTGCCGATGATGCAGTAATCTTTGCTGAGTCGCTGGAGGTCCTGGTGATGGCTCTCGAGGCGCTGCACGAGGAGGCAAAGCCTTTGGGACTTGCGGTCTCCTGGCTCAAGACCAAGGTCCAGGTGTTTGGAGACTTACTAGATGAAGCAGTACAGTCTGTTCATGCGTGTGGCGAGGACATTGAGATCTTGGAAAGTTTTACATACCTTGGTAGCGCAGTCCATAATGACGGCGGGTCACGTCAAGAAGCCTTACGGCGGATTGGCATAGCCCACGGTGTTATGGACTCGCTCAACGGGAGTATTTGGCGTTGTCGGTACCTGTGCAGGAGGACAAAGATCCGGATCTTCAAGTCGCTTGTGATCCCTGTCTTACTCTATGGCTGTGAGACATGGACACTAAATAGTGACTTGAAGAGACGAATCAATGCCTTTGGTAATAAGTGTCTTCGCAGAATCATGGGGTATGGCTGGGATGATTACGTGTCAAATCAGCGATTGCACCGTGAGACTGAATCGAGGCCTATTACCTGCATAGTCCGTCAGCGCCAACTTCGGCTATATGGGCATGTGGCACGCTACCCTGAAACCGATCCTTCCCATCGGGTTGTATCTGTAAGAGACAATCCGGCGTGGAGGAGGCCAAGGGGGCGCCCACAAGGCTCGTGGCTGGGGCAAGTTGATGTTTCTTGTCGAGAGCTGCTTGGTATGGGAAAGGAGCCTGCATGGGAACTCGCGCGTGGTGACCCCCGGGAGTGGCGTCGTAGGGTGGGCGAGGCGACGCGCCCCCCGGCGTATGCCCCCAATGATTGATTGATTGATATACGAAGAGTTTTCTTTTGGTAGTGTTTTCAAGTGTGTTGGGAAGCTTTTTATGTTTACAAGTGTGTTGGGAAGCTTTTTATGTTTACAAGTGTGTTGGGAAGCTTTTTATGTTTACAAGTGTGTTGGGAAGCTTTGTATGTTTACAATAGTGGATCTGGGATTAATTAAGTACATTTGTATCTATCTGTTTTTCTACCACGATAACCACATCTAAACCACTAAAATCATTCCTTCAAGCAACAAAATACTCATAGCTATACACTTAAACTATCTTTGTGTTGATGTTCTCACGCCCCCTGTCCACCACGCCGCCAGGATACGCCCACAACGACGGCTGTGTGTACGTGAGCGGGTCGGGTCGTGAGTCGTACACGTTCATCGTCCAACACGACCGCTGCGGCACATCCAACGGCAACAATGACGTGCCGGACGCCTTCACCCGTCAGCCGCTGGTGAGTGTCTGGGTGACGCGGGGTGTGTTAAGGGTGAAGGTGTGACAATGAACCTCCACTACGAAAACAATAACAACTACAGCAACAATAATAATAACAACAAAAACTGCAATTATTATCACTACTCCTACTACTACCATTCAGGAAAGCGAAAGGCGCCTTAAGATCTTATTGTAATGTATGGTCTCTCTCTCTCGCTCTCTCTCTCTCTCTCTCTCTCTCTCTCTCTCTCTCTCTCTCTCTCTCTCTCTCTCTCTCTCTCTCTCTCTCTCTCTCTCTCTCTCTCTCTCTCTCTCTCTCTTATATATATATATATATATATATATATAATATTTCTCTCTCTCTCTCTCTCTCTCTCTCTCTCTCTCTCTCTCTCTCTCTCCTCTCTCTCTCTCTCTCTCTCTCTCTCTCTCTCTCTCTCTCTCTCTCTCCCCCCCCCCCCTTGCACCCCATTCACACCAAAGACTTTAGAATTAGGCCTAATTCTAAAGGCTAATAATTCACACTCCACCACGGCCGGCAGAAGAGCGTGTCGCGGAACACCCTGACGGTGCAGTACAACCCGCTCATCGAGGAGGTGTGGGACGAGCACTTCAAGGTCACCTGCGAGTACGACTATGAGTTTCGCAAGACGGTCACTTTTCCTTTCATGGACGTGACGTAAGTTTTATTATTTTGTGTGTGTGTGCTTGTGTGTCTGTAGCTTTAACCCCTTGAGGCCCAGAACGTAATTTCCATCGTACTTTGGGTATGCCATAGGAGGATTTATGTGTATATAAGCAATATTTTATAGATATAACCTGTTTAGTATCCTTGTCCACTAGCGAATTTGGTATATTAAGTTAATTTTCGTAATGTTATGGGTAACAACGGACGATTTTATATAGCAAAGGAAAGATCTGGGCGTGAAGGGGTTAAGAATACATAGAACCCAGTAAACTAAGAATATAAACAGGAACTACCTACCATGCACGTGTAAGGTATCCCGGCATCTTCTAGCTTCTTTATTTTCTTATGCTCTTATTTTCTTCCTTTATTTTTTATTTTTTTAATCTTTGTATGTTTTTTTTTGTGTGATTTAAAAAATACTTATAAACAGCTTGAAAAGTTATAAATACAGCTTTAATACTATATAAAACCCGGTTAACTAAAAATATTTCCCTCTTTTATTTATATTATTTTTTATCTTTTTTTTGTGTGTGTGTATGTGTGTGTGTGTGTGTGTGTGTGTGTGTGTATGTGTGTGTGTATGTGTGTGTGTGTGTGTGTGTGTGTGTGTGTGTGTGTGTGTGTGTGTGTGTGTGTGTGTGTGTGTGTGTGTGTGTGCGCAGCGTGAAGACCGGCGCCCTGAAGGAGTTCACGTTACGGGCGCCCGAGTGCAAGATGGAGATCCGTCAGGGCCTGCGGGTGGACGGGCCCAGGGTAGAGGGCCCCGTGCGTGTCGGGGACTCCCTCACCCTCCTTGTCTACATGACCTCCCAACACGGTGAGTGGCCACGACTTATAATAATAACAATAATAATTTTAATCAATTAAGATAAATTGTATAAGAGTACCAGGTCGGATTCGAACCCCTGGACCGTCTTAGCTCCCTCACCACACGCCCTTAACCCCTTCACGCCCAGATCTTTCCTTTGCTATAAAAAATCGTATGTTTTCGAGCCATAAAATTACGAAAAGTAAATGGATATACCAAATTAGTTAGTCGACAAGGATACTAAGCAGGTTATATCTATAAAATATTGCTTATAATCCATAAAAATCGTTAAATGGTACCAAATTTACAATGAAAATTACGCTCTGGGTCTTAAGGGGTTAAACACTTTGTCCAAGGTTTCGAATCCGACCTGGTACTCTTATACAACAATAATTATATTTTCCCCCGAAGGCATACAGTATAAACAAAGAAAAACAAGAACAAAGCATAATTATACAAACAAGAATAAATGAACCTAAATATCTACTAAAACAAATAAAAGATAATTTATATAATTATGTTTGTATTGTATCCATGGCACTGTTTATTATCCTACTGTTAGAATTCTCGACTGTATTTTTAATTTCGGGTTTAATGTATTGTAATTTAATTCCCTACATTTTTTTTTTTTAAGTCACACACACACACACACAACACACACAACACACACACACACACACACACACACACACAAACACCACACACACACCACACACACACACACACACACACACCACACCACCACGCACCACACACACACACACACACACACACACACACCACACACACACCCACACACAACACACACACACACACACACACACACAACACCACACACACACACACACACACACACACACCACACACCACACCACACACCCACACACACACACACACACACAACACACCACACCACACACACACACACACACACACACACAACACACACACACACAACACCACACACACAACACACCACACACACACACACAACAACCCCACACACACACACACACACACACACACACACACACACACAACCACACAACACACACACACACACACACAACACCACACACACACACACACACAACAAAACACACACACACACACACCACCACACACACCACCACACACAAACCACACACACACACACCACACACACACACACACACACACACACACACACACACACACACACACACACACACACACACACACACACACACACACACACACACACACACACACACACACACACACACACACACACACACACACACACACACACACACACACACACACACACACACACACCTTCTCCTTTTCTCTCTCTCGTGCTCTTCCTTCTGTTGCTCTACCTCCTTCTTTAGACTTAACCAATGTGTTGATGCTTCCTCAGAGAGCTTCGATATGGTAGTGACGGACTGCCACGCACACAACGGCGGGGACAAGCGCATCCAACTGATCGACTCCTATGGGTGAGCTTCAGATATTTAAAAAACGTATATTTAAAAAAGAAATTGGTAGAAACTGGTTCACAAATAGTGTGGTAAATGATTGGAATGGACTCATCAGGTATAGTTTGTCATCAGGTATAGTTTGTGCGGAGTCAATAGGGAGTTTTAAAAGGAGGCTAGACAATTTCATGAACGTGGATGAAAGGTGGATGTAGATAGTGTTAAGTAACAGGAACTACCACGTGTAGGTCTGACGGCCTCTTGTATGTACCTTCCTTATTTTCCGATGTTCTTATGTATGTTCAACACAAACATACGTGACAGGAGCCTCACACATACACACATACACAACGGACCTCTTCATTCCCCACAGGTGCCCCATCGACGAGTCCCTGATCACGGGGTTCCAAAGGGCTGGGACAGGTGACGACGTGCACCAAACCAGCGTGTTCGCCTTCATGAAGACCTTCCGCTTTACAGGCTCCCGGATGTTGTACCTGCAGTGTGACGTCACCATGTGTCTGGGCAGGTGTCCCGTGAGTGTGAGCTGTTGATCGTAAGGAAGGGAAGGGAGTGGAAGGGAAGGGAAGGGAAGGGAAGGGAAGGGGAGGGATAGGAAGGGAAGGGAAGGGAAGATAAGGGAAGGGAAGGGGAGAGGAGGGAAGGGAACGGAAGGGAAGGAAGGGAAGGGAAGGGAAGGGAAAGGAGGGGAAGGGTATGAAAGGGAAGGGGAGGCAAGGTAAGGGAACGTGGATGGAAGTGTAAGGGAAGGAAAAGGAAGAGAAGGGAAGGGAAGGGAAGGGAAGATAAGGGAAGGGACAGGAAGAGAAGGGAAGAGAAAGGAAGGGAAGGGAAGGGAAGGGAAGGGAGGGAGGGAGGGGAAGGGAAGGGAAGGGAAGGGAAGGGAAGGGAAGGGAAGGGAGGGAGGGGAAGGGAAGGGAAGGGAAGGGAAGGGGAAGAACGTGGAGGATAGGAAGGAGTTTAGGAGCATGACAAGGACATAACTGAGCGAGAAAAGAGATAAGGGGGTCGGTGAGGACAGGAAAATGGTTGAAATGGAAAGAGAGAGGATTATCATGGCTAAAAATGGTGAGAGAGAGAGAGAGAGAGAGAGAGAGAGAGAGAGAGAGAGAGAGAGAGAGAGAGAGAGAGAGAGAGAGAGAGAGAGAGAGAGAGATGAGCACTACAACTGACTTTTATATCTGGCTCTCCAATGCCCCCCCCTTTCCCTCCTCCTCAGAAGACTGATCCCTGTCACTGGCGACGCTACAGGAGACAAGTGAAGGAAGAAGATGAAGAAGAAGAGGAGGAGGAGGAGGAGGAGGAGGAGGGGGAGGAGAGGCTGAAGAAGATGGAGATGGAGGAGGAAGATGCGGAGAAAGGAGGCAAGGAGAACAACATGGATCCCGTCACTCCCTCGCCCGCCAACCTGTCGGAGAGCCTCAGGATGACGCTGGAGGTGGTGCGGGACGAACAGGTCTTCCAGCCACACCGTAAGTCAGTCAGTCAGTCAGTCAGTCAGTCAGTCAGTCAGTCAGTCAGTCAGTCAGTTAGTTAGTCAATTAGGAATTCAGTCAGTTAGTCAGTCAGTAATTCATTAACCGAGTCCATTTTTTAGCTAATCATTCCCTCAGCCGGTCAGTTAGTTGGTCAGTCAGTCAAGGAGTCAGTCAGTCAGTCAGTCAGTCAATCAATCAATCAATCGGTCAGTCGGTCAGTCAGACATTAATCGAGTAAGAAGATTGTCAACAGGGTAGTCTGCAAAGAATTAGTGAATAAGGTCATTGCTATTTTCATATTCTTTTACTCTAACTCCTTATTTCATAATCGTCCTTAACTTACAAATTGTATTCACTGAGAGTGTATTTGTAAACAGCAATATATCAAGTGACTGACAGCAGCTCTGAAGTGTTATGTTGGCTTTATAATAATATATATGAATGATAAGAATAGGCAGCTGTATCAAACTACATCTATCGAGGAGGCGAAACCCGTACGACTATCAGGATTGTGCGGCGAAAAGTGACATTTAAGAACACAGTAATTGTTGATTAAAGCATTATGTTTGACCAAGTGATAGTAGTACTAGTAGTAGTAGTAGTAGTAGTAGTAGTAGTAGTAGTAGTAGTAGTAGTAGTAGTAGTAGTAGTAGTAGTAGTAGTAGTAGTAGTAGTAGAGTAGTAGTAGTAGTAATAGTAGTAGTAGTAGACAAAGACATAGTAGTAGTAGTAGTAGTAGTAGTAGTAGTAGTAGTAGTAGTAGTAGTAGTAGTAGTAGTAGTATTAGTAGTAGTAGTAAAAGTAGTAGTAGTAGTAGCTGTTGCTGTGGTTGCTGTAGAAGTAGTAGTAGGTCATTAGCATTACTGATAATGATGGTTGTTGTTATTACAGCAGCTGTTGCTCACACACATTTATTTAATTCCGCCAACACACCACCTTAATTGACACACCTGAAGAACACACGTAGCCCTGAGCGTGGTTGTAAAGACATGTTTTTTCAGGTGACTTTGACGCTGAGACGGTGTGCCTGAAGCGGGGAACCTTCTCCGCCCTGGCAGGTGAGTCCGCCACGCCCTGCCACCCTCTGCGCCCCTGGCTGCCTCACTCCTATAGTTTCCACTTATACTCAGTTTTTTTTTAACTAGGCGAAAAATCCTGACCCCTTGCTACTTATTGACTGATATTTGATGCCAGGAGAAGGGAATAATACGGTTCTTCTTTATTTCAGTTGTATTTTATCGTAGTTAACCATATTATCAAGTAAACATAGGCATAATTTTAAGCATGAGACCTTAAGATAGAGTGGAATTTTCGCCTCGTTAAAAGAAATAGACTATAGTTGTAGACCCTGGCAGATGATTGTTTGGAAAACTAGATTATCATTCAGTTAACGCATCAGTTTGTCAGCTTGTTAAACTGTATATTACATGATAATCCACTCATTTAGTAAATCAATCGGTCTGTTATTGTACCTTGACTCAATATATATATATATATATATATATATGAAGGACTTACGTATACTGAACCAGGAGATTAGCCCCAACACATTTATCATTATTTTTGTACACAAGATATCATTAAATCTGCTGAGGAGAACCGAGAAAGGCATTCCAGGTGAAGAGGAAAGAAATTATGTGGTCGAATATTCCTATACGTCTTCCTGATGTCCACACATGCGGTGCAGCGGTCCGCCCTGGCAGAATGTTTTATGAATAATAATATATCTCAACGGCACGATCCCAGATTCTCTTCTCCGCTTCAGGTGTGGTGGCGATGGTGGTGGGGACCTTGTCGGTGACGTGCGGGGTCATGTGTCTCAGGCTGCGGCGGTTGCGGCGACAGGAGGGCGACGCGACGACCCCCAAGTCACCGTACTCCCCGAGCCCCGCAGTGCACTTCGTCCCGCCCATTAGAAAAAGAGTCCCCTGATAAAGGTTCATGTGGATCACTGTCGTCTGTGAATGCTCTCGTGGCGAGCTACTCATGTGTGGGAGTGAGGCAGCCACGCACTCAAGGCGTCTGAATACCTCGGCCTGGTGAACACATGACATTTACCTCATACGTGTTTATCTGTTGAAGAAGTCATAGATAGACGTGTGCTGCTGCTGCTGAGCTCATTTACACTTATGAATACGAATGTGTCATGAGGAAGCATTATATTATGTAGCGTTCATGATTGAGCTTCACCAGTTATGTTAAGAATTCGTTAGATGTATTAAGCATAGTGTTTCTACTACTGATAGGACAAGGTAGAAAGATGGAGACAAGCTGATGTTTGACTGTCCCTGCAGCCACCACGCCTCATGCATTTTGTCCTCCATTCACAGGTGGATAATCATGGGGACACCTCTGCGAAATGTCCTCCAGCTTACATACCGGTGGTGTCGTAAAGGTTGATGCTATCACCTGTATGATTGCTGATTTGCCTTGTGTTTGAATCTGATGCTGCGTCGGTCTGCTGTACACATGTTGATTATCATGGCGTAGTTTGTTTATTTATCAATGCTGAGCTGCACTTATCAAAATGTAAGCATGAGAGGTACAAAGATAATCAGGTCTTTATTGAATAAGTAACCAAGGTAGTGAGGATGCATACGTGAGGAGGCCTTGATGACGCCGCACACACCCCGGCAGGAGGATGCTTATGCTTGGTTACTATGCCTCAGTACTGTACTAGTGCAGATCCTTTCGCTTATGCCTTTGACGAATATCAACTCGACGGAGGGAGGGTGAGAGTGCTGCTTTACAGGCCCTCCATACCCCTCCTGTTGACTAATGAAATATTTTTAGTCGCCAATTAGTTTAGCTTGAGTAAACTTAATTTCTTGCTGTTGCTGTTTGTCACCTGTTTATAATGAAAACTACCTTTGTCTGAGTCACCTATTTGTCAACCGTTTGTGTTTACCTTTGTTCTCGACGCGACACATCACCTGACATTCCAATGGGACATTCAGGTAGTTTATTGGTTGGTAAGTCACCAGGGGCTGGATGCACAAAAGCTCAAAGGGACTTTCAACAGCCAAACCTCCTTCTGATCGCTAAAGAAAGATGCACAAACCTGAAAGGTCTCTTGCGAGCGTCGCCGAAGGTCCCCACAGCTCTTAAATGAAGAGGCCTACAGGCGCTATCGGCTCAAACATGAAAATATCACACATAGCAGGAGAGAGAGAGAGAGAGAGAGAGAGAGAGAGAGAGAGAGAGAGAGAGAGAGAGAGAGAGAGAGAGAGAGAGAGAGAGAGGAGTTGTAAATTTAGATTTGCCACCTAGATTGGGTGGCGTAGGCGGTTTGGCCACAGATAGCCCGCAGGGGGTTCTTAACCCTGGCCCATGGGGTGGTGGGGAGGCGTGTTATCCCACCAGCAGGCAGTGTTGCGCCCTATAGGGGGTTCTTAACCCTGGCCCATGGGGTGGTGGGGGGGCGTGTTATCCCACCAGCAGGCAGTGTTGCGCCCTATAGGGGGTTCTTAACCCTGGCCCATGGGGTGGTGGGGGGAGGCGTGTTATCCCACCAGCAGGCAGTGTTGCGCCCTATAGGGGGTTCTTAACCCTGGCCCATGGGGTGGTGGGGGGAGGCGTGTTATCCCACCAGCAGGCAGTGTTGCGCCCTATAGGGGGTTCTTAACCCTGGCCCATGGGGTGGTGGGGGGGCGTGTTATCCCACCAGCAGGCAGCAGCTACTGTCGGTGATGGCTGGTGACTCGACTCTGAAAGAGAGAGAGAGTTAGACAGAGAGAGAAAAAAAAAACTGACCTTGAGGGTGGTATATATATATCGGTAAGGCGGTGACGAGATGAGTACTTACAGTACCAGTCTGGCAGCCGCAGGATGGTGAGTGTTGACGCGCCAGCTACACGAGTATTGCATGACTTATTTTCAGCAGGAATCTGTCCCTGCATTTGTACAGTGATAGCGATTGTTCGGATGATGTCGTACAAGCGGTAGAGGCAAGTTTATTGTAGCTTCGTCCTCAGTCGTTCACGGCGGGAGGAGGGATTTATTTGTGTCTGCCAATGAGTGCTTCCAAAAATATGCCTAAAACCTGGGCCTACAACAACACGGGCCAGTGACAGCCTGCCACCACAAGTGCGTAGATTTGTAGTACATCTCAGCATTCTCAGAGGCACTATGCAGTAAGTAAACATTGATCGTTCAAACGACATATAATAAGAACATAATATACACAATCATAATCCTTCCATGTATCAAAAGTTTACGTGTATCTGAAGACATTGCCATTAAGAAACGCCCGATGAATATGATGAAGATGAAAGCAGATTTGTAAATCTTGGAAGACAACAAGTAAAGCTGTTGCTGTTGTCATTGTTGCTGTTTCTGCTAACTGCTGCTGCTCTTCTTGTTCTTCTCCTCCTCTTTGGTGGCTAGGAAACACATGTGCTCGATTATGATGTTAGTTTGGTAGAAGGAAGTGTTTGTAAAAAAAAAAGATGTTTATAAATTTTCAGTGTTCATATCAAAGGACAGAAATTTAAGATGTGGTGTGGGAACGGACGAGGGTGGCGTTGAAGGTCAACCAAACTATTGAACACTCTGCACGAGTGTTACATGAGTGTATCTTGGATGCTATTGGGGATAACCTGTATCTTAGCGTCCAAGTCAAGTTTACCAGGCAATGGCGATTGAAGTTCAAACAAAAGTTTATTTGTGTGTTCCTTTGCTGTGTTATCGTACTCACTGCAGTCCATGACACACACACACACACACACACACACACACACACACACACACACACACACACACACACACACACACACACACACACACACACACACACACACACACACACACACACACACACACACACACACACACACACACACACACACACACACACACACACACACACACACACACACACACACACACACACACACACTGCCGGAGACACACCTGTGCTTCCATTCACTTGTACATCACGGTGATATGCTCTAGATTAGATTACATTAGATTAGATTATATATTTTATTGACCACACCAATACAAAGAAAATTAACATACAACATATCCTATGGTCCAACAAAAGAATACATAATTATGATGAATAACTAAATTATAAATCTTCATTCAATCTAAAGATTTACGCATATACCCGTAATATTTTGTATATAGCTGTACACACATAATCATCGGTCATTGTTTTTGAGAATAAATCATAGATACTTTTGATACAATAAACGTTGCGAACATCACTAGATAAGGGACACTCAGCCATGACATGTTCTTCGGTCTGTATCTTGCCGCAGGGACACAGCCTCTCATCCACCGGGAGACGGCCGCGTCCCCTCCTATTCCACCTGCCTGCCTCTATAGCTAAAGAGTGAGCTGACACACGGAAGCGTGTAAAAGCTATTCTATATAATTCACTGATGTTATGCTTTTCAATATACAAAGATTGCACTGTTAAGTTGGGATTCATTACATTTAAGTAGGTTATTCTTCTTGATAATGCAGAATGCATGATGTTATTTTTAAGTGTATCCATTGCTACTGCACAGTCATCAATATTATTGTTTATAAGATCTGACACATAAGTCTTGGTATTATATCTCGTGTCCAGTACGATTCGCAAAGCAAAGCCTAAAGGGTCATCATCCATCCTAGATCGCTCCGCGTACATATTCGCAAAAAACTTTCTTTGTTTACTTTTAACAAGAGCTTGTATAGGTGGACACCCTGACTCGATGTAGCAAAGATCATTACAAGTCGTACCTCGGACTCCCAGCATCTGTTTAAGTGACCAGTTATATAGTTTAACTATTGGTTTCAAATCTGCATTCAGCCACGACTCACATCCATACAAAACAGCAGATAATACTACAGCATCAAACACTCTTTTCTTTACAATGACGGGCACGTCATTATTTTGATGCAAAAAGGAAACAAACTTATTAAAGTGAGCCATCTTATCCTGAGCGTGAGCCTTGACCGCCGACGACGCAGAGCCGTCTGCCGTGAAGGGTGAGCCGAGGTAAGTGTAGCGTTGACAGTGATTCACAACCAGTCCATCTACAATCATAGGAAGCCTGTCAGCATCCGAACCACAGATAACCATGAAATTAGTCTTAGTCTTATTCACTTTCATGCCATAATTCTTACAAAACTGACATAGCAATAACAGCTTCCTTATCATGTTTTTCCTACTCGTCGATAACAATACCGTATCGTCCATAAGGACCAACAAGTGTAACCATGACAAAAATCCATCTGAATCACAATTTTCCTTTACAATTTTAATTAGATCATTAACGTAGATGATAAACAGTAAACATGATGTTGGAGAACCTTGCCTTACTCCTATAGTTGTGGCAATCAATGCTGTTCCTAATATGCTGTTAGTAACATTATACATGGCAACTTTGCCCCCAACATTACTGCCCCGCAACCTAACCTCTTCAAAACAGTGAAAAGCACGCTTCGGGTACAGGTCATACGCCTGCGAGAAGTCTACAAATGTTATATAAAGCATTCTTTTCTTTTTCTTAGCTAGGTCTGTTAGTAGACGTAAGGTGACAATATGTTTTACGCAGCCGCGACCCTTCTGCGCTCCCGCCTGCTCTCGAAAAGGCTTGAACCACTGGTTCAGTCTCGCGCACAATATCAGATCATGGAGCTTTGCGATCGAGTTCATGATACTTATTCCCCTGTAGTTTCTTGGGTCTCTACGATTTTCTTTCTTAAAAATCGTCACCAATTTGGCATTAGTCCACGGAACTGGATAAGAGGCAGAAGTAAATACCATGTTAAATACACTTGTGATTAAGAATATCCATTGTGCTGGGAGGCTTCAAAATATACCAGGAGGAACCCCGTCAGGGCCACAGGCTTTATTCAGCTTCATACTCTTAATCTGGGTGTTCACTTCATCATGAGATATGGGGTCGTCCAGGATAGATATACTAATAGTCTAGTCAAAATGTGGCTGAACCTCAAACAAATTGCTAACAAAGGTTTTTAACTTGGATATTGGGCATGAATAACCTCTCTTTCGGATAAAAAAAAGTTTACCAGAATTAACCTTGCCGAAAGGGGTCAACGGCCGCCATCTGTAAAATCCAACGGGGAAGATCTCCGACCCGCCGCCACAAACGGTTTTTTCTTCCTCTTATCCATAATAATTAAGCTAGGTCAATAATTTTTTTACACCAAATGCATGACTATGTACTGCCATTACCATACAATTTTCATCAAAATTGGTACAGTAGTTTTTGTGCAAAAAAACTAAAACCGATAAATTAGAAATAAAAAAATATTTTTTGCATGAAAACCCACACAGGGCCCACCCCAAGCCAGCTTGACATTTTCTTGGTGTTTTAAATTGTAATGATAGTAGCTATATGCTTAACAATAAACTAACACCAGAAAATGACTAGCCCCTGCCATTGTTTTCATGCTTTTTTTTATTTCTTATACAAATATGAATATAAAAGGGTACAAAAACAGACTAAGTAGCCTTTTCAGGCAACAATTTTCACATTAATTCCTGACATTTCATAAAAAAATAGGTCCAAAATAAGTACAACTTACAATAATGGAATGGTCAGTTGGTCGAATGCTGGGGCAAGGCTCTTGCATAACCACCACAGAACAAGTTCATGAACGGACCAAAGAACATTTCTTGTCAAGAACTAGTCACAGGTAATTTCATCATCATCAAGATCTGGCTGTGGTGAGTTGGTGCAGTGGAGGCCTTTGCAATCACCACACAAGTTTGAACAGTGAATGCCATGTTTCCTGCAACTGCATCTTGCTGTACTACACCCTGAAGTACAGTTACACCTAATTATAGCCAACAAATTTACAGGACCAGCTGGCAAGTCAGTCATGATTGGTTGTAATTTACCATCTGAAAGTTTCCATCCCCACTCGTCAGGTTTTAGCTGGTTTCTACCTTTCCATTCCTGAATTTGGAAGTAAACTCGAAGGCTGTGGAATTTCGTAGTGCTCTTGTTGGTGGCATGATTTGGCCTCAACATACTTTGAGCTTTTTACAACCTTTTCCTTAAAGCGCCTCAGTCGGAGATGATTGATGTTTTCCCCATCATTACCATTGTACAGGCACACTAAAGCCTTCTCCCCAGCTTCAATAACCTCTTCTGAACTGCTATCCTTGCCAAACACTTCTGCCAGTTTGGAGGAAGTTTCTATTGTTCATCACCTTTCGAAGGGACGCTGCCTTCCCAATTCATGAACACTGGATGTACAATCACAACCCAGTAGTGCATGGATTGAAAAGAATGTTGGAACAAAACCACATCTCCCAAAGATTTCCTCATCTCTTGATGTTCCAGACTTTCACACTTTTTGCACTAGCCTTTGGTTGTGGCGTGAAGTAGATATTGTAACCGTCATCTCTATTGGCATGATAACATAGAAGGACCAATAGGTCAGTGTCATCTGCTATCAAAATGGTTTCTCTGTCTGTGCCAGTTCTAGAGCAGTCTTCACAATCAATACGTCAGCGTCTCCAGATGCATGGACTACTTTACAACCTGCTTCCTCCAAACTCTTTCCAGCAAGTTGATGAACAATTGTTTGTTTTCTTGATTAGCTAGGAAAACATCCTTTTTTAATTTGAAACACCATTTTAGGGGTCAGTAAACACTTAACACCAACAGAGCCCCTGCTCGGCGTCGGTGAGTCGCGTCTTTAATGGATGGACCACTTTCATATCCATCAAAGACAATGCATGCTTTCCATATCTAGTTGTGACATATCTGCGGTATCGGGCACAGATCTCATCAAATGTGTGACCTTTTGCCATGGGAGGCGTTGAAGTAGTGCTCCACCATCTAAGAGATACTGTGGATCTGAAGACTGTGGACCTGATTGTACAGGGGAAGTCAGTTCCCATATGCGTCTGCCAAAGCGGTTTCTTTGCCTCTCGCGGCAGTCCGAAAGAATTAAAAAGTGCAGGTGGGTAACCACAAAGCTCATACTGGAAATGTTCTTGCTGCTGACTGAGTTGAGGGTTCATTGGTAGATAGCACACACAGTCTCTGGAATAGGAGTTGTGGATCAGTCTCAACTGCTTCATCTTTGCTGAGCGAAACTTTTGACCCAAGTGTAATTGCCTGATCCTTTCTTTTAAAAGTGTACTCGTGGACATTTTTTCCAACCATTGAAGCTATGATTGTCTCTCCTATGGAGTTTGCTTTGTCCACATTCACCTTTTTGTCTCCAGTTACTCCACTTGAAATGCTGTGAATGGACGGATCTTCCGTGAAAGGGTCATATGTCTGGAGAAACGCAACGAGCTTCCATGTATCCCTCACATCTCGCTCTTTTCTTGCTGAAGTAGCCTCCTGGTGCTGGTCACTAGTGCCATAACGAATGCCTGCTAGTTCTTGCATTGTAAACTTGATTTCAGCACACGCTGGCAGTGATAGCGTCCAAACTAATCGTTGAATTTCGTCCATTCCTCTGCCATGAGTAAGACCTCCAGACGTCTTCATGCTTCTCATTAGCACCTGCTCAATAACCAGATCCGTCGACAAGCCAGACCAGTAGCGATCACTCCGTCTAATCACATGGAATCCTTCAGAAAATTTCTGGTACACTTCAGGATGGCTTGTCGGCAGCCCCTCCAAAATTATAGTCAAATAAAGTCAAATTATAGCTACATCATAGCTATATTTAATTAATTAATTTTTTATTTTAAGGTCCAATTTGGACAAAAGAGAAAAGAATTCCACCTATCGTTGGCCTCTTAAATTAAATGTATGAACTGCGGATTCAAACACTGTCATTGCTGGTTGTGTCATATTAGTTTGCCTGGCATCCCTGTGTATGTTCAGTAATCATGCCAAAAATAATGAGTGAGTAATGAAGTTGACGCTGTTTAGTCTGAAAGACTATTTCACAGCAAAAATATAAGAAAAAGAGAGTGGACAGAAAGTGGAGAAAATATTAAAGGAAATACAGAGATGAGGATTAAAGGAAATAAAGCTGGGTAGAGTGCTTGCCAAATGATGGCGGCCGTTGACCCCTTTATCGGTTTTAATTTTTTTGCACAAAAACTACTGTACCAATTTTGATGAAAATTGTATGGTAATGGCAGTACATAGTCATGCATTTGGTGTAAAAAAATTATTGACCTAGCTTAATTATTATGGATAAGAGGAGGAAAAAACCGTTTGTGGCGGCGGGTCGGAGATCTTCCCCGTTGGATTTTACAGATGGCGGCCGTTGACCCCTTTCGGCAAGGTTAATTTTGGTAAACTTTTTTTTATCCGAAAGAGAGGTTATTCATGCCCAATATCCAAGTTAAAAACCTTTGTTAGCAATTTGTTTGAGGTTCTGCCAAAAAATCAGCTAGATTGACTGGACTATAACATTCGTGGAGAGATCAAATGACCTATGCAGAGAATCATCAACATGTGAATTATTAGCATAAAACTCCCGAAATTCCTGGTCAGATGGAGACATGTCATCACGTACACTATCTTGCATCATTCCTTTCCAATTTATCGCCTTCCAGACCCGTGAGTTATCTTTTTCCTGCAGAAGCCTTTCCCATCTGCCAACTCCAGTATCGCCCCATACAGACTCACTCCTCATTCTGGCATTATCCGTACACAGACGAGCACATGTATACAATGTCTCAGACACATCATGAGCAAATACATCAACATCAGCATTACCATCTGGTGGTGGGTTATTAGACATTACATTAGCAAATGCATCAATGTCCATATTTACAAAATTAACAGGTCTGCATGTATTAACCATGGCAGCTCGAGCCAACTAACCCTGGAGTGAGGCGTGACCACCTAGGTGACTAGCACGAGCAAGCAAAGAGTCAAGGGTATGGTTTGGTAGCATCACATCTAAAGATATCGGAGCGTGATCTGATGGTAGCCAGTCTGTTTGATACACATCAAGTTTTTCTACATACTCGACTAGCTGGTGCGATACCACCAGCTAGGTGCGATACCACCCTCTACATAAACTACTCATGATTTGGAAGCCGCCTAAAATTCATCAATGTATAGAAGTAATGGATAATACTTGAAATTACTCTCCGATTTTTTACTGAACCATTGATTTCGATGTCAGCCTTGCTCTGCCTGTGTTAAGATTATTTATTTTTCAGGAACGGGCGTGCGCGAGACTGGTGGGCCGCTTGGCGCTGAGAAGGCGCTTGGGGCTGGGCGTGTGGCAGGCAAGGTTAGCAACAAAGTCTGTGAGAGAGAGAGAGAGAGAGAGAGAGAGAGGGGAAGAGAGAGAGAGAGAGAGAGAGAGAGAGAGAGGGGGGGAGAGAGAGAGAGAGAGAGAGAGAGGAGAGAAGAGAGAGAGAGAGAGAGAGGAAGAGAGAGAGAGAGAAAAAGAGAGAGAGAAGAGAGAGAAGAGAGAGAGAGAGAGAGAGAGAGAAGGGAAAAGGAGAAGAGAGAGAGAGAAAAGAGAGAGAGAGAAGAGTAGAGAGAGAGAGAGAGAAAAGAGAGAGAGAGAGAGAGGGGAGAGAGAGAAGAGAGAGAGGAGAGAGAGAAGAGGAGAGAGAGAGAGGGAGAGAGAGAGAAGAGAGAGAGGAGAGAGAGAGAGAGAGAGATGAGGAGAGAAAAGAGAGAGAGAGAGTGAGAGGGGAGAGAGAGAGAGAGAGAGAGGGAGAGAGGGGAGAGAGAGAGAGAGAGAGAGAGAGAGGAGAGAGAGAGAGAGAGGGGAGAGGAGAGAAAAGAGAGAGAGAGAGAGAGAGAGAGAGGAGAGAGAGAGAGAGAGAGGAGAAGAGAGAGAGAGAGAGAGAGAGAGGGGAGGAGAGAGAGAGAGAGGGGAGAGAGAGAGAGAGATATTGTAGCAAACCTTTCTCCTTCCCTTTCCTTACACCTTCTCATGCCATGCTGTCCGCCTTTCCTCTCAAACCCAAGCAGCGGCGTCCAGCCAGGCTCCAGCGCGGGGCCGTGGCGGGGTACAGTGGCGGCGGGCGGGGGAGGATGGAGGGACGTGAGTGGCAGCGCCCAACACATCGTCTCCTCCCCCGTGCCTGACATCCCCCTGCCATCAGGGAACGCCGCTGCTTACGTGCTGGAGAACTGGAAGCAATGGTCAAACAAGACAGCGCTGGTGAGTAGCCTTCATCTTTTTGTTGGCAGAAATCATCTATGTATAAAAAAAAACTTTAAAAACGGGAAAAAAAAACATAAAAAAACGGAAAAAAGTGGCGCTACCTTTGCCCTAATTATATTATCAATAAATCTTCTTTTTCACGTTTTTTTTTTTTTTACCAATTTTGTTCTTGTACATTTTATATCCGTCTTTCAATGTAGGCTACACACGTAATTTATTGATCTATCAATTCATATTTCTTGCCATCTTTCTAATTATTTCCTGTCCTGTCTTCATCACCTAATCGCATCACCTCATCGTACGTACTCTCTAGATTTAGTTCTTTTTTCTCTATCTATCTATCTATCTATCTATCTATCTATCTAATCTATAACTATTCTATCTATCTATCTATCTATCTATCTATCTATCTATCTATCTATCTATCTATCTATCTATCTATCTATCTAATCTATCTATCTATTTATCTATCTATCTATATTCTATATCTATCTATCTATCTATCTATCTATCTATCTCTTTCTTTCTTCTTTCATTCTCACAAACGGTACCGTAAGCATACATCTCCTGAAACTCATGCCCTTTATATTTCTGCCCGCAATCATGCCAAATCTTTACTTCAACTTACCAAAAACTCTTTCATTCATAGAAAATGTCAAAATCTTTCTGAATCAAATTCCTCTCGTGACTTCTGGCATCTAACAAATAACATCTTTAACAATTTTTCTTCATCCTCTTTCCCTCCTATGCTTCACCCAGATGGCTCCACAGCAGTCTCATCTACTTCTAAAGCTGAACTCTTCGCTCAAACCTTTGCGAAAAATTCAACTCTGGTTGATGAAGGGCT
>JACEEZ010001616.1:0-25000 GCA_016584305.1 Chionoecetes opilio | reverse complement strand
GTGCTGTGTTCTCGCTGACAACTCTAAAGAGAAGACCTGAGGTAATGGCTGATGTGCAGAGGCTTCTAAACCAAGAAAACAGAGTCATAACAGAGCCTTGTCAAAAGGTAAGCAACTGGTAGGTACGTAATGTGTCCCTACCACTTGCTTACTTCTTAATGAGACTCTGCTGTGACTGTTTTCCTGGTTTAGAAGCCTTTGCTCATCAACCATCACCTCAGGTCTTCTCTATGTTGTCAGCGAATTCTTGTCTTCGAACTTCTCTATTGTTTTTCCGTGCCTCCCAGCACCGCCTGATACATATGCGCGGAGACTCTGAGAAAAATGTAGTACTTGGGGAATTTTGGGTGTTTCTGATATTTTTTTTGTGCGATGTGGCATGTACTTGCATCCTGTGTGGGTGCAGCGTGGGGGCTGTGCCTTTACCGAGAGCTTAGCACCCATTTGCAAACTGTGGGGCGACGATATATGTGTGCAGATGTGCGGCGTGCTGATGTGCTGATGTGCGGCGGGGAGCGGCGGGTAGGTGCAAGGCCACCGAGATGAGAGGGCTGCCGGCTGCAGTACCACTACCAGCCACTCCCCGTCGCTCCTAAGGTCTGCACACATATATCGTCGCCGTGTGGGTTGTGAATGGGTGCTAAGCTCTCGGGAATGGCACAGCTTTCTTGCCGTGCCCATGCAGGATGCAAGTATGTGCCGTGTCGCACAAAAAGAATACCAGAAGCACCCAAAATTCCCCAAGTACTACATTTTTCTCAGTCTCCGTGTGTCTGTGTCGGGCGGGGCTGGGAGGCTCACTCGTGTGACGTCGCCAGCAAGTTTCGCGCCACGGCTGGAATGTGGCTGTTGTTTTTCCCGCGCTTTTTACAAAAGTCATGTTTTTAGGAAAATAAGGCGTGAAAATGAATATTTTTTTGTAGATTAGGTATTTTGAATGAACATTCAACATAATTATGCAAAGAAAAAATGGGTCTGGACGATTACTTTAAAGCATCAAATAATAACCTAATCAAACCCTTAAACTAACCTACCTCAAACGTTCTAACCTAACCCTCAAACTAACCTAACCTAACCATGATTTTTGTTTGTTTGCACATTTCATTGTTACTTTCACACTCGTTGTGACCTGTAGAAACAAAAGAAAGGTAAAAAATACTTGAATCCAGACCCAGTCATGTTCTAATTAGCCTCGACGACAACTGCGGCAGACAGATGACTACCGTGGATGTACGTTTGCGTGGGTGAAAGACGTGTTATAGAGACGGATGAATGGTATGCGTATGGCAGGGGCTGAAAATGAGGTGAATATAATGAAGTGATAATGTGACAACCAGAATTTAGAGATTTTGTGGAACTGAATGCTAATATTGCGTGGGAGTGATATTGGATTGATTGATTGATTTAATGCCAAAAAGGTGGAAATGTGCCAGACATCAGAGGTCACATGGCACTATGGCAAAGCATAAAAAAGTGAAGAGGTTATAGAGAAAGAGTGAAACGGTGAGGGGAGTGCACATGATTGGATTATGATTTCTTATTACTCGGAAAATATTAATGAATTCTTGTATTGAGCAGTAATGTATTAAGTGTAGGAATATGATTGGAATAGAGATTATGTTCTCGATGCCCAGGCGGTGATGATTGCGCAGTGTATACCAAGGTTACAACGTAGTGTTTGTGCGTGCGGGGAATACATGATAGAGTGTGTGGCAACTGCATCCCGTGCGTGGTGACTGAATGAATAATACAAGCCAAGGTGTGCCGGGAAACCCTAAATGGACCCATTTACTCTACTTGAGGTAACGATAGATTGGAAATCTTCAAGACTCATATAGTAGGGCAGTGATGCTGAATTTTCGATGTGAACAGTATTTTTGATGATGCAGCCATTTTAAGTGGAGGAAAATTTGTGCGCCCTAAAACGACCGGCGCCATGCTGTGACGTCAACAACATAGGGTTGTCAAGCGGCCGCAGCGGGCCGCTCCACAGTAACATTAACTTGCATTACCCCTACTACCGCAAGATGGCCAATAATCCTCCTTCAAGTTTTGTGGTAGGTTTCACTGTTTGTGAATATATAAGTTGTAGTTTATAAGGAAGAAGTGATTAGACAGGGACAAGTGACCCATGACAACAGGCAAGTGATGACTTTAGGCATCGCAACTCCTTACAAAGAGCTCAAATGAACCTACAATGACATGTAGCCTACAGCTAGACAGATATACGAACTCATAGAAGAACAGGTAGAATGAGAGCGCCTTCCACCTGCACCCACACACACACTAAGAAGTAAGCAAGTGGTAGGGACACATTACGTACCTACCAGTTGCTTACCTTTTGACGAGGCTCTGTTATGACTCTGTTTTCTTGGTTTAGAAGCCTCTGCACATCAGCCATTACCTCAGGTCTTCTCTTTAGTGTTGTCAGCGAGAACAGAGCACAGTAATATAGCACCTGGAATATCAATTTCGCGCAAAATAACTCGAAATTCTTCCATCGCCGTAGTTTTCCCTTCGTAGGTCCACCCGCGGCGACCCCGACTTATCCCCACAATGCACCGATGTAAACAAACCGTGACGTAGTTATGGGTAGGGTCCATTGGTAAGAAAATGAAACAAAGAAATTGAAATGAGCTCAGAAGTGTAAAACACGCCATCGTGTCTGCCTTTCATATTTTTCACTTGTATATTCCATCGTACGTTTACTAAATCAACTCTTTTTCACGGTTCACAAGTGAGAGATGTGTAGGATAGGGAAATATCACACTGTAATCAATATTAATCATGTCCGTAGAATATATATTAATATGTTTGTATAGCGTACGACAATATAAGACTTCACGTCTGGCAGCGACAATAGATCGCTGCCGGGCAGTAGCAGCTACTAGGGTTGTGCCGTATCAAGAAAATACCGGTATTGCCGATACCGGTTAACGGGAATAATACCGGTACGTCCTCACACCGGTACCAGTTACGATACCGGTATACCGATACCGTGCCGAAATACCGGTATTACCGGTATCGGTATTTGATTTTTTCGTGTTTTTTTTTACTTGTCCATTCTCAGACAATTATTAACCTCTACAGCATCGACCCCCCTAAAATAAAGTTCCCTATAGCGTCAGCCATTTCTTTCTTTTTTACAATTCTCAACCCCTACCGTACAGCATAGACCCCCCTAAAATAAAGTTTCCTGTGGCGTCGGCCAGTGGCGGATTTAAGGGGGGACCGAGTAGACCATGGCCTAGGCCTCACTCCCGCAAGGGCCCCGCACCCAAGAGGAAAAAATATGTTTTCAATGAAAATGTGAATGCTGGACATTTCTTATTTGCTCGAACACTGTTACATTGCATGTACCATAATATGCCATGAATTAGTACCAACATAATGTAAAATAAGGGTGGAAAAAGTTTCAATTAAACTAATATGAAATCTGAATCACATTTGGTAAAATAATATTATCAAATAAAAAACCGTAAAACACACTAAAGAAATGCCATTATGAGACTTTCAAGAAATATACATGAACTTAACTTTTCGCCATCTAATAGTTTGTGAAAAAACATTTTACATGGAGAATATCAATAGAAGCGGAATTTAATTAGCTTTCCATTGATATATTTCCTTTTCTGATAAATTAATTAGAACCATGCATAACTTAGCGTTAACTAAATAAATAACATCATGAAATCGGGTAATTTTTCCCGATTGATGATGTTATTTATTTAGTTAACGCTAATTTATGCATGGTTCTAATTCATTTATCAGAAAAGGAAATATATCAATGGAAAGCTAATTAAATTCCGCTTCTATTGATATTCACCATGTAAAATGTTCTTTCACAAAATATTAAATGGCGAAAAGTTTAAGTTCATGCATATTTCTTGAAAGTCTCATAATGACATTTCTTTAGTGTGTTTTACGGTTTTTTATTTGATAATATTATAGAACAAACATTTCCGAAGATAACAGTATATATTTTATACTGATAAACATATTAGGTAGGAAATTACCCGATTTCATGATTTTTTATATTTAGTTAACGTTAATTTATGCATGCCGCTAATTCATTTATCACTAAACGAAATATATCAATGGAAAGCTAATTAAATTCCGCTTCTATTGATATTTTCCATGTAAAATTTTTGCGAGCAAAATATTAAATGGCGAAGAGTTAGTTAATGAATATTTCTTGAAAGTCTCATAATGGCATTTTTTTTGTGTGTTTTACGGTTTTTTATTTGATAATATTATAGAACAAACATTTCCGAAGATAACAGTATATCTTTTATACTGATAAACATTATATTAGGTAGGTAAACTTGTGCGGGGAGCGGAGCGGGTGGGATCTAGATGGTGTGACGTCACGGGCGATGTATCAGGCCTTGTCTCTCGGTGGCCACGGTCCAGGGCGGGGGTAATGTAGGGGGGGGAAGCGTTGAAGGGGGCATCTCTTCCCCACTTTATAATTACGTTTTAGAGGTGTCTGAAGGGGTCTGTGAAGGTCTGGAGAAAAAAGAAACCCTAATAAGGGAGGGAAAGGACTCTATAATGTTACCCGACATTTCATTCAGGGCCCCGCACTCCCACCGGCCTAGGGCCCCGCACACCATAAATCCGCCCCTGGCGTCGGCCATCTCTTTTTTTTACAATTCGTAACCCCTACCGTACAGCATAGACCCCCCTAAAATAAAGTTTTATGTGGCGTAGGCCATTTCTTTTTTTGTATCAGTAATTAGTATGTATAATGTAACCTCTAAATAAGGAAAATTACAATAATTTGATTCAAATTTCCTTTTAACAAAGGACAAAGACAAAGACAAAGAGACAATGTCTTTTTTGGACAAAGAGTTCCTGAGATTCCTGGGAAAGACAGTTTAGATCAGGGGCGCCTACAGAGATACCTGTAGTGGACGCACATATTATATAGGGCCCACTGTTGATGGGTGTGGGTTGCGAGCGAAGTGAGCCTACTCAGCTGGGGGGTCCGGGGGGGCGCTGTAAGCCCCCTCTTATTTTTTTTGCAGTTTTGATCTATTTTAGATCAGTTTTGGGGCCTAATAGGGGCCTTATAAGGGGCCTCATAGGGGCCACTAGAGGGGCCCTTATAGAGCCCACACATGCCTGGAGGCTTACAGTGGACGTACGTGCCTCCAGTGCGTCCGCCTGTGGGGGCCCCTGGTTTAGATAGATATATAGCCAGAGCTGGGCAGTATTTGTATACATTTGTATTTAAATACATTTGCGTATTAAGAAATCTATTTATAAATACATTAGTTTTCATGTATTTAAATACAGTAATTAAATACTTTAATGAGTATTTAAATACATTGTATTTATATACATATACCGTAATATAAAAATGTAAATATTTTTTTTTTTTTTTTTTTTTTTTTTTTTCCAGTTGATTTGGCCATAAACCCGCCCATCTATCTGGCAATCCTGATGTTACAGTGAACCAGTGTTTCCACTCTCAGGAAATTTCCTTATTTTAATAAAATTTAGGTCTGAGAAGGAAACTTCTAAGGAAACGCAAAATCTAAGGAAATCCTAAGGAAATTTTTGTTTTTCAGACATTTCTAGAGATATGTAGATTAAGATTAAATAGACAGGTGAGATGATAATATTAACACATTCTATTTGCCTTTGACAAAATGACCAAAGAACAAATTCTCGGTCCAAATTTCTTATCATATTCATATCTATAGTATTTACCACAGTAAGAATATTGGGGAATGGGGAGGAGGGATCGAGGTGGAGCAAAGGTGGTGGGTGGCGACGGGCCTGTGTGAGCCGCGAGACAGGGGGATAGAGCTCTCCAATGACTTTGCACTAACTACCTGTCTACTGATCCATTCCAATCATTCATCACCATATTTGTGAACCAGTTTTTCCTTATTTCCTTTCTAAATCAACGCCCTTCCAGCTTGAATCCATTACTTCTTGTTCTACTCTGGTTAATAGCCTTAAGAACTTTTCCTACCTCTCCTTTATTAAATCCATTTATACACTTAAACACTTCTATCAGATCGCCCCTTACTCGATCTGCGTCTCTCTCTCGAATGATCTGCTGTTAAAACCACACATTAGATCCATTTCAGTATTTCCTTGTTGGTATTATAAGTTTTCTCACACCAACATACATGACACTTACTCACTCTTATCTCCCCTTCCCTCCTTGTTCCTTCCCTCACCCCACCACGCCTTGCTCCAGTGATGGGTGAGGATAGGTGGGGGGAGGGAGGGAGAAGATATCGAGGGTGTGACTCGAAAGGGGGGTAGTAGGGGTTGAAATGTTGGAATAGTGGCGACTGAAACTGTTATAATACACCTTATATATATATATATATATATATATATATATATATATATATATATATATATATATATATATATTATCATTATTGCTTTTTTCTTCATTTTTATTATCTTATTGATAATTATTACAATTTCTTATTAGTATTGCTATGCTAATATTTCATATCTACAATTGCTATCATTGTTATCATCATACTACCATATAGATAGTAGTGGGTGGGTGGGTGTCTGTGTGTGTGTGTGTGTGTGTGTGTGTGTGTGTGTGTGTGTGTGTGTGTGTGTGTGTGTGTGCATCTAGGTAGTATGATGGTAGTATCAGTATCTTTATTATTATCATTATGATCATTATCAATATTATTATTATTATTATTATCATTATTATTATCATTTTGATTATTATTATTATTATTGTTATCAATATTATTGTTAGTATCACTATTATTGTTATTATTATTTTATCTGAGTTATCATTATTATATGATAAGTTATTATTATCATTAATACCATTGACATTATCATTATTATTATTATTATTATTATTATTATTATTATTATCATTATTATTATTATTACTATTGTTGTTTTTATTATTATAATCATTATCATAATTTATTTTTTATTATTATTATTGTTATTATTTCAAAGGCGCAGACGGAAACACGTGAAACGCGATTTTCTTCAAAATAGATGGTAAAGCCCCCTTCACACATTCCATAATGGAACCACGAGCGCGCCAACAATACAATGAGCAGCGCCGTCATGGTCCTGGTTATGGGTCCATCCAAAGTACCAAAATACCAAGTAAACCCACTTCGTATACGAACAGAAAAATCTGGCAACTCCGGTCAAATAGTGACGTCGATGGAACGCTCTCTCTCTCTCTCTCTCTTCTCTCTCCTCCTCTCTCTTCTCCCCTCTCTCTCCTCTCTCTCTCTCTCTCTCTCTCTCTCCTCCTCTCTCTTCTCTCTCTCTCTCTCTCTCTCTCTCTCCTCTCTCGAAGCACCTTGAGGAGTGAGAGCGTCTTCCATCTACGTCACTATTTGACCGGAGTTGCCAGATTTTTCTGTTCGTAAACGAAGTGGGTTTACTTGGTATTTTGGTACTTTGGGTCCATCGTGACCGATCGTGACGCTCGTGACGCGCTCTGCCGAGGCCACGAAAAAATAGTGCGTGCACTAAAAATCGGGAAGCTCCCCGCTTTTTGTACCCAACGCAGCGCTATCGTAAGTCTATCGTGACGCTATCGTTATCTATGTAGCAGCTTCGTGACACTATCGTGATCGTCGTATGTCTATCGTGACGATGAAAAAACGTTACGCGCGCCTTCAACCCACCTTCCCCCCCTTTTTGCACCCCCTTCCGCCTTCTTCCCCCTTTCTCATTCACCTCCACCCTCCTCTGACTCCGTTCCCCCTACTCCCTCACCACGCGGTGACAGCCCCCCTCGACTCCCTACCCCCCTACTCCCTCACCACGCGGTGACACCCTCCCTCGACTCCCTACCCCCCTACTCCTTAAACCACGCGGTGACAACCCCCTCGACTCCCTACCCCCCTACTCCCTCACCACATGGTGACACCCCTCCTCGACTCCCTACCCTCCTACTCCCTCACCACTGGGGTGACACCCCCACCCCATCTTTTAACCACTCACATCGCCAACAACACAACACGCCTTCTACATCCCAAACTCCCCCCCCCATTTCCCCACCCACACCAACACCCCTTTCTTTATTACAACCCCCCTCCCCCGTTTCCTCCCTTCTCCATACCAACCCCCACCCCTGTTTCTCCCCCTTCATCTCTAGGCCCCTTCCTTCTCCATCATCATGGCAGCCCCACACCCACGTGTGAGGCATGTTGCTAGCTCTTATGTTGCGTGGGGACTTATGTTTGCACGCTATCGTGATACGTCATGGCATCGTCATGGCATTGTCGTGGTTATCTAGCTCTATCCCTGAAAACAAAATGACTGTTGATTTTCCATTCGTGACGTAGTCTTACAGCTGTCATGATCCATCGTGACCATCTTACGACCGTCATGACACATACGTACAGGCAGCGTGACATGTTTGTGAGGCTATCGTGGTCTGCGTTTATCGTGGTCAAATTTCACGATAGCGCCAATAATCAAATGGTGGCGCTATCGTTGTTCGATTATGGTATGGAATGTGTGAAGGGAGCTTAAAGCAAGATACGAGGGGTCAGTCATATCTGAGGTGTGAACTCTCCGACACACACACAACACACACACACACACACACAACACACACACACACAGTCACACACACAGGGGAACTCCGTAGTGTAAGGGTTAGCACGCTCGCTGAGCGGCTCACAACCGAGAAGCCCCCGTTCGATCCCCGGGCGGAGCGAAGACATACGGGCGGTACGTCTTCTTAAAACCCGAGCCCCTGTCCACCCAGCAGTGAATGGGTACCGGGTGTTAGCCGGGGATTTGTGACCCGCCTCCCGGGGTGGTGGCTTCGGCCAACACTAAGAACTAAGGATGAATGATAAAAATGTTGATATGGAGACGGGGCCATACGAGCATCACTCTGGCCCCGTAAAATACAACTAGATGAAAAAGATGAATACACACACACATACACACACACACATATCTTTGAAATATACTATTAATAATAAATAATAATAATAATTTGGATGATAATAATAAAAACAATAAAGAAATGTGAGCTAGGCTAGATTTGTATAGTGACGCCTGTGTGATATGTAATGATCCGTTTTCTGTGATGTCTGCCCTCAGGGGGAAGGGAGGGAGGGAGGGAGGGAGGTTTCACAGAGCGGCATTATCAGCTGAGATGCAATCGGCCAATGATAACACGCGCCTCAGATTCTGAGGCTCTGAGCCAATGAGCGTTACGCTACCATACGTGTCTCGGCAGTCAGAGTAGTCACTAGTCAGTTCTTGGTCTTGGTACTAGTCAGGAGTCTGTGTCGAGAAAAATAGAGAAAAAACATAATACCGAAATCCAATACCGACCAAATAATATACCGATACCGGTATACCGATGCAATACTAATACCGATACCGGTATACCAAGAATTAAAAATACCGTTAATACCGGTGCTAAAATACCGGTATTTTGGTATACCGGATACCGGTGCACATCCCTAGCAGCTACAGAGCGTGAGGATACAGATATACTGAAGCTCCACACGTTGTGCCCAATCCTGTATCTCTTAGAAGAATAAGAATAAGAATCTACGAAGCTTCCTAAGGACTTTCACTTATCCCTGGATTACGTGGATAAGGTGACACCCCATCACTGCATACTTATCTCCATGGCGCAGTTCATACGGCTTCTAAAGAAATAATATACAAAGCGAGCTTCATTGTCTACGAGTTCTGGTGGCATCATAGCGTCCTAGCGCAGTTACAAGGGACTTCTGTGAAGGTACTGTGCATCCAGTGAAGTGCAAGTGTCATTTTGTGTCTCAAAAAGGCATTCTAAGGGCAACTCTTAGCCATATTCTTGGCAAGAAGCAGAGAGCGGTCAACACACCCCTCCTCATTTCCGTCTAGTGGGTGACTGAAGCCCTGCCTGAGAGTCGCTGACTCAGGCCTTCCATGAGCTCCGCTGAACTTACCCTAGAGTCAAGTCAATTTTACCCTAAATTCCTACGTTTTACCCTAAATAATCGGCGCGATTTCGATTTCGATTTCGCGATTTTCGATTACATATATATATATATATATTATATATATATATATATATATATATATATATATATTATATATATCTATATACTATATATATATATATATATTATAATATATATATATAAAATGTCAAAATCTTTCTGATTCAAATTCCTCTCGTGACTTCTGGCATCTAGCTAATAACATCTCTAACAATTTTTCTTCTTCATTTTTCCCTCCTATGCTTCACCCAGATGGCTCCACAGCTGTCTCATCTACTTCTAAAGCTGAACTCTTCGCTCAAACCTTTGCTAAAAATTCAACTCTGGTTGATGCAGGGCTTGTTCCTCCTTCTCCTCCACCCTCTCACTATATTATGCCTGTCATTAAAATCCTTCGGAATGATGTTTTCTTTGCCCTTTCTGGCCTAGATCCTCGGAAGGCTTACGGTCCTGACGGAGTCCCTCCTATTGTTCTCAAAAACTGTGCTTCTGTGCTTGCACCTTGCCTGGTCGAACTTTTATGTCTTTGTCTATCTACTTCCACCTTTCCTTCTCGCTGGAAGTTTGCTCACATGCAACCTGTTCCTAAGAAGGGTGACCGTTCTAATTCTTCAAACTACCGTCCTATAGCTTTGACTTCCTGCCTTTCTAAAGTTTTTTAATCTATACTTAATAAGAAGATTCTTAAGCATCTATCTGCTCACAATCTTCTATCTGATCGTTTCTTCTTCTATCACGATCTTTCTGATCGTACGGTTTCCGTAAAGGGCGATCTACTGGCGATCTTCTAGCTTTCCTAACTGAATCTTGGTAATCCTCCTTTAGGGGTTTCGGTGAAACTTTTGCTGTTGCCCTTGCCCATATCAAAAGCTTTTGATAGAGTCTGGCACAAATCTTTAATTTCCAAACTACCCTCATTCGGTTTCTATCCTTCTCTCTGTACCTTCATCTTAAGTTTCCTTTCAAACCGTTCTATTGCAGCTACTGTAGACGGACATTATTCTTCTCCCAAATCTATCAATAGTGGTGTTCCCCAGGGTTCTGTCCTATCACCCACTCTCTTTCTATTATTCATTAATGATTTTCTAAGTCAACTCAAGCCCTATCCACTCCTACGCTCATGATTCTACCCTGATTTATCAACGTCGTTTATTTGACGTCCAACCAACGGGAACTAAGTGATTCACGGAGAGATGCCACCGAGCGCCTAACTTCTGATCTTTCTATAATTTCTGATGGGGCAAAGCAAACCTTGTTTTGTTCAATGCCTCAAAACCCAATTTCTTCACCTATCTACCGACAAAACCTACCAGATAACTATCCTCTCTCTTCAATGACACTCAACTGTCTCCTTCTTTACAATGAACATTCTAGGACTATCCTTAAACTAAAAATCTGAACTGGAAATCTCACATCTCATCTCTTGCAAAAAACAGCTTCTAAGAAGTTAGGTGTTCTGTGGCGTCTGCGTCCTTTTTTTTTCCCTCCCAATTGCTTGCTCTCTACAAGGGCCTTATCCGCCCATGTATGGAGTATGTCTCACATGTTTGGGGAGGATCCACTCCTACAGCTCTCCTAAACGGGGTTTGAGTCAAAAGCTTTTCGTCTCATCAATTCTTCTCCTCTGACTGACTGTCTTCAATCTTTAAATCACCAAACCGCAATTTTGCTTCCTTGCCTCTTCTACCGTTATTTTCATGCTCACTGCTCTTCTGAACTTGCTAACTGCATGCGTCCCCCCCTCCCGCGTCCTCGCTGCACAAGACTTTCTACTCATTCTCATCCCTATTCTGTCCATCTTCCTAATCCAAGAGTTAATCAGTATCTTTACTCTTTCATCCCTTTCACTGGTAACTCTGGAACTCTCTTCCTGTTTCTATTTTTCCACTTTCCTAGACTTAAATCTTTTCAAAAGAGGAGTAACAAGCACCCTCCAGAACTAAATTGGCTCACCCCTCTTTTTTATATTATTTATTCTCTTACGTATTCTTTATAGGGACTGCGTAACTAAGCGGGCTTTGTGTTACCCATTTTTGTTGTGCCCTTGGCCAGTTCTTTGTGATGAAAGAAAAAAAAAATATATATATATATAAAGAAAAAGGAAGTAGGTGAAAATCCATATTTTTTATTGAT
Organism: Chionoecetes opilio; assembly: GCA_016584305.1. Taxonomy (NCBI): domain Eukaryota; kingdom Metazoa; phylum Arthropoda; class Malacostraca; order Decapoda; family Majidae; genus Chionoecetes; species Chionoecetes opilio. Next base: position 12,878 of record JACEEZ010001616.1, on the reverse strand, counting down.
GACAAAAACAAAATAGTAAAGTTAAGCCGTTTAGTTTGTCTAGTTTTAATATCGTTTCCATTAAAATATATTTTGGTTTAATAAGAACACATTTTAAACAAAATAAGTATTGAGAATAACTGACCAAAAATTTAAATTTGACCCACAAATCTTTCAAACCCCATTAAAGTAACAGGTACATACATATTTGGATATTTACAGGTCGAGAGAGGAGAGAGAGAGAGAGAGAGGAGAAAAGAAGAGAGAGGGGAGAGAGAGAGAGAGAGAGGAGGGGAGAAGAGAGGGGAAGAGAGAGAGAGAGAGAGAGGATAATGCATAGCGGAAGGTGTGAATATTGAGTTGATCTCCTTCCACTAACCCCGCCCCCCCTTCATATGCCGCTATGTTAATCCAGCTGGGAGTGTGTGCGTGTGTATACACACACACACACACACATGCCGGACAGGCGTGAGAGAGGTAGCGAGTGAGGAATCAGAATGAGGAAGAGGTCTATTTCTGTCTTTCTCTGTGTGTGAAATATATATATATATATATATATATATATATATATATATATATATATTTTAATATAATATATATATATAATATATATTTTAAATATATATATTAAAATTATATATATATATATATATATACACATTAATATCATCATTATTGCATATTATACAGATGTCAAATCTTTATTGATAAACCCTTATATTGTTATGCGTCTTATAATTTAAGAAAATTACTTTTAAAAATATTAGAGGAGAGAGGGGAGAGAGAGAGAGAGAGAGAGAGAGGAGAGAGAGAGAGAGAGAGAGAGAGAGAGGAGAGAGAGAGAGGGTCGCAGCTGACCTGATCTGACTTTCAAATCCTTTATCTCGTCTCGTCCTCCACCTCTCGCATCTTCCTCCTCTCTCTCTCTCTCTCTCTCTCTCTCTCTCTCTATCTCTCTTCTCTCTCTCTCTTCTCTGTCTAATCTTGCTGAAATAATATCTATGTATTTACTAATAAATTTCCATATTACGGTTTGTGTGAGAGAGAGAGAGAGAGAGAGAGCGAGAAGAGAGAGAGTAGAGAGAGAAGAGAGAGAGAGAGAGAGAGAGAGGAGAGAGAGAGAGATGGAGGGAGGGAGGACAGACGAAGGCGCTACGAATTTTCACTAACTATGGTAAAAAACGTGGCCTTTGGTCAATCCGTGGGGATGTTTTTCCTGCTGGGGAAAAAGATAGCGGCAGGGGTGTCCGGTCGGTTTTGCTGTTTATTGTACACTAGCCGCAAAGCCGCCCTCCGGGCGAACTTTTTGGCTAGCTCCTGCGGAGGGCTATTAGTGTGCTATCGGCCCACCACCTGTGTTTGGTGGGCACAGACTCTCCAGATAGCCACTTCTAAATTTCCTGAAATCATGGATGTAGAAATGTATGTATTAACGCCAACCCATTCACATCACCCCCAACCCATTCACTCACCCATTACCCATCATCCCCCACCCATCCACTCACCCATTACCCATCACTCCCCACCCATTCACTCATCCATTACCCATCACCACACACCCATTCACTCACCCATTACCCATCACCCCCCACCTATTCCCTCACCCGTCACCCATCACCCCCCACCCATTCACTCACCCATCACCCCACCCATTCACTCACCCATTACCCATCACCCTACATCAAGGTTTCCTCAATTCTCGCAACCCACCTTTTTTTTCACAATTCTCGCTAATAGGCTACTAAAAAAACATAAAAATAATAAAAAATAAATAAAAATGATCGGATCATCCCATAAGTGGGCTTAAAATGTTCCCCTGCTCAACCCGGTTCTAAAACTGTGTCATATGATGGGATTGCGCCACGGGGGGCGGCACCTATCGCGGACACACACACACACACACACACAGCCACACACACTTTCGCTTATATTATTATAGATATACATATTTGCATATTTACAGGTACATATACATATTTATATTTATACATATTACATATATGCAACCTCTGAACACGTTGCATCACTTTTGACATTATTTATTGCTTTTAGCATATTGTCCTCAATGTTCAGGTTATGTGAAGATATTTTCAAGCGTTTCATGTGATATATTGCATGCATTAAGCCACTTAGGGTTTCATTTTTACGAGAGGATCTTTGACAAGTTTTAGTTAGATTTAGTTTGCTAAAAAAACGCTCAACCGCTGCATATGAAAAGGGTAGTGAGAAGAGGGTGGATATGACTATATGGTTAAATTGGGATAACATGGCAGTCCTGCATAATTTTTTCTATTCAGCACAATATCCCAGTACTTTGTGAAGTGGAGTTGATTAGAAAGTTCGTCATCCAAACAGTGCAGTCTCCATTCTTCATCCACAAGATTTTTATTGGCATACTTTGGTAATTGTGGCAGTTCATCAAATATATTCAGGATTCAGGAGGATTCAGAGTTGATGCAGAACGAGGGTTTACACAGGCCACTACTTCATGAATTTTGTCATTGATGAATATCTTTTCTGAATCTGGGATACACCTTTAATCAAGAAAGACTGACATGACTTATAAAAACTGTGAAAGTTCTGCGCTAGTTACTGTTCCCGATTGTTTAGATCCCCTTTCTGTTGCTGATGCACTCACTCCCAGATATACATTTCGCAACAGGAATTAAGACACTTGAAAAATATGTTTTACCAGGACTAAGTAATGAAATATCAGCATTCTTAACAAAGCTCAATCCATGAAGTCAGTACACAAGCTTCGAATGAGTTGCATGTCTCAGTTTTCAGTGTGAAAAAATTGGAGCCTCAGACTGGAAGAAACGTATTATAACTATTGAACTTACCCAAGTTGTAATCCAGAAATTAGAGGTAGGCTTGGGTAAGCTTGTTTTTCAAGGCAGTAATAATCATATCATTTACATGTGTTGGGTCACTAAATGTTTAAATTTTGTGAAATAAAGCCCAATGCATCCCACTGTTCTACCTAGCAATCTTTTCACACTGCCTGTACAGACAACCACCTGGGTTTGGCCTGGAGCCAGGATTTATGAGGTTCAATATCAACAAATTTTTGAAACTCTTTGAATGCATGTTGCCTCTTGGGCTAAGACTAAATTAAGTGTGCAAAAATGTTACGGCATAAATCTTCAACATATTTGGGAGTTTGAGGCAAGATTTGATGCTTGATGATTCATGAATAGATTTAATCATGTGGCATGAAAAATTTGACAATTTTGACTTGAGGCAAATATTCTTTTTAAAAATGTAGCTACTGAATGGTTGGCTCCATCATCACATTTGTAGTGTCAAACAAAACCCAGCAATATTATAACAGGAATTTTTTTGTGTGAAACAATTCCTTCATGGCATTGAATAGTCCTACAGCTGAGCTATCATTAACCTCTATCAAAACTACGAAAGAGTTTTCAAGTTTTTCTTTCTCAAAATATTGTGTAATACGCACAATTGTTTAGTTGTACTCCTGTCTGTTGTCTCATCTATAATTATAGAAAAAGCCTTTCACGTAAAATTCCAAAGAGTTCAGTGCCGATCGAAAATACTTTCCAAACATTTGTCTTATTATGTTTGAGGCTCTTTGCTTCCCTAGTTTTACTTTTTTTAAAGACATCGCATCAGGAAACATGACTTTTAGGAGGTCTAGTAAGGGTTCACACAAGGAAATGAGGAAGTGATGTTCTGATAGAAAAGCACACACCCGAAGTTCAATTTTCCGTGCAGACTTTTCGTTTGGGTCATTTGCCAATAAAAAACTGGCAACTGACTTTGTCTTAGAAAAATTTTACCAATTTTTTGTCATCTGGTGAAAATTTTCGTAAACTGGCAACACTAAACCCGCCCAGAGCAGAGACAGAAAACGGGGATCTATGAAGGGTGGACACCCAGTAGATTTCCGCTAGCCCTTACATAAATAAAGTTTCGTGTGTAAAAAAATTAAAATTAAACACTGATTTTACGTCAATGAAACCTTTGAATTGAATTGAAAAAATTGAAAAACCTGATTACCCTAGAATTACCCTAGATTATGAATTACCCTAACCGCTACCCTAGAAGGGGTCTGATTACCCTAGTTTAGGGTATTTTACCCTAAAATGGAAGCACTGCGCAGACTACGCTGGGAGGGAAACCACAAAACACTTTAAGACCATTTTTTGGTCGGAAGTCCAACGACGGAACCCACAGCGCGGAAAAGTCGTAGGTTTGGTCGTAAACGTGCACCCCTGGCCAACGACTGCTCAAGACCGGTATTAGCAGGGTCGGAAGTCTCCAGGCATGCTCATTAAATTTCTTTGGTATGCTATGAAAATATCTTTTTTATAGGTGAATGTAGACATATGATTGCATTTGGATGGATATTATTCATATATATGAGTAAAGAGATGAAATACAAGCAAGGGACTCATCCACGTCTGGCAGCGCGGCCTTCGGCAGCAGCAGCAGCAGCATGATGAAGCCCGTGAGGTGTATATCAACACCAACTTCACCAAGGGGAAAAGATGTCTTTGGTAATATTTAGTAGGGGAGCGAGAACCCCTTGAGGAAAACCTATGATCCCAGTGAATCCTATGGTGCTATCACAGGCGTGGGAGCTGACTGTCTTCTTCAGGAAGGCACAGGTGAGGCGGATAACTGCGGGTTTTTACTCAAAACTTTTGAGAGGGCGGCTGGAGCCGAAAACCTCCTCCGCCACTATAGGTTTGGGCAGGATTAAACGTCTTATTACTCGTTATTATACAACTTAGTGATTATGGTGAGATGTTATATATACTTGTCATTATCTAAATCAATGTAGCACCGTGTGTCACCTTAAATAAGGGTGATTTAAATATGTTATGATGAGGTGACTGATGGCGGGGCAGTGAGTGACTGAGAGGCCTTGCCGCGGGGCCTCCCCATATCACAAATATTCATTATTTCAACCCACACACACACCTTCTACCACCAAAACACTAGCAACACAGGCTCCTTACTTATACATCTTACTATCTGATACATTAAAACTCCTTAAAACGCAAGCATTCCGAATAAAACGAGAATTAGTTTGAGATGACGTGGACAGAAGGCGGAGAGGCAGTCTGGCATGCCATTCTTGCCCGGAAATATGTCTCGCTGGCTTGTGATTGGTCGATAAGTTTTAAAAACTGTTTCTCATTGGCTGGGGACTGATGATGAGCTTGATGACGTCATTACTCGTCTTAGCTAGTCAGCGCCTTCCGACGCGTTTACGACCGACCGTGGAAGGCTTTGTAGCTTCCGTCGTAAGGAAAAGAAGTATCTAGGTAGTCGGAGAGATGGTCGTTGCTGGCGATACGACCTTTGTTGCTAGCTTCCCGCCCTGAGCCAGGGTTGCCAGCAGGGTTGTGAACTTTTGTAGCCTACATTATCGTACCGAGCTACCAAAATTGTCGTATTTTCAGATAGATTAACGTACAACCTTAGCTAAAATAATATAGTCAGTAGATAACTATATACATCATTGAATTCAGCATTCCACATATAAAAATATTTTCTCTTCACCAAAATATATCCAATCATGTCAAACCAGTGACGGTGACCCAAGTGATAGTTTGCCAAGAGGTCAGTGGAAGACGTCTATGACATAAGATGAGTCCTTCATAAGGCAGTCCAGGTGATCAGGCAAGGTCACTGCCACGCCTCTTGACCGCTAGAGTCAAGTCCTGCCCGTAACCCCCAAGACAGGCGTAGTGGCTTACTTGGCGGCTGTGACGGGTTGTTGCAGGGCACAGGGCTAGGGATGGAGGTTGCGGGCCCTGGGGTACTCCTGTCCGGCAGCAGCAGGGGCAGTCTGGAGTCCTGGCGGTGGTTAGGACTGACTCAGGCCATCACAAGGGCGTGGCTGATGTGACGACGTAGCTGTGTGTGGATGTGTGTACTCCAGGGGTGAGTTTGAGAGGAAGGATTTGAGTGGTGCGAGCCGCTTAAACTCTCTCTCAAACGCCTGTGCGCGACTCGGGCGGGCCGTTCGAGTTGCCACCGAGCGCCCAAGCCAAAACCTTGGGCGCTCTGCGAGGTGTGACGTTATGACAACAACAATGGCCGCCCAAACAGAGACGAATTTGAGACAAATTTATGCTATTCCTGCCAATTACAGTCGAAAGACTACAATGTTATCCCGCAGCATGCATTGACATGCACTGCTAAGTACTGTACTGGAGCCTACTTATAATTAATAATGAAAATACAGTAAATTGGAGTGATAATTTACGATATTATAGTGGTCCAATGAACAGTGGAGGGAGATACATTTATTAAAGTTCACATTACATCCCCTTATATAAGCATTAGGTATTTCCTAGTATTTTTTTAATATATGTGCAGTTTAAACCAATACAAGATCGGTGGTTTTAGATATCCTGAACGTTTCATTCTCATAAGGAGTATTTCTAACCCCTACAATAGCCGGCAGGGTATATGTGCAGTTTAAACAAATACACGATCGCTGGTTAAATATCCTGCACGTTTCGTTCTCATCGCTAAGGAGTATTTATGACCCATACAAAAATTAACACAATGTGGTCTGGGGGAGTGAGGTAAGGTTGCGTAATCAATGCCCAGGTTAGGTTTGTTAACTAGTGGGGGGTTCTGGGGGAGAACAGCTCCCCCAGTTATGCCAGGAGAGTATTGGTTGAAACTGCACATTTACCGCCGGCAGGAATAAAAAAAAAAAAAATAACAAGAAAGGTCTGGGGGTGAGCGAAACCCCCTGCCTCAGTGAGCTAAGGTTATGTAATCAATGCCCAGGTTAGCTAGGTTAGTTTAGGTCTGGATGGTGTAGCCCCGCTAGTTAGGTAAATCTTAAGAACAAAGGCTCCACCCTCTATCTTCTTATAGCCAACAAGCTTGGGGACATGGTGGGAAACCGGGGTTTTTGGGTGGGGGAGCACACACATAAGGGAAATATGGCCCCCCCCCAAAAAAAATCCCTAAACTAGGATATTTCCATAGTTCATGAACTTTATCGGGGAAATATTTCCCCGATTAAGTCTATGTACTAGGGAAATTTCCCTAGTTTAGGGATTTTTTGTGGGGAGCCATATTTCCCTTATGAGTGTGCTCCTTTTGTGGGGGAGCACACATATAAGGGAAATATTTCCCCGATAAAGTCCATGAACTAGGGAAATTTCCCTAGTTTAAGGATTTCTTTTTGTGGGGGGCCATATTTCCCTTATGTGTGTGCTCCCCCACCCAAAAACCTCGGTTTCCACCATGTCCCCAATCTTGTTGGCTATAAGAAGAAGATAGGAGTTTGAGCCTTTATTCTAAAGATGACAAACTCTACAGACCTAACCTAGCACCCCTCTTCGAGCCCCTCGTGCTGTGCACTAACCTAACCTGCCCTAACCTAACCTAACGGGGGGGGGGGGCTCCGTCCCCCCTCGACCAACCCCTAGGTTATACCTACTACTTAGATTCGCACTACTTTCTCAAACTCGTTGTCCATTGCGCATCTCGCTGGACTTAGTTTTTCTCAGGAACCTGAAATTTAATATCGGCCATGTAGGCAAAGTAAGGATCGGCACTCATTAAAATATTAACAGATGTGTTAAGGACAGTAAGTATAATACGTCGAGCCAACATTTGGGTCAGCTTAGCGTGGAGCCCTTGTTCTTAAGATGTTCCGCCAGTTATTTCAGAAGAGTATTGGTCAATAGGGAGTATTGGTTGAAAATGCATATTTACCATTTCTTTTGCTGTGATTTCAATTATTTATACCTTTTCATTATACAGAAATACTGTATACCCCTTAATCTTAAATACCCCTTCTTCACCCACCAGTTAGGGTAGGTTAGGTTATTGGGTAAGAATGGAATTTTATTGGTTATATTTTTACTAGTTAGGATGCATATACAGGGCCCGGGCGAGGGTGGCGGAGGAGGTATTTCAGCTCCAGATGTGTAATATGTGGCAGCAATGATCTGTGATAATAAGATTGATAATTTAATAGACAGCTACTAAACAATCCAGATTTCATTAGTTAGAAAAGCTAGGTTATCTTAGCAATTGATTTAGTTTAGGTAAATTGAATTAGTTAAGTTGAAAATAATAATGTTTGACAAAACAAAAATATAAACAATGGGGAGTTCTGTTTCAGAATGTCCTGTTGCTGTAAAAATATGCCTTCAGATTATCTCTATAAGTGGCAGGTTAGTAAATATATAATATAAATGTGTACATAACTCTGAGTTAGAGGAGAAAACAACCTGCATATACATAACAGCATTATTTATCACAGTAATTTGACATTATAAGCGAACATGAAGCATTAGTCAAATCATATTAGCACTGTCATATTTTAATTTCATTTCATCTGCCTATTTTCGTCGACAGTTCCAGTTCTTGATCTTGCATGATATTACAGTACACAATATATGCATTTAATAAGCTTTTAACAGTATTTCTGCATTCAGAGATTACATACCAGGTGGTATGGTGGTATCTAACAATGAAATACACTTTATTCTTCATTTTCATTTATTCCAAGTGGAACTGTTACCAAAAATTTCCGCGTCGGCGAGTGTACCACGTCGGCGACAGGTCTCAGTTGGTGTTTCTGCGAGAATTCCTATTGGCGACAGTTTCATAAACCTGTTCACGTATCCCTACACCCTACCGCCAATAACACTATAGTCGCCACTGCACATATATGTCGTCAGGCGCCATATATTACGAATTTTATCATCACTACAGATACATAATGGACCCATTTACTCTACTTGAGGTAAGGATTGATTTGACATCTTCAAGCCTCATATAGTTGGGCAGTGATGTTGATTTTTCTATGTGAACAGTATTTTTGATGATACAGCCAATTTAAGTACGGGAAAATGTATACGCTCAAAAAACGACTGGCGCCATGTTGTGACGTCACTAGCTTAGACAACAGACCCAAAACAGCTGTGAAGCGGCGCTACTATTATGTACTACCTACTAATTCACCAACTTGCATTACCCCTACTATCGCAAGATGACCTAATCCTCCTTCAAGTGATGTATAGGTATTCACTGTGTTTGTGAAATGGTAAGTTGTAGTTTATAAGGAAAAAGTGGATAGACAGAGATAAGTGGCCCGTGAACCTGACAAGTGATGACTTCTGGGATCGGCATTCCTTATGGGGAGCTTAAAATGAACCTGCAATGACATGTAAAGCTAGACAGATAGACGAACTCATAGAGGAACAGGTAGAAATGTATGGCTTTCTTTCCCCACATAAGCAAAACATACACCCTTCGTCACTCTACTCACCACTACAACCTTTACTAACCATACATTTCTACCTTTTTCCCTCTATGAGTTCGTCTATCTGTCTACTGTACTGTCATTGCAGGTTCATTTAAGCTCCCTATAAGGAATGCCGATCCAGAAGTCATCACTTGTCTGGTGTCACGGGCCACTTTGCTCTGTCTATCCACTTTTCCTTAAAACTACAACTTACATATTCACAAACACAGTGAATACCTACTACATCACTTGAAGGAGGATTACTGGTCCATCTTGCGTAGTAGGGGTAATGCAAGTTAGAAAGGGTTTAGAAAAATAAAACTATAATTTGCGGTTTGCTGAGCCAAAACAAGCCGATCAGCTGATCAGGCGAGATCTGAGTCCTGCAGTTACTACGTCACAACCAATCACAGCGCGTTTCCGCCGTGTTGTGATATTTTGGCCCCAAAAAGGCCATATTTTTAATTTATGGTGCATTTTCAGCAAAAAGAATATGAGTACAGTGATATGTAGCCTATATTGCACCCAAAGCTTTATAATACTCCGTGTTTTGGGTGTGAGTAAACGGGTCCATTGTATGTGCCACTAAAGAGGCATGCACAGTAGTTTATATTAAGTACCTGTCTTCAGTGGCACATCAAGTCTATAGTGGGTGCTAAAATTAGTAATATTTAGCGCCTGGCGACAAAAGTGCAGTGGGACTATAGTTTATTGACGGTTGTTGGTTGACGGTGCCCGAGATTCCTAGCATTCACCTCTCTCAGCGACAATTACCCTTACAACAATAATCAAATAGTCGTCAGGTAGCTACAGCGTCCGCCATTACACTTCCGTACTGTGCTTGCAGATAGAGGGCAGTAGAGGAAAATGTGAGGACAAAAGCCCACAGTCTGAGCTGTGGCGTCGTCGTTTCCAATGGTAACGGCGGGGATTTGTTTACATACCACTGTGAGGCGCCCAAAGCGTTTGATAGAGGGGTACAGAAACCCGAACGGCGCAAGCCTCTCAAATTCTTCTTCTCAAACGCAGCCCAGGAAAACTTTGCCTTCTTCTTCTTTTTCTTCTTCTTCTTGTGACCTTAGTCGCTTAGTATCGCTTCATAGGTCCTCTTCCACTTCGTCTCCTTCGTTAACAAGACTTGTTAACTCTTCCCCTTTTTATTCACTTGGGAAAGACATTTTGATCAGTTTTCAATCCTGAGAGCCTGCCAGGGGCGGCATTTTGGAACACTACTAAGACCATCTTAGGGGACTAAGACCATCTTAGCGCTAGGTGGACATTTTCGGAAGCAAAGTTCGCTCCGCCTAAGACAGTGCAGCGAGTGTAAACTAAGGCAGGGTTGGGGTCGTCTTAGCCCGCAATTTTCTCCGTCACCATAACAACAATGGTTATATTATTGGTTATATATTAAAATTTTTAGACTGTATATAGTATATTAGGCTGTATAATACACTATGTAAAAAAAAAAACTAATATATAATATATATATATATATAAAATATTATATATATTATATAAAATTAATATATATATATTTTATATTATATAAGGTGTGGGCTATATATATACTATGTTATAGGGTGGGCTGGGGGGAATAGATATGATTTGCGACAGAAACGGTTAGCAGATTAATTCTAAACATATCAAAACACACCAGAAAAAAAGTGTCGTTATTCACGATAATATCACATACTGGCTATGATATGTGTGTGGAGGATGAAAAGGGGGAAGGAAGAGGAGGGAGAAGAAATAATAGAAGAAAAAAGGAGACAGAGAGGCAGAGAGAGAAGAGAGAGAGAGAGAGAGAAGAGAGAGAGAGAGAGAAAAAGAGGAGAGAGAGAGAAAAGGAGAGAGAGAGACTCCCTCGGGCGTGTACACTGCACTGTGACTAGCAGAAATACAATCTGGCACTCAAGGAGAAGGAAGAGGAGGGAGAAGAAATAATAGAAGAAAAAAAAGGGGGAGAGAGAGAGAGAAGAGAGAGAGAGAGAGAGAGAGAGAGAGAGAGAGAGAGAGAGAGAGAGAGAGAGAGAGAGAGAAGAGATAGAGAGAGAAGGACGAGAAAGAGAAGAAAGAGAGAAAAGAGAAGAGAGGAAAAGAGAGAATGGAAAGAGAAGAGAAGGAAAGGGGGAAGAGAGAGAGAGAGAGAGAGAGAGAGATGAGGAGAGAAGAGAGAGAGAGAGAGAGAGGAGAGAGAAGGAGAGACTCTGCGTGGTATACGTATTTCCCGCCAAATACAGACTTGTGTCGCGCGCGCTGATTGGTTAGGTGGCACTAAGAAGGGTTGGCCTTCTGTCCCTTACACGAGGCTAAGAGGGACGCCCGAAAATGTTTCCCTTAGTAATCTTCTTGGCCCGGTATAACTAAGTGGGTTTCTTAGGACGCTAAAGAGGGTGTAGTTTAGACCCCCTTCAAAAATGCCACCCTGGCAAGTAGACTCGCAAGTAGACATCCGGGGCCAGGCGTCTGGCCTTACCACGGCACTGCTGAGGCTATCACAAGGTGTGGCCCTTAATATAGATTATTTATTGACGTATTGACTGACGTAACAAAAAAAAAGAAATCGTGTCGTTATACGTTACCCAAGCTTCAATTAAAAAAAGAAAGTTACGTCAATTGGGACGGGGAAAACTAGAAAAGTCCACTGCCAAGGCAAAATGCCCCAATCTGATTTTTTAAAGGGATTTTAAATCTGGGCCCGAAAATGCATGGTCTGGAAAGGGGGGTGCAACACCATGGCTGGACAAAGAACTCATCATCCAAATTTCCAAAAAATTAAAACCCCCATGTCCCCCTATAAAAATGCATATGCCATTCACTGCAATGGGCCCCAGACTAACTACGTCCGGTTGTTTCCGGGGCATTGTGGGGGTAAGGGGGGGGTCGCCGCGGGTGGACCTACGAAGGGGAAAAATACGGCGATGGGAAAAATTTTGAGTTATTTTTCGTGAAATTTTATTTCCAGGTGCTATTTCGTGCTCTTTTTCGGACAACACTATAGAGGACCGAGGTAATGGCTGATGTGCAAGGCTTCTAAAACCAAAAAAACAGAGTATAACAAGCCTCGTCAAAAAGGTAAGCAAATGGGAGGTACGTAAAGTGTCCCTACCACTTTCTTACTTTTTAGTGGACTCTGCATGACTTTTTCCCGGTTAGAAGCCTTCCACACAAAAATCACCCCAGGGCTTCTTTATGTTGTCAGCGAGCACGAATATAGACCGGAAAATTTAATTTCGCCCAAAAAAACTCGAAAATTTTTTTTATGTCGTAATCTTTCTTTGTAGGTTTACATATTCTGGGTTTTATAGATTTTAAAAAACCTATTAAAATTTATTCCTTTTTTTGTCTTTCCTCATAAAATATGGGACATCTTGGGTTTTGGTTCTTGACGAGCCAATGAAAACTTGGTCTAACCAACACCCACCTTGCTTTGATTTATCTTATTACCCATCTAAACAAGTTGCATAACCACGGGACATTACCCTCCTCGCCTCATGGTACCTGCATGGTATGTCGTCTACCGATATGTTTTTTCCCTAAAAAACAAAAAACGGGAAAACCCTTTCCCCCGCCCGAACAAAATATTTTTTTGGTACCCCCGGGTCATTTCGCCCACAGGGCCCCCTTTCGCCCCCCAAAA
>JACEEZ010001615.1:0-10293 GCA_016584305.1 Chionoecetes opilio | reverse complement strand
GGGTGGGGGGGTTTCCCGGGGGCCCCTTCGGGGGGCCCGGGTTCCGGTTTCCCGGGGGCCCCCCCCCCGGGGGGGGGGTCGGGGGGGTTTTCCCCTTTTTCCCCCCGGGGGTTTCCTTTGCCCTCTTCCGGATGGCCTGCGTCGTGCTGTCACCCAAGTACCAGGGCAGACATTTTTTGGGGACCAAAGTTTGGGTAAACTATCCCTGGCCAGGATAAAACCCAGAGGAAATTTTGGTGGAGCCCGTAGAAATTTCTAAATTGCAAATCGATTGTCAAGCTGGTTAAGGGGCGAAAAAAATCAAACCACTATGTTGGTTTCCCTCCGAAGTTTCCCTCAGGATAGCTGGTACTCGCGGAAATGGAGGATTTTTATCGTAAAGCGAATGATTAGGGGTTTGGGGGACGAAACGTCCTCAACCTTTTCTCAAACTTAAATGGGTGAGATGCCGAGCTTGCTTGAATGGAGCTTCGGGCTAATCCGGTATCTAGTGGGTTTTTTTGGAAAGGGAAACTGTGCTGTGGGAGAACCAAAATGGGTTTAAAGGGGGCCAAAAACGAATGCTCATCAGACCCCATGAATGTTCATCCTTAGAGCAACCCCAAACAAATCACCCCAAATAAACCACAGAGCACAAAAATCTTATCCTAAACAATGTTCCTAAATCTTTAAAAAGTGGTGGTTTTTAGAAAAACCCCGGGGGCCCGCACATTTTGATAAGCCCAAGGGTGTTAAAAAAGCAATTTGGGGCCGTCTTCTGCCCTACACGTATTTTGTGGAAACCCTCCCGCCGATCAAAGGAAAGAAGTACTGTGCTCCAGCCAGCTCCCCGTATCCTGCCTTGGGCAATGGAAAAGCATCTTTCACTGTAGCCCATTAAACCCTTCGATATCTACACAAAGTCCAACGTCCGTTTTTTTCTCACCAACACTCTAGGGGCCGCATAGGGGCTTACATTTCCCTCTATCCTCCTTGAGAAAGAGTCCTTCCCTGAGCCTTCACTTCATGAACACGCTGGGGCAGATTTGATGGCAATCAATGGGCACATCACTGCTAAGTTTAATTCATGCTCCACTCCATGGCCACACCCTAATCCTGGTATCTTCTGCAAATACACTCTGTACTTAAAAGGGCAGCTTATCACCCCTATCCAACTGTACTTAAAATCAATTTGTTCTCATTTACGCCCCCTATGGGGTTTCCTAAACTCCCGAGCCCTGCCGGGTACGTCCTGCCGTTGTGTGCCCCCTGACTCTCCCCATGGTGACTTCCCCCCATGGATCCTTGCTCCCTTTCCCATTGGGTCTAAACCGCACATCGTTTTCCCAAAATTGCCTACTGTCACCCACCCTTTCCCTTTAAATTACGTCTTGTATAACTGGGGAAAAACGCACACACCCTCAGCACCCAAAACCCTTTTCGCGGCTCTAAGGGTTCCACCACATATCCACATCCCTTCCCGAAAGCTTCCCCAAACACTTTAGCCCCTTCTTACCTCGGAACCACCAAATCCTGGCTGTGTACCACGCCCATCCCAGGGGGCTGTTGCGCCCCTTAATCGGCCTCCACCCCAAAAACACACTTTCCCCACTTTCCCCCTAATCCCATTGGGCCAGTCCTTTCTTCCTTTTTCTGCGTCCACTCACTAATTCTGCAACGTTCATCCCCGCAACACTCGACGTGATCCCCTGTACCACCCCAGTCTTCCACCAGCGTTTTACAAAAATTCCACTATCCTTTACCCCTCTCCCCTCAAACCCACGTCCCCCTGCACATACCTAAACAGGGATTTCCATTTCATTGCATCTGTGATCCCAATGTCCATCGCATGAATCCAGTCTGCTGGGGGAGGGGGTTCTTTATACCTTCCCCAGTCCCCTCTACCTCGGGCCCCGAATCGCCCCTTTAGCTGACATACCATTTACCAGCACTTCAACCACCAAGTTTTTTCCAAAAAACTTTTCCTTCTTTTTCTTCTCCCCCTGATCTCCTGAGACCTTGGCTAAGCTTTCCCCCTGTGCTTTTTGGGGGGGCCGGTTTGGGTAACCCCTTTAAAACTGGCCCCTGGGGGCCCGAAAATTCCCGTTTCCCGCCTTCTTGGCCAACACTCCTTAAAATTGTCACATTGGAAAAACCCCGGTGCCTTTCAGTTTTACCCAAAAAACGGGGTAGGGAATGAACACTTCCACAACCCTCTCGATTTATCTTCACTCCTTAGCTCCCCTCCTCTTGAGGGTCTGTTCGCCTCACCACTTGGACGGGTCCGCGGACCAATCCTCCCACGCCCTGGCGTTCCTCCCACCACCTTTGCAGCTTCACTCCCAAATTTTCCTGTCCTCAAGTTCCTAAAAAACCAATTTTAAATATCCACTGCCCGGTCCTCCTGGTTCTGCTCCTAACTTGCTGCATTTTTTTTTTTAAAATTTTACACAAAGCATCAGCAATTCTCAACACATTTTACCTCTGTTTTACGCGACATGTAACTGCTTTTTTTAACTCCAAAAAATTTAACTGTGGCAAAAGCATCCTGTAGGGATGCAAAAAACCCCAAGACGACTTAACTTGACTGTTCCTAAAACCCTTTCAATGCTAGCCTCTCCAAAAACCCAACAGGTTGTAAAGCCCCTTTTCCCTTTCAGTCCCACCCCATTGCATTCTCTTCAGCATCCTTTTCCCCCCCCTTCTAATTCATGGGGCCCCACGAAACTTCCCAGAAACTTTTGGAAAATGGGGCCTGTCTATTGAGCTCACCCTTGGGGGTGAGGGGCACACAAAAGAACATTATGCCCCAATTTGGATACCATACTGCCGCTCCCTGCTGACATTAAACGATCAGCTGGTATCAGATCCACCACAGTGGCAATCTGGTTTTTCCCCCTCGACTCCATTGACCTGACAGAACAGTCACGTAGACCTGTTCAGAAAACAATTTTTTCCTATTTTTTTTCCCCCTGCAAGGTTTCCCATGCTTTTTGCCTGGAAAAGCCGAAAATCACAACATTTTGAGCAAAAAAATGTCAGAAACCTTTGCCTCATTGGCCCTCAAGATATTAAGCCCGCGCGACAGTAGAAAAGCGCCTAATTTTGCCTTCCGCAGACTTTTTTTCACCGAGACTTTTGTTACAATTGGGATAGAACAACAAATTGGGTATAAAATTGAAGCATTTTTAAATTATTTCTGAAAAAACAATCCAAGTAAACATTCAAGAAAAAAAACACCCATATCCAGAAAAAAAAACAAATTTTCTGAAAATTTCATATAAATTTCATATATATTACAATCTTGACATCAAAAAAAATGTGTGACAAAGACTCTAAAAACTATTTTCAAGTGGCGGGAAAACTCTATTGTCTAGTCAGAAGGACACTTCACAGTCATTTTTTTAGAGTTTGCTTCTTGAAGCTATCAAATCGCTCACGGTTGTATTCCACAGTTTGAAGAAGGTACTGTTTTTGCTGAGAATCTGTGGTAATGATGTTTGCGAAATCAGTCATCATCTTGACTCCCCGCTCAGCAATGTCTTTCACTACTTTTACATTGCTGACATATTCAGGGCCTTGCTGTAGTCATCACCCCTTTGGCCATGTCGCCACGGGTTGCAGAAGCCAGTCATACTCAATGCCAAGGGTTCAAGCAAAAGATGACTCTCTGGACCACTAATCAGCCAGAGTCGTCTTGGCTGTAACCTGAGGGAACATAGGTTTCCCTCGTCTGAAGCTATTGGCTTCTCAGTGGCGTGCAGCTTGGCAGCAATGTCCTGCTCTCTTTGTCACTGAGTCTGCTACCGAAGAGAGCGAACGGCACAACCTCCTGTGTCAGGTACCACTTGTGGTTTTCAAGTTTTTGTAGCACTGCTGAGCAATTTTGGATCTGTTCTCTTGAATTCATCATGTCCTTCATGAACTGCAGATCTTTTGCAGGAGCATTTTGCAGCAAGTGTAGATGACATCCACATGGGTGTATAGAACAGTCCTGGGAAAGGGAGGTTGAGGCGTTCCAGCTTCACAACAGTTCTTCATCGTACTCCACTGCTCAGCAAACATGAACATCTTCATAGAATACAGGTTTCTGGCCATCCACCTGGCCTGATGAATGGCTCCAGGACGACTCCAGTGGATTCCGCGGGGAGGCGTGTCTCCAAGACGATCAGTGTAAGTAAGCTCAGCCATCTCACGTAGTCAGCTCTAGGAGGCTTCTCCGACCTCAGGATTTCCTGTAGTATTTCCTTGCACTCTTCTTCTTTTTATTAAAACCATTTTTGTCTGATGGACAGGGTTGTAGGGTTGTCTGTTAAGATCTGTCCAAAGTCCTTGAAGTGCTTGAACCAAGGATTCTCGGGGCTCTTGCCCTTTGCCAAACAGATTTCCCATACAGCCCCAACCAGCACTTCTAGAATGTGGTGTCTGCAGGCCAGGTAGAACACCTTCCTGTAAAGCTGTTGCTCCAGAAGCTTGGCAGCCCCCCGATGTACTCCACTGCTGCTGGCCGTTGTGTCAAACACAAGGGCAGTGATCACTCCAGTAAGCCCCCATGCCTCCAGCAAACCCATGGATGCTTCTGCCTGAGCCGTTCCTGTTGAGCGTCTATCACTGGTACTCCCAGTAGCTTGCCTTCAGGATATGCAGGTGGTCCTGAGACAAGCACAGCCAGAGTCTCTGACGTGGTCCCGGGATCACTTCCCAGGACATCTCTCAGCATCTTGCCATCCAGTGGAGAGCAGCATACTTGGGAGGGTCCTCGCTAAATGCTGCCATGTACTCCCGGCTGATGTGGTTTCCTTGTCAGCATCCTGTTCCGTCTCGTTGTTGAGGTTGAGATGACAAACTTGTCCAGGTCAGCTCCACCAGCCTTCAATGTAGCAGAGACTAAGGCTGTCACTTGATTGTCAGACAATCCAGGGCGATCAGCGGTACTGCAGATGTCAACACACTCCCTGACCCTCCTGGGAAATGTGAGATTCACAGTGTCTTGGGGATGTGAACATCCAGGACGAGGTTGTTGGTAATCCATGTCCTCTGCATTCCCTCACTGTCGGTTGGGTCAGCCCAGGTAACACATCAGCAGCAGTCCTTCGCTGTGTGGCAGCTGAAAAATTGTAGAAATTTTGTGACAAATTCATATCTTGTTCCTCTCTCTGCTGCCCGTCTTGCAGCCCTCTCTGCTTGCTGCTGGACCGTGACTCAAATATCTTGTCATGACCAGACATGTGGGCCTTTCTCTCTGTCTTCTGATCCTGGTAGAACCTGATGTCCTTTTCCTTCTTCTCCCTTGATAGCAGTCGGTTTCCTCTATTTCCTGGATGGCATCTGAAGCTCCTATGTCGAACAGGCTATCTAATTCCAGGACAAAGGCACTCCTTTTCCCTCCAGGATCACCTGTTCTACCTTTATTTCCCTTTCTAGATCTCTTGTTTTTTGTGAAGTGTCATGAAATGCTGCGCTGCATTGTACTTTTCATGGTCTTGATTTCCCAGCCATCTGCCAGAATGGGATGATAGCCTCCACTGTTTCATTGGCGAGGTCTTGATGCTTAGGATTCCCTGTATTTTCTGGCAAACTCTGGAGATGGAGGAAGTACTGGAAGGCCTGTCTGTTGGTGGGTAACTGGGAGCCACTGATGCTGGATGATGGGTAGCCGATCAGGAAAAGGTTTCTGTAGCAGATCTAGTAGCAGGTCGGCGTGACGCTTGTCTCTGGACTGCAGGTGGAGGTTCTGAGATGTCAACTTTGCGTCCTCGGGGCTCCTTGCTTACTGCCATAGTGAAGTTTTTGGTGAAGTATCTCTGGATTTGTTAGCAGGGTTTTAACAGATCTGCAACAAACATAACCCGACCCTTTGATGTCATGCTAAAACCATTGTGAATTTTTGACTAGAGTGAAATAAAATTTTATTTTTTTTAATTTTTTTTGAAAATTTGTCTGTAAATTCACATAATATTTCCATAAATGTTTCTATGCATTTTGATGTTTTTAGTCAGCATCTAATTACTTGCTTTAACCTGCTTATGCCCATTTATTGGTGAAAAATAGGCGAAAACAAACATCAAAATACTCCGAAACTGGCGTTTCAGAAAAAGTGTATAGAATAGAATTTCATGCTTCATGAGGCAAAGTTTCCCGACATTTTGGCTTATAATGGGTTTTAATTTTCGACTTTTCCAGGTCAAAAACATTGGGAAAACCCTGCAGGAGGGTATAAAATAGGAAAAAATTTTTTTCTGAACAGGTCTACGTTATGTTAGTGTAGCCAGGCAGGATATTTTCTCTTAGGCAAACGAGGTTGAAAGCAGTCGAACATTCTCCTTTATTGAGCTTTTTATGCACGGATTCTATTTGCCGTACAATTTTCTTGTGTTCTTCTGATAAGTTATTCAGAAGTTGTCCAATGAATAGCGACGTTTCGGAAATATCTTGTTCCATCTTCAGGCTTGACCTGAATTGTGAAGGCAGGGGAGGCAGATTATATAGCAAATTGGCGGATCAAAGAAGGAGGGGTGGGTGGAGCTAAACGGCTAAGCTGGTAACCCATTGGCTGTTTCTCTATTGAGGGAGTGTCGTTTGGATGTTGGTAGCACCTGGAAATCATCTGTCTAGGTGTTGATTGTGGGCTGTTTTAAGGCGATGTATATTGCTTCTAGGTAAAGGAGGTAGCGAGGATCTTGTTCCTTATCAAGTATCGTGGCGTTTTTGTTAAGGTCATCTTTTGTCAAGCGGGAGCTGTGCATGGTGTCATAGTGGTTCTTGATAGACCCATTATTCAGGTGACAAGTAAGACGCCTCGTCAGTCTAGTCCGTGTCATACCGATATAAGAGTGAGGTCCACCTTCCTCGCTGTCACAGGTGTGTTGTGGTAGATGACGTGGTCTTCTTGAAGGGGCGTCTTGGTCTCGTTGGGGGTGTTACGAAGCAGAAGATGGGCAGTTTTCCTGGTTTTGTAATAGATGATGAGAGCGAGGGGTCTTTCTGGGTCAGTAGGATGCACGTTGTGGTGTATTATATCTTTTATAGACTTCTCATCCGTCTTATAATCAGTAGACATATGGCTTCTATAGAAAAGCTTGATGGGTTCGCCGTGGTGGAGTGGTGGTGTCCTGGTTAGTATAGCATATGTCTATAATTCTATAGTGACGTGGGCCACATCAAGTTAGAATAGCCGTTGTTAATAAGTACTTGGGTAAACGCGCTCAAGTTCTTGGTAGGCGTCTTTCCAAGTAGAGCAGTGAGAGAGGGCTCGTCTGACATAAAGCGCTGATGGTGGAATGCAGGTAACGCTTAGGCACTCGCTTTCCCCGTTGAGGCAGAGTCCCTTGTTAGTGGGTTTGCAGAATACTGTGGTCTTAAATCCTGCTGTCTGCACTAACGAGTACATCCAGGAAAGAGAGACGTCCGTTGGTGGCTTCCTCATAAGTGAAATTAAGCTCGGATTCGGCGATGAAACGATGTCTGAGGTCCTGCAGCTCTTGAAGGTCCTTAACTCGAAACGAAAATATCATCAACGTAGCGGCAGTAGAGCGAGGGGCGGTTGGAAGCTAAGAGTCTTAATCCTCCTTGTTGGTGATGACGAGGGCGGCAGTCATGTCGGCGCGGCGGATGACAATGTCTTAATTTTGTCGTAGCTGCTTGGGCAGCAAGGAAGTGCAAGGAAGTTGCTGTATATCACCGAGGAGGATCTCCTTTTCTAAACGTTTACGGAGGGCCGGGGATTAGAGCCGCTAATAGAAGACAGAAGAAAGAAGTAAGAAGACCGAAGAAAGAAGGGGTTTCCAAAAGAAGACATCCACTTTTCGCCCTCACCGCATCCCCTCCTCACCACCTGCCTCCCCCACCTGCCTCACCACCCTGCCTCTGTGTACACCCTGCACATTAGCCCCCATCCCTCGGGGCGGCGCCAGCCTTCCCATGGGACTAATAAATTTAATATTTACCCACCATCGTGATACTGTGCTTCCCCTCGCTCTAAAGTAACTGCATCAGGTGTCCCCACGGCCAAGGGAAAAAAAACTCGCTTGCTGCCGGACACCCTTGGTGAATGGGCCACTACACTGAGTTTTATGATCCCGTTAGAGCCTGTAATCTCACTCAAATATACATATTTGTGGACTTCATAGAATTTTTTTCTACATGCGTATATTGTTTTTGTAAAACAAAGATTATTCAAATTCATTTAACAAATGTAACATTGGTGTCTAGGATGCATAGAAAATGAAAATAATGCGTCAATAGTAATTATTTTCTCCATAAAATAAAAATCGTATACATATCATTCAAGATTTGTCGGTAAACGTCTCGTATAATCAATATAACATTTATATCACGGTATAATTTAGATTAAACCATTAATGAAAAACTATTACTATATTAATATATTTGCTGCCAGAGCAGTGTACGACAATTGGGAAGTTTGTACCCCAAATCATTTTGGCTGGCGGCTGGCCAGGCCCAATGCCTAAAAACCCCCGAAGGTCTGGCCACTGGAGGCCTTGCCAGGCCTCGGAAGGAAACAGTAGATCTCCGCCCCACATGTGCCTTCCTGGGAAGTTTAAAACAGCTCTTGTCTATGTGATTGCAATAAATTCGTACGTGTGGCAGCTGGCCTGAGATGTGTTGCCATCAGTGTTGCCAGACAAAATGTATATAAATCTGAGCAACTTTGGGCCCAAAAATACTTTTTGAAATCTGTAGAATTGGGTATATATCTAAGAAAAAATCTGTAGATTTAGCCAATTTTAGGGCAAAATTGAAAATCTTAAACTAAACCTAATTAATATCTGTAGATCCACATATTAATCTGTAGATCTGGGGGCCGTGTTTATTTCAAAAATTCGGTTTGGCGAAATTAGCCGTTGCGTTAATCATGTTTTTTTTATAGAATATAAAATCATACTACCCTAGTGCGAACATCTATAGTAAATTCAGCATCAAGGGAGAAACATATTCACCCAAACATTTTGACGTAATATTCTTTGGAGTCTTGGAGGCTCTCGGACCATGCAGGAGTTTAGTATAGCTTCAAATACTATTTCTTCAAACCTATGTTCATGATATGATATGAGTATATCAAAACCCATTGGTTTTATTAGTGAAAACCTGATATTCAACACAAGAACACTATAGTACCTTTACAGGGTTAAAATAAACATAAAATTTTGGTCGCTAGCACCCAGTAATCCGCAAGTTGCCTATCTAATCAAGATTTATGGACATTTGGGGACAGGATCTTAATACTTCAGTGTAGTGGCCCATATTGCTTCCCGCCCGCCTTACTCCGTCTTCCTTCCTCCTCCTACTATCTCGAGAAAGTCCACTACGCTAACATCCTGCCGTTCCCCAAGGTATATCCCCGAAGGAGCCCTCAATCTTTCCCAGGGGTAGCGGATAGCTAGTGGTCCCTTCATTTATTCTATTAAATGCTATTATTCAAACACTGTTCCCCACATGCTTCTGGCAAATGACATCAAAACACCGCCTGCCTCTACATTCGCCTCCTTCCCCTTCACGCTACGCTATGCTTTCTCCTTCACTACACCACCTGCAGACATAAGTAGGTTACAGCCTTTTTCCAGATAACTGAGATCCCTTACGTCAGGTGCTCTATTCGGGAGTAGGTCACGTTCGCCTAGCGGACAATGACGCAAATCACCAGCCACACTGACAAAGAAAACACACAGAGAAATAAAAAGAACAACGGATTTCCACTTTGTGGAATCTGTGCAAGCCCGGACTGCCAGAACTATCATGGGCCTTTAGGTTTGTCAAACCCTCACAATAAGCCACCCCCAAGCACTCGTACAGGAAATTAACACGCGCAATGATGTAGCTGTCGAAGACCTCTACCAATTATCCGTGTTCTTAAAAATTCCCCATACTGAAAAATTTGATGCCAGCATTTAGACGATGCCAAAATACTCCTTCAGAGAGGCATCAGGGTGTTCTCAACCATCCCTACCCTCATACAACATTGAGCCGAAGCTTTAAAACCCATTCAGCAATGTTTAAAAATGCCCACAAATTTGACCACCCCACCTATCGCTGTCCAAAGATACCCCAGTCTGCTCTAAGTGTGCCATGAAGGCCACACCCACACTTAATGCCCCCACCGAAAACACTTTCATGCCTGAAACTGCGATGGACCACATACGGCTGTATCTTTGCATGCCTCACACAAAAAAATGCCCTGAAAACCCAGAACTCCCCTGCACCCATCCAACCCATCCCACCCCTACATCCTTCCCATATTCTCACCCTCCTACGCTCAGCGACAAGACCCAACCCGCGCCCCACACCACCACCTCT
>JACEEZ010001614.1:943553-946053 GCA_016584305.1 Chionoecetes opilio | reverse complement strand
AGAGACACATGCAGATACGGTACCGTAGATAACACTATAGTCGCCACGGTGCACTAATGTCGCCAGGTGCCATGTATTACTACGAATTTCACCACTAAAGCATCACTACAGACGTGTATGTGCCACGGAAGAGACATGTACAGTAGTTTATGTTATGTCCCTGTCTTCAGTGACACATACAAGTCTGTAGTGAATAGTGATGCTGAAATTCGTAATATATGGTGCCTGGCGACATTAGTGCACCGTGGCGACTATAGTGTTATCTACGGTAGGCAAAGCAGTGAAGGTTGGCAATGTTTTATAATTCAAGTGATCGTAAAAAAACATGACACAGTTTCAAGAGAGTTGGTAAAAAAAAATCGTCAACTGAAACCAACAACTTTTTCCACCATGGTGTCGTCAACCTATGGCACGCTGTACCTTTAACCCCTTGAGGCCCAGAACGTCATTTCCATTGTAATTTGGGAACCATTAGATGCTTTTTAGTTAATATAAGCAATGTTTTTATAGAGTTGACGTGTTTAGTATCCTTGTCCACTAACTAATTTGGTATATTCAGTGACTTTTCGTAATTTTATGGCTCGACAACATACGATTTTTTATAGCAAAGGAAAGATCTGGGCGTGAAGGGGTTAACAGTGTGACAGTGTGACAAACTTTGTGGCATCGATGACATAACTACTTCCGGTACACTCCACCACTGTCTTATTACCCACTATCGCAATGAAACCATGGACTATATCAACGCAATGTCATAAGAACATAAGAAAACAAGGAAGCTACAAAAGGCCGTGAGACCTACACGAGGTAGTTCCTGTTACTTAACACTACCTACATCCACCTTTCATCCCCATCCATGAATTTATCCAGACTCCTTTTAAAGACCCCTATAGACTCCGCACTAACTACCTGTCTACTGAGTCCATTCTAGTCATTTACCACCCTATTTGTGAACCAGTTTTCCCCTATTTCTTTTTTAAATCTACGCTTTTCCAGCTTGAATCCGTGACTTCTTGTTCCACTTTCTACTAGTACTTCTTCTTCTGTTCTATGTCGTATTTAGGGTTGTTGCTGTTGTTGCTGTTGGTCTGGCACTGCTGCTTGGCCCGGACACCAGCAGTACTATACTCAATATAATTTTTAATGAGGCGAAAAATCCTGACCCCTTGCTGTTTACTGACTGACATTTGATGCCAGAAAAGGGAATACAACGGTTCCTCTAAATTTCAGTTGTATTTTATCATAGTTAACCCTATTATCAGGTAAACATAGGCATCATTTTAAGCATGAGACCTTAAGATAGAATGGAATTTTCGCCTCGTTAAAAAAATAGACTATAGTGATAGTTTTTATTTTTTTCCTACGAAGAATTTCCCTGCAATTTTTCCATGTGGCGCGATTCTCCTCCATTCCTACCAGCCTCGAATGAAAGACTCGGAGGGTGGGGGGGGGCCTTCTCCTTTCCTATCCTAGGTCTCACCTTAACCCCTTCACGCACAGATCTTGCCTTTGCTATATAAAATCGTCTGTTGTTAGCTATACAATTACGAAAAGTAACTAAATATACCAAATTACTTAGTGGACAAGGATACTAAAAGGTTATAACTATAAAATATTGCTTATAGTCATTAATTAGCTGAAGTCATCAAGGCAGAGAGTCTCATTTTGTTGAGGAAACAAATCTGTAATAAATGAAGAAGGAAAGGAACAGTGAAAGAGGAGAAGGAGGATTAGGAGCAGGAGGAGCAGTGAAAGAGGAGAAGGAGGAGTAGGAGGAGGAGGAACAGTGAAAGAGGAGAAGGAGGAGTAGGAGGAGGAGGAGCAGTGAAAGAGGAGAAGGAGGAGTAGGAGGAGGAGGAGCAGTGAAAGAGGAGAAGGAGGAGTAGGAGGAGGAGGAGCAGTGAAAGAGGAGAAGGAGGAGTAGGAGGAGGAGGAGCAGTGAAAGAGGAGAAGGAGGAGTAGGAGCAGGAGGAGCAGTGAAAGAGGAGAAGGAGGAGTAGGAAGAGGAGGAGCAGTGAAAGAGGAGAGAAGGAGGAAGTAGGAAGAGGGAGGAGCAGTGAAAGAGGAGAAGAGGAGTAGGAAGAGGAGGAGCAGTGAAAGAGGAGAAGGAGGAGCAGGAGCAGGAGGAGCAGTGAAAGAGGAGAAGGAGGAACAGGAGCAGGAGGAGCAGTGAAAGAGGAGAAGGAGGAGTAGGAAGAGAAGGAGCAGTGAAGGAGGAGAAGGAGGAGCAGGAAGAAGAGGAGCAGTGAAAGAGGAGAAGGAGGAGCAGGAAGAGGAGGAGCAGTGAAAGAGAAAGAGGAGCAGGAGCAGGAGGAGCAGTGAAAGAGGAGAAGGAGGAGCAGGAGCAGGAGGAGCAGTGAAAGAGGAGAAGGAGGAGTAGGAGCAGGAGGAGCAGTGAAAGAGGAGAAGGAGGAGTAGGAGCAGGAGGAGCAGTGAAAGAGGAGAAGGAGGAGCAGGAGCAGGAGGAGCAGTGAAAGAGGAGAAGGAGGAGCAGGAGCAG
>JACEEZ010001614.1:931053-933553 GCA_016584305.1 Chionoecetes opilio | reverse complement strand
TAGAGTTGTTGATCGATGGAACAAGTTACCAGCAAATGTTGTCGAAGCCAGCACAATAACTACATTTAAAAACAGACTTGACGCGCACTGTAAAGTAAATGGGTATTGATAGTGCCCTGCGAATTTATATTATAGTCCCCCGGATCGATTAGTGTTAGTGGTAGTTGTAGTTAGTATATTGCATATCCTATCATTCTTCACTACGAAACTTCCATGTTCCTATCTTCTTTAGGGACATGGTATCATTTTCCAACTGTCCTCTTACATGTAGTTGATAGTTAGTAGTATGTAGTTCAGCAGATACCCTCGTCATGGACCAATAGGTCTCCTGGTGTCTGTTATTCCAATGTATTCCTATGTATTCCTCCTCCTCCTCCTCCTCCTCCTCCTCCTTATTCCTCTCATTTCTCTTTCTCATTACATTTCTCCTTTATTGTCTGCCTCTTTTCCTCTACTTCTAATAATCATCGTCCTTCTCCTTACCTTTCTTGTCCCAATCCTCAGCCTTCTTCTCCTTTATCCTCTCATCGCCCTTCCATTCCTCTCATATTACGCCTTATTATTATTATTATTATAGAGGTATATAGGCAGCTATTATCTATTATTTGCTTTAGTACTTAAGTTCATTCCCTCGTCCATATATTATGTTGTTGTTTTTGGCTTGCATGCCTTCGGGTGAGAATAAAACTATTATTATTATTATTATTATTATTATTATTATTAGTAGTAGTAGTAGTAGTAGTAGTAGTAGTAGTAGTAGTAGTAGTAGTAGTAGTAGTAGTAGTAGTAGTAGTAGTAGTAGTAGTAGTAGTAGTAGTAGTAGTAGTAGTAGTAGTAGTATTACAGAGTTCTTATCTCCACACAGCCCCCAGGGTCAGACGCCACCTCCCGGACGCCTTACACCTCTCCGGGCGTCTCATCCCGGGAAGGATCTTGAATGCCTCGAGGTAGTAACTAAGTGTGTCACCATTTGCCGATCCCAGCATTAGGTGGATCGAACAAACAGAAACTTCTTCCTGTCTGTCTGTCATTTCAGATAGGTGTGTGTGTGTGTGTGTGTGTGTGTGTGTGTGTGTGTGTGTGTGTGTGTGTGTGTGTGTGTGTGTGTGTGTGTGTGTGTGTGTGTGTGTGGTGGTGTGTGTGTGTGCTTTCTCTTCTTCAGACGATTACAGACTCTTGCTTAATGTACTTGCAAGCAATCTCTTACATGCGTTACTCTCTCTCTCTCTCTCTCTCTCTCTCTCTCTCTCTCTCTCTCTCTCTCTCTCTCTCTCTCTCTCTCTCTCTCTCTCTCGCCTCTCCCTCCATTCCTCCATTCTTCCCACCACAAATCCAGCCCTGACTTTCTCTCCTGTTAAGATGCCATATAGGGAGGAGTGACTGGAGAGGAGGAGGAGGAGGAGGAGGAGGAGGAGGAGGAGGAGGAAGAGGAAGAGGAGGAGGAGGAGGAGGAGAGGAGGAGGAGGAGGAGGAGGAGGAGGAGGAGGAGGAGGAGGAGGAGGGGAGGAGGAGGAGGAGGAGGAGGTCCAAATGAGGAAGATGCAGAGTCACGTATGAAAACTGATTGGTGATTAGGAAGGGAAGACAAAGGATTGGAAAGGAAGAACAAACAGCAACACACATTTTGGTCCTTACGAGGCTATTGGTGATAAGATATCATACGCAATTTAAAAGTGAGAGACATAGGATAGCAAAGGCAAAGGCTTCTCCTCACCCCTCCCATTCCTGCTACCCAGACTGATAGAACATAAGAACATAAGAAAATAAGGAAGCTACAAGAGGCCGTGAGACCTACACGAGGTAGTTCCTGTTACCTAACTCTACCTACATCCACCTCTCTTCCCCATCCATGAATTTATCCAGACTCCTTTTAAAGACCCCAATAGACTCCGCATTGACCACCTGACGACTGAGTCCATTCCAATCATTCGCCACCCTATTTGTGAACCAGTTTCTCCCTATTTCTTTTTTATAGATAGGGGGAAAAATGCACGCAACTTGAAGTAATTATATTTATTAGTATTATTGGTGTCCGGGAAAAAAAGAAGATACCGATTACATTTTTTTAATTGACATCGACAGACAACTTCATAAGGATTAGTTTTCATATAAAGCAATATTCTGTATCTCTTGTAGTTACTGAGATATCGATCCCCAAATATGTCAAAACTTTAATGGCGTTTTCTGGCGTTTAAAACAATTAGAATTTTTTTTTTTGTTTTTTACATTTGTGCCTATAGCGCCTGTAGGCAGTGGTGACCCAGGGCTCGGATGGTAGGCTCTGGAGGTTCACTTGAGGGCTGTGATGGTTGGCCCTCGCCCGTGGTGGCGCAGGCAGGATTCTTATAGTGACGCCTGTGATTAGAGGCTCATGCCGCCCCCCTGTGTCCTCCGATGCACTCGCAATCGAAGGTAGAGTTAATGGGCAGGGCATGTGGGTGTCCTTAGGCCACTCGACGGTGCAGAAAGGTTTTGGTTTTCTTCGGGGATCGAACTCGGG
>JACEEZ010001614.1:908553-918553 GCA_016584305.1 Chionoecetes opilio | reverse complement strand
GACTAATAAAAAAAACATAGGGCATTTATTTAAGACCATCCCATACCATTTAAAACCATCCTTGACCTCTCCCAGACCATTCTAGACCATCTAAGACCATCCAAAACCACTCCCAGACCATTCTAGACCATCCAAAACCACTCACAGAACATTCTAGACCATTTAAGACCATCCAAAACCAATCTCAGACCATTATAGACCATTTAAGACCATCCAAAACCACTCACAGACCATTCTAGACCATCCAAAACCACTCACAGAACATTCTAGACCATTTAAGACCATCCAAAACCACTCCAGACCATTTAAGACCATCCAAAACCACTCTCAGACCATTATAGACCATTTAAGACCATCCAAAACCACTCTCAGACCATTCTAGACCATTTAAGACCATCCAAAACCACTCACAGACCATTCTAGACCATCCAAAACCACTCACAGAACATTCTAGACTATTTAAGACCATCCAAAACCACTCACAGAACATTCTAGACCATTTAAGACCATCCAAAACCACTCTCAGACCATTATAGACCATTTAAGACCATCCAAAACCACTCACAGAACATTCTAGACCATTTAAGACCATCCAAAACCACTCCCAGACCATTCTAGACCATCCAAAACCACTCATAGAACATTCTAGACCAGAGGTCGGCAACCCAGAATTCGAGAAGAGTCAGTTTCTTCAAACTTGGCAGAAAAGCAGTGCTGGTGGAGCCGCAGTGTATGATAGATAACATATGGGAGTCAAATATACCCAGACAAGATAATCGAATATACTTTAATAATAATAATAATAATAATAGCAATACTAATAATAATAATATTAATAGTAATAATAATAGTAATACTACTACTAATAATAATAATAGTAATAATAATAATAATGATAATATTAAAAATAAGTACAATATTTCATCCCAATATTTTCCTAGAGACCTGGGACACATACAATATTTTACTGCGGGTATCTAGGCCAGTATTTGATTTTTTTTCACGATAATTTGGACATTTATAAGTAGATGGCAGGAGCCGCACAGGTTTCTTGAAAGAGCCGCAGGTTGCCGACCGCTGTTCTAGACCATTTAAGACCATCCAAAACCATTCTCAGACCATTCTAGACCATTTAAGATAATCCAAAACCACTCCATAACACAAAACTTTCTCCTACTCGGCAGACAGCTCGTGGTATCTTAATGGTTGGAAAAAATGGTCAATTGCTTTATCTTATTTCTCATTTTGTTATCAAGTAATGCTGCAGGTTAGTTTATTTATATTTTTGCTTGGTTGAAAGGCTCCTCCACGTACACCACACACGCACGCACGCACACACGCACATACACACACACACAACAACACCCCACACACACACACACACACACACACACACACACACACACACACACACACACACATACAACAAGTGAGAATAGTGAAAAAAGAAAAAAATGAATCGAAAAAAAGAAGATAAGAAAAAAGAGAAAAAAAGAGAAATAAATAAATGAGATCAAAGAAAACAAAGAAAGAGAAGAGAGAGAGAGAGAGAGGAGAGAGAGAAGAGAGAGAGGAGAGAGAGAGAGAGAGAGAGAGAGAGAGAGAGAGAGAGAGAGAGAGAGGAGAGAGAGAGAGAGAAGAGAGAGAGAGAGAGAGAGAGAGAGAGAGAGAGGAGAGAGAGAGAGAGAGAGAGAGAAAGAAAAAAAAAAAAACGAAAAAGTCAAGAAAAAGAAAGCACGAAGAAACAAAAAAAAAACAAAAAAAAAACACGCAACACAAAAACACCCAAAAAAAAAAAAAATTGCCCAAAAAAACCAAATCATTATAAAACCCAATAAACCAATAAACTCATAAACCCCAAAAGTCACCCCGACAAAACCACAAAGACCAACCCACAGAAAACACCTCGAGTCTTTCCACGACCAAACGGAACTAATTAAGGCGACGACGACCAAAAAACACAAACAACCAAAACAACAAAAAAATGACACAAGAGCAATGAAAATAAATATCTATAAAAACAATGTCAGTCAAGAATCCATCAGTCGTAAAGGAAGTGCCCTAGATGTGAAGGGGAGGGGGGGGGGGGGGGGGAGGGGTCGCACGTAATCAGGTCTGTGTGGTAGTAGTGGTAGTAGTAGTAGTAGTAGTAGTTGTTGTTGTTGTTGTTGTTGTTGTTGTTGTTGTTGTTGTAGTGGTTGTAGTAGTAGCTGTTGTTGTTGTTGTTGTTGTTGTTGTTGTTGTTGTTGTTGTAGCAGTAGCAGTAGTAGTGGTAAAGTAGTAGTAGCAGTAGTAGTAGTAGTAGTAGTAGTAGTAGTAGTAGTAGTAGTAGTAGTAGTGGTAGTTGTTGTTGTTGTTGTTGTTGTTGCTGTTGTTGTAGTAGTAGTAGTGGTAGTTGTTGTGTTGTTGTTGTTGTTGTTGTTGTTGTTGTTGTTGTTGTAGTAGTAGTAGTTGTAGTAGTATAGTAGCAGTAGTAGTAGTAGTAGTAGTAGTAGTAGTAGTAGTAGTAGTAGTAGTAGTAGTAGTAGTAGTAGTAGTAGTAGTAGTAGTAGTAGTAGTAGTAGTAGTAGTAGTAGTAGTAAGTTGTGTTGTGTAGTAGTAGTTAGTAGTGTGTGTAGTAGTAGTAGTAGTAGTAGTAGTAGTAGTAGTAGTAGTAGTAGTAGTAGTAGTAGTAGTAGTAGTAGTAGTAGTAGTAGTAGTAGTAGCAGTAGTAGTTGGTCTGGCCAGGCAGGGGCAGACGGAAGGATTACGAAGGACTACAAAGGAGGTTAGAGACAGTAAAATACCTAGGGTTTGAATGCACTATAATCTAATTAGTTAAAAGAAGACGAGAAACAGGACGATGAAGCAAACAGGAACACAAAGGAAGAACAAACAGATCAAACAGGTTGGTCCTAACGAGGCTGTTGAAGATATACCTGTTATCGAATCTTAACCCCTTGAGGCCCAGAACGTAATTTCCATGGTAATTTGGGTACCATTAGACGATTTTTAGTGAATATAAGCAATATTTTATAGCTATGACCTGTTTAGTATCCTTGTCCACTAACTAATTTGGTATATTCAGTTACTTTTCGTAATTTTATGGCTAACAACATACAATTTTTTATAGCAAAGGAAAAATTTGGGTGTGAAGGGGTTAAGTGAGAGACGTAGGATAATAAAGGCGAAGGCTCCTCCTCACCCTCCCATCCCCACAGCCGAGGTTGGTAGAAAATGAAGACATACCCAGCAACACAGAAACATTGCACTGATAGTTTTCAAAGAATGAGAAATAAAACATCACTATCGTAGATAACACCAAAGTCGCCACCTGCACTAATGTCGCCAGGCGCCATATATTACGAATTATAGCATCACTACTGATTTGTATGTGCCACTGAAGATGATATACAGTAGTTTATATCATGACTGTATAATCAATCTACCCTGTTTCAGCGTTGTTTTATGCTTTGTACTATCTGCAAGTATATACGGTTTCAAATTTCACTACTCGTTTTTTTTCGGGCGACGACGACGACGGGAGGACACTCAGAACATAAACACTAGCTGGCGATCTTAGTGTAGCCCGTTACCAACGTCGCCACTCGGTTTTATATTTGTAATTTGTTAATTTATAGCCATAATATGACACAGATGAAGACACAAAATGACACAGACTCTCCAGATAGCCCCTTCTAACTTTCCTGAAATCATGGATGTAGAAATGTAAGTATTAACGCCACCAGACGTCTGTAAATAAATAAGAAACGTTGTCTTGGCGACTTTAGTGTTATCTACGGTACTACTACTATTATCCAGATCGAACAAACAGCGTAAGACCAATAGCAAAAACAAAAAAAAAATAGCTAGTACATTTCGTTGATTATAAGTTATGATTCGGAGATATTATTGCGATCACGGATAATATGACAGTTCCGGATTGGAGCTCAGGTGACTATCTCATTTGTTCCTCTAGGTTGTAACTGTCATTGCAACTGTCAACTGTCCTGTAACTGTCATACTGTCAACTGTACTGTAACTGTCATACTGTCAACTGTCCTGTAACTGTCATACTGTCAACTGTAACTGTCATACTGTCAACTGTCCTGTAACTGTCATACTGTCAACTGTAACTGTCATACTGTCAACTGTCCTGTAACTGTCATACTGTCAACTGTACTGTAACTGTCATACTGTCAACTGTCCTGTAACTGTCATACTGTCAACTGTAACTGTCATACTGTCAACTGTCCTGTAACTGTCATACTGTCAACTGTAACTGTCATACTGTCAACTGTCCTGTAACTGTCATACTGTCAACTGTAACTGTCATACTGTCAACTGTCCTGTAACTGTCATACTGTCAACTGTAACTGTCATACTGTCAACTGTACTTTAACTCATACTGTCAACTGTCACTGTAACTGTCATACTGTCAACTGTCACTCTAACTGTCATACTGTCAGCTGTCTTGTAACTGTCATACTGTCAACTGTCACTGTAACTGTCATACTGTCAACTGTCACTGTAACTGTCAACTGTCACTGTAACTGTCATACTGTTAACTGTCCTGTAACTGTCATACTGTCAACTGTCACTGTAACTGTCATACTGTCAACTGTCACTGTAACTGTCATACTGTCAACTGTCACTGTAACTGTCATACTGTTAACTGTCCTGTAACTGTCATACTGTCAACTGTCACTGTAACTGTCATACTGTCAACTGGAGGAGGAGGATTACATAGGATTACATAGGAATAACAGACACCAGGAGACCTATTGGTCCATGACGAGGGTATCTGCTGAACTACATACTACTAACTATCAACTACTTGTAAGAAAACAGTTGGAAAAGGATACCATGTCCTTAAAAGAAGATAGGAACACGGAAGTAGTGCAGAAAAATAGGGTATGAAATATACTAACTACAACTACCACTACCACTACAACTAATCGATCCGGGGGACTAAATATGAATTCGCAGGGCACTATCAATACCCATTTACTTTACAGTGCGCGTCAAGTCTGTTTTTAAATGTAGTTATTGTGCTGGCTTCGACAACATTTACTGGTAACTTGTTCAGAGGAAGAGGAAGAGGAGGAGGAGGAGGATAAGATAAGATACTTTGATCCTATCTAGACACTTTGCAAGTACCAACTACAAGGTTATTGACTATACAAAGCGCCACCACGCCAAGACGAACTTGGTGGACTCGAACCGCTGACCGAATGCAGGGACTCTGCACGCGAGTCCACGACTCTACCAACCATGCCACCCTGACTGGTACGAGGAGGAGGAATACATAGGAATACATAGGAATAACAGACATCAGGAGACCTATTGGTCCATAACGAGGGTATCTGTTGTAATACATACTACTAACTATCAACTACATGTAAGAGGACAAGAGGAGGACGAGGACGAGGAGAAGGAGGAGGAGGAGGAGGAGGAGGAGGAGGAGGAGGAGGAGGAGGAGGAGGAGGAGGAGGAGGAGGAGGAGGAGGAGGAGGAGGAGGAGGAGAGGAGGTTTGGGTAAGAGATGGTAGGCGGTTTTGAGGTTACTAAAGCAAGAGTTGGTTAGTTAGAGAAAGAGAGAGAGAGAGAGAGAGAGAGGAGAGAGAGAGAGAGAGAGAGAGAGAGAGAGAGAGAGAGAGAGAGAGAGAGAGAGAGAGAGAGAGGAGAGAGAGAGAGAGAGAGAGAGAGAGAGAGAGAGTGTAGAGGTCATCCTGTCAATGGTCTAATACAGTTACGTTGGAGGCCTGGGGAGAAGCTGGTTAAAAGAAGAGGAGGAGGAGGAGGAGGAGGAGGAGGAGGAGGAGGAGAGGAGGAGGAGGAGGAAGGAGGAGGAGGAGGAGGAGGAGGAGGAGGAGGAGGAGGAGGAGGAGGAGGAGGAGGAGGAGGAGGAGGAGGAAAAGAAAGTTTTAAGTTAGTAATGATTAGAAAACAAGGAAAAGATGGGCAAGTAAAAAAAATATTTATAGCAATGATTTATCGTTAACATTGCTGCCACCACCACATCTACCACATCACCACCACTACCACCACCACCACCACCACCACTACCACCACCATCACCACCACAACACCGGTGTACCGAGTTCGAATCCCGCCAGGCGCCAAAATCTTTAAGCAATCGTCGAGTGGCCTAAGAACACCCACATGCTGCTCATTAACTCTGCCTTGGATGGCGAGTCAATCGGAGGACACGGGGGCATGATGAGCCTCTAACCACAGGCGTCACTATAACAATCCTGCCATAAACCAAGGGCAGGAATGGTGATGGTTGGCCCTCGCCCCACCACGGGCCAGGGCCAACCATCACAGCCCTCAAGTGAGCCTCCAGGGCCAACCATCACAGCCCTCAAGTGAGCCTCCAGGGCCAACCATCACAGCCCTCAAGTGAGCCTCCAGGGCCTACCATCCCAGCCCTCAAGTGAGCCTCCAGGGCCAACCATCACAGCCCTCAAGTGAGCCTCCAGGGCCTACCATCCCAGCCCTCAAGTGAGCCTCCAGGGCCTACCATCCCAGCCCTCAAGTGAGCCTCCAGGGCCTACCATCCCAGCCCTCAAGTGAACCACCAGGGCCTACCATCCCAGCCCTCAAGTGAGCCTCCAGGGCCTACCATCCCAGCCCTCAAGTGAGCCTCCAGGGCCAACCATCACAGCCCTCAAGTGAGCCTCCAGGGCCTACAATCCCAGCACTCAAGTGAGCCTCCAGGGCCTACCATCCCAGCCCTCAAGTGAGCCTCCAGGGCCTACCAAACCAGACCTCAAGTGAACCTCCAGGGCCAACCATCACAGCCCTCATGTGAGCCTCCAGGGCCAACCATCACAGCCCTCAAGTGAGCCTCCAGGGCCAACCATCACAGCCCTCAAGTGAGCCTCCAGGGCCTACCATCCCAGCCCTCAAGTGAGCCTCCAGGGCCAACCATCACAGCCCTCAAGTGAGCCTCCAGGGCCAACCATCACAGCCCTCAAGTGAGCCTCCAGGGCCAACCATCACAGGCCTCAAGTGAGCCTCCAGGGTCAACCATCACAGCCCTCAAATGAGCCTCAGGGCTACCATCCCAGCCCTCAAGTGAGCTCCAGGCTACCATCCCAGCCCTCAAGTGAGCTCCAGGGCCAACATCACAGCCCTCAAGGTGAGCCCCAGGGTCAAGCCACACAGGCCTCAAAGGGAGCCCAGGCACATCCCAGCCCTCAAGTGGGGCCCAGGGCCTACAGACCAAGCCCTCAAGTGAGCCTCAAGGCTTACCACCCAGCCCAAAAGTGGCCCCCAGGGCTACCATCCACCCCTCAAAGTGAGCCTCCAGGGCCTACTATCCCGTACAAGTGAGCCTCCAGGCCTACCATCCAGCCTCAAGTGAGCTCCAGGGCCTACCATCCCAGCCCAAGGAGCCCCAGGGCCTACCACCACCCAAGGAGCCTCCAGGCCTACCATCCCACCCTCAAGTGAGCCCCAGGGCATACATCCAGCCTCAGTGAGCTCCAGGGCTACCATCCCAGCCCTCAAGGAGCCTTCCAGGCCTACATCCACCCCTCAAGTGAGCCTCCAGGACTACACCCCCCCTCAATGAGCCTCCAGGGCTTACCATTCCGCCCTTCAAGTGAGCTCCAGGGACTACATCCGACCCCTCAAGTGAGCCTCAGGGCCTAACCATCCAGGCCTCAGTGAGCCTCCAGGGCTACCATCACCCTCAAGTGAGCCTCCAGGGCCTACCATCCCACCTCAAGTGAGCCTCAGGCCTACCATCCCAACCCTTAGTGAGCCAGGGCCTACCATCCCACCCCTCAAGTGAGCCTCCAGGGCCTAACCATCCCAGCCCTCAAGTGAGCCTCCAGGGCCACCATCCAGCCCTCAAGTGAGCCTCCAGGGCCTACCATCCCAGCCCTCAAGTGAGGCCAGGGCCTACCATCCCAGCCCTCAAGTGAGCGTCCAGGGCCAACCATTACAGCCCTCAAGTGAGCCTCCAGGGCCAACCATCACAGCCCTCAAGTGAGCGTCCAGGGCCAACCACCCACAGCCCTCAAGTGAGCCCCAGGGCCAACCATCACAGCCCTCAAGTGAGCCTCCAAGGCCTACCATCCCACCCTCAAGTGAGCCTCCAGGGGCCTACCATCCCAGCCCTCAAGTGAGCCTCCAGGGCCAACCATCACAGCCCTCAAGTGAGCCTCCAAGGCCTACCATCCACCCCTCAAGTGAGCCTCCAGGGCCTACCATCCCAGCCCTCAATGAGCCTCCAGGGCCAACCATCACAGCCCTCAAGTGAGCCTCCAAGGCCTACCATCCCACCCTCAAGTGAGCCTCCAGGGCCTACCATCCCAGCCCTCAAGTGAGCCTCCAGGGCCTACCATCCCACCCCTCAAGTGAGCCTCCAGGGCCATACCACCCCAGCCCTCAAGTGAGCCTCCAGGGCCAACCATCCACCCCTCAAGTGAGCCTCCAGGGCCTACCATCCCACCCCTCAAGTGAGCCTCCAGGGCCTACCATCCCAGCCCTCAAGTGAGCCTCCAGGGCCTACCACCACCCCTCAAGTGAGCCTCCAGGGCCTACCATCCCAGCCCTCAAGTGAGGCTTCAGGGCCTACCATCCCAGCCCTCAAGTGAGCGTCCAGGGCCAACCATCACAGCCCTCAAGTGAGCCTCCAAGGCCTACCATCCACCCCTCAAGTGAGCCTCCAGGGCCTACCATCCCAGCCCTCAAGTGAGGCTTCAGGGCCTACCATCCCAGCCCTCAAGTGAGCCTCCAGGGTCCTACCATCCAGCCCTCAAGTGAGGCTTCAGGGCCTACCATCCCAGCCCTCAAGTGAGCGTCCAGGGCCAACCATCCAGCCCTCAAGTGAGCCTCCAGGGCCTACCATCCAGCCCTCAAGTGAGCCTCCAGGGCCAACCATCACCAGCCCTCAAGTGAGCCTCCAGGGCCTACCATCCCAGCCCTCAAGTGAGCCTCCAGGGCCTACCATCCCAGCCCTCAAGTGAGCCTCCAGGGCCTACCATCCCAGCCCTCAAGTGAGCCTCCAGGGCCACCATCCCAGCCCTCAAGTGAGCCTCCAGGGCCTATCATCCCACCCCTCAAGTGAGCCTCCAGGGCAACCATCCCAGCCCTCAAGTGAGCCTCCAGGGCCTACCATCCCACCCCTCAAGTGAGCCTCCAGGGCCTACCATCCCACCCTCAATGTGAGCCTCCAGGGCCTACCATCCCAGCCCTCAAGTGAGCCTCCAGGGCTCAACCATCCCACCCTCAAGTGAGCCTCCAGGGCCTACCATCACAGCCCTCAAGTGAGGCTTCAGGGCCTACCATCCAGCCCTCAAGTGAGCGTCCAGGGCCAACCATCCAGCCCTCAAGTGAGCCTCCAAGGCCTACCATCCCACCCTCAAGTGAGCCTCCAGGGCCTACCATCCCAGCCCTCAAGTGAGGCTCAGGGTCACCATCCCAGCCCTCAAGTGAGCCTCCAGTGCCTACCATCCCAGCCCTCAAGTGAGCTTCAGGGCCTACCATCCCAGCCCTCAAGTGAGCGTCCAGGGCAACCATCACAGCCCTCAAGTGAGCCTCCAGGGCCTACCATCACAGCCCTCAAGTGAGCCTCCAGGGCCAACCATCACAGCCCTCAAGTGAGCCTCCAGGGCCTACCATCTCAGCCCTCAAGTGAGCCTCCAGGGCCTACCATCCCAGCCCTCAAGTGAGCCTCCAGGGCCTAACCATCCCAGCCCTCAAGTGAGCCTCCAGGGCCTACCATCCCAGCCCTCAAGTGAGCCTCCAGGGCCTATCATCCCACCCTCAAGTGAGCCTCCAGGGCCTACCATCCCAGCCCTCAAGTGAGCCTCCAGGGCCTACCATCCCACCCCTCAAGTGAGCCTCCAGGGCCTATCATCCCAGCCCTCAAGTGAGCCTCCAGGGCCTACCGTCCCACCCCTCAAGTGAGCCTCCAGGGCCTACCGTCCCACCCTCAAGTGAGCCTCCAGGGCCTACCATCCAGCCCTCAAGTGAGCCTCCAGGGCCTACCATCCCAGCCCTC
>JACEEZ010001614.1:901053-903553 GCA_016584305.1 Chionoecetes opilio | reverse complement strand
TCACTACTATCATACTACTACTACTACTACTAACTACTACACTTACTACTACTACTACTAACTACTACTACTACTAACTACTACTACTACTACTACAACTACTACTACTACTACTACTACTACTACTACTACTACTACTACTACAACTACTACTACTACTACTGCAAAATAACTTGATGCAAACCATCAAAGCTAGAATTACGTGGGCACAAAATCATGAACCTGGTCCGTCTGAACCACTATGCACCAAACATTTAAGCTTGTATAACTGCAGGTGGCTGCTTGTATGTGGAATTTTAGATAATGTGTGAATTATTAAAATTTTGAATGATGGAGTGTAATCTTTTTAGATGGACCTGAAGTCCTTTGAACTTCATATTTTTTATTTTGTCATTAGATATGTACAGGAAAATTTGATTTATTAATAAGTTTTCCTTGCGTCATTTTATATTATGCATCGATTGAATCTCTGTATATTATTATATACGAAATAAAGGAATGATGATTATGATGATGACTACTACTACTACTACTATTATTACTACTACCACTATTACTACTACTACTACTACTACTACTACTACTACTACTACTACTACTATTATACTACTACTACTACTACTAACTACTACTACTGTTACTACCTACTACTACTACCACTACTACTACTACTACTACTACTACAACTACTATCATTACTACTACTACTACTACTACTACTACTACTACTACTACTACTATCACTACTACTACTACTATCACTACTACTACCACCACTACTACTACTACTACTATACTACTACTACTACTACAAACTACTACTACTACTACTACTACACTTTGTTACAGAATTTCATAACACGCACGGCTTCATCAACCCCTGCACACCCAGATCTTTCCTTTGCTACATAAAATCATCTGTTGTTACCCATAAAATTATAAAAAGTAACTTGATATACCAAATTAACTAGTGGACATGGATATATACTAAACAGGTCATAGCTATAAAATATTGCTTATATTCATTAAAATCGTCTCATGGTACCCAAATTACAATGGAAATTACGTTTTGGACCTCAAGGGTTAATAATTACTTGATGATTATTGCCACTTTCGCTTAATTGGGGTAAGTGAAAGTCAGTATTACGTGTGTGTTATGCGTAATGATGAGTGTATTGAAGAATGGTTTTGTAAGTGCTTCGAGGGGAATATACTCTCCCGTGACACCCTTCGTTTCCTTCCCTCCTCCTCCTCCTCCTCCTCCTCCTCCTCCTCCTCCTCCTCCTCCTTGGCAGTGAAGAGCCGCCTCAATGCGAAGTGGGTCGCGATGGCAGCCACTTGAGTGTAAACGTGAGTAACGAAGTGAATAAAAACTATAGATAAGAAAATATAATCCTTCGTAAGATTAAGGAGTGGGCGGAAGTGAAAGTTTGTGTAATTGTTGAGTGTGAGAGAGAGAGAGAGAGAGAGAGAGAGAGAGAGAGAGAGAGAGAGAGAGAGAGAGAGAGAGAGAGAGAGAGAGAGAGAGAGAGAGAGAGAGAGAGAGAGAGAAGATAAGATACTTTGATCCTATCTAGACACTTTGCAAGTACCAACTACAAGGTTATTGACTATACAAAGCGCCACCACGCCAGGACGAACTTGGTGGACTCGAACAGCTGACCGAATGCAGGGACGCTACACGCAGAGAGAGAGAGAGAAGAGAGAGAGGAGGAGAGAGAGAGAGAGAGAGAGAGAAGAGAGAGAGAGAGAGAGAGAGAGAGAGAGAGAGAGAGAGAGAGAGGAGAGCAGAGAGGAGAGAGAGAGAGAGAGAAGAGAAGAGAGAGAGAGAGAGAGGAGAAGAGAGATGAGAAGAGAGAGAGAGAGAGAGAGAGAGAGAGAGAGAGAGAGAAGGAGAAGAGAGAAGATGAGAGGGGAGAGAGAGAGAGAGAGAGAGAGAGAGAGAGAGCAGAGAGAGAGAGAGAGAGAGAGAGAGAATAAGACAGAGAAATAGAGAAAAATAGACAGACAGACAGACAGAGAGATAAAAAGAAAAAATATATAATGATGCTAGTAATAAGGATAAAAATAATGGTAATGATAATAATAATGATAATAATAATAATAATAAAGATAATCATAATATTAATAACACACAACAAACAAGCATAAAAGCAAAACGACCAACCAAGCAGCAGTGCAGTCATAACAACACGTCAACAAAGAGACCAACCAAGCAGCAGTCATAACAACACGTCAACAAAGAGATCAACCAAGCAGCAGTCACGTCAAACAACACGTCAAACAACAGAGATCAACCAGCACGCATAACACACGTCAACAAAGAGATCAACCAAGCAGCAGTCATAACAACACGTCAACAAAGAGATCAACCAAGCAGCAGTCATAACAACACGTCAACAAGAGATCAACCAAGCAGCAGTCATAACAACACGTCAACAAAGAGATCAACCAAGCAGCAGTCAACAACGTACAAAGAATCAACCAAGCAGCATATCAA